>VXBX01000888.1:130139-162517 GCA_013400415.1 Scytalopus superciliaris
TAGATTTCATATTTTAATAGGTATTTCAGTTTAAAAAAAATAGTCTAAATTCCTGTTTGTCATATCTTCTACCTATAATAATATTTTTTATTATATTTTTTACGTCTGTGTCTGAACTGGTCACCTAACATCATTTTATAGTTAAAAAAAAGAGAAAAAAGAACTGTTAGAACATAGCTAATACTTAGGCACACATCAAAATCAGATCAAATTAATTACATGGTAAGGTTTTTTTCCTCATTGATTATAAAGAAAATTTAGGGTATCTAAGTCAGATATAAACATGAGTAGTTGACTGAAATTAAATTCCACTACTTCTGTTCAATCGCTGACAAGTCCATCTAGAAGAGTTTTAAAGAAGACATTGAATAAACAATAATCTCGTTTTGTAGAATGTTACAGACCTTCCAATTGCTGAAATAGATACCAAATATCTAATTGCTGCATGGGAGACAGCACCAGTGTTTTAGGTTTAAATATTCCTAAAAGGATGGTGAAATCCAGGCCAGAGACAGAAAGTAATTTTATTGACATAGGATGAAGAGAGAAACATCTTGGTAATATCATACTTATTGTTGAAAACAACAAACTGTTAGAGGAAAAGAATGATGAATTATTGACAAAGAGTTCCTAAAAGATTTCTGGAAAACTGTTTATATGTTATGCAAGGAACAGGAGACAGATCTAATGAAAGACCCTTCTGACTGCCTCCCACCCCAAAAAAAAAAAAATCCATTAAAAAAGAGAGCAAGAGAGAGAGAAAATGAAAGCAAAATTGGAGAAGGAAAGAAAGCACTTTGGATACTTTTACAACAAATTTGATTCTTTCTTGAGAGGTAGTTAGAAGTCTTCATAATCAAGGAAAATGGAGTGCTGGAGGGGAAAGTTCAGGATAAGAAAGTATTTTAATAAAGAAAATAGGTTTTGAAAAAGAAAGAAAGCAGGAAACTTCTGTAGCAGTTCTCAGACTGGAATTTATCTCCTCTAGTTTTACACCTGAGCTAATCAAATTAGAAACCTTAATCAAGGGAAATATACTGGCACTTTTATTTGTCTAATTTACTTAAGATGTCTGGGGTAAGTATGCAATAGGTATGACATTTTTTTTCCCAATGACTAACAATGTAGAAAACCACAGTGTAAATATCAGAAGTTAAACAACTTGTAAGCAGTTCACTGAGGAAGAGACATGAAAGAAAATGATAGAAATATAATAAAAATGTCTTGTAAGACCAGGAAGACATTTTCAAATCTTTCTCCACTGGAAACAGTTTGATGGTTAAACACTACTCTTTGTAAATCTAACAAAATCATAAGTGTTTACGATCAAAACTGGAACATCTTTTTTTATGAAATACTATCCCTTCTCTTTGATACCACCTGCTGAAGAATATAAATGGAAAAAACTAAATAAACCAATAAAAAGCTTCCAGCAGGAAAGTTCAGTTTGGTTGTGGGATTTTTGTTTTGGTTTGGTTTTTTGTTTGGTTGTTGTTTTTTTTTTTCTTTTTCTATTTTCTAACTCAAGATTTCTGCTTTCTGTGCTTTTTCTTTTGGGAATTTTGTGCTTCCTGCTACTGATTGTAAGGGGGCTTTGTGGTACATATATACCAACTACTTTTCCTGTAACATTTAAGGAAAAAAACAACCCTCTAAAGGTCTGGTAGGAAATTGTTATAAAGCATTTGAAGAAAGGAGAAAGGCTTTGAATAAAACATTTGTTAAAACTTCAGGATTTGCTAGATTGTAAAAGAAAAGCATATTCAGACTCAAGGGGTTATTAAAAGATCTAAGAGATCTTGCTGGCAAAACTTCTGTAGCTGTATTAATCACCATACTTCAGCAGAAAAAAACCATGGAATCAGATAAAAGGAATAAATGAGAAAACGGCCAAGTCTTTTACAATACCAACTTTAATTAAGGGTGAAACTACTGTTGACTCACATATACAAAAAGTTAACATGTCAGGTGGGATCTCTGCTAATGCTGGTGGTAACTACAGATTGATTTTATCTACATCGGAAGAGCTTCTATTAAGTGATTATTTTTTGTTCAATTTTTTGTTCAATTTTTTTTCATTTTGAAATATGTAATTACATTCTGAAGCCCTGATATGAGACTGCTAGTGCTATAGTGTAGGTTTTCTGGTTAATTTATTTGGGTTATTTATCTCCAGTAATATTATTCATGATATTTAAAAGTTGTAAAAGGTAACAGTAGGACTAGTTTACTGAATTGAACTATAATTGTTTGATGATATAACAAGAAAGAAATTTTTACTTCCTTGGACATTTTCAGAATTGAAGTACTTGTCGTACTTTTTTTTTTGGTTTTTTTTCCTCAAGAAACTGTTACATATATAAACATGTATCAATATTTTCTGTCAAATTAAATCAGATTGTGTTTCCAATGACAAAAATTCTTTGTTAAACCATATAGGTCTGTTAAAAGCAGAAAGATTTTTATAGAATTTCCTAAGTTCCTTTAAAATTCTCTGTTTCCTGAAGGAATTTTTTCTCCTTTCGTTGGATTCACCAATCCTTTTTCAGAAAGACACCCATATGTGTGTGTTTATCATGTAGCTGTTACGATATAAACACAGTAAGAAATCAAGATCCTGATTTTCAAGCTATGTGGCTGTTATGCAGCACTAGTTTTGGGTTCCTTGGGAAGAAAGATCTTGTTTTCTCCTTTTCAGAATGTCTTTGTTGCTTTCAATTTTTTTGTATAACCTTGTTGATCACTGAGGCCCCAGGGAACCTTGAAGATAATCCCTGCAAGAGTAGGAAACTCGTCTGGCTGATGCTGGTTACAAAGCTTCGATGCCAGCAATTCAGAGAGTTTTTAATTCACCTCACCATCTCTTTTTCTAACCTGCATTTTATCAGTTTGTCTATAATGATGTTACTGGAGATGGTGTCAAAACCCTTGCTAGTCAAGACAGACAATATTCACTCTTCCCCCCTAATCCACCAAGACAGTCATCTCATCACAGAAAGCTATCAGGTTGATTAAGCAAGTCCAAGGCCTCTGTAAAACCATGCTGATGACTCCTCAATCACCTTTTTCTCCTTCATGGGTCTGGAAACGATTTCTGCGTGGTTTTACTTCATTCCCATGGAAGATGTGAGATTGGCAGGTCTGTAGTTCCCTGAATCCTCATTCTTTGCTTTTTTGAAGGTAAGGGCAACATTTTCTTTTTTCTAGCCCTCAGCAGTCTCTCCCAGTCACAGTGATCTTTCATAGATACCCGAGAATGGCCTTTTAGTAATGGCTGTCTCTATCAGCACCTTGTGGCTGTGTCCTGTCAGGTTTCTTGGACTTATGTCTGTGAAGTTTCTTTAAATGTTCCCCAATCAGATACTTCTGCATGAGGGTGTCTTCCTTGCCTCAAACTTTCTCCCTGACCTCAAAGATCTCATATTCCTGAAAACTAATCTTACCAATAAAGACTGAATCAAGGAAGGCATTCAGTATCTTAGCCTTCTCCATGTCCTTTGCCACCAGTTCCCCTGCTCAATTCAGGAGAAGGCCCACATTATTCTTAACCTTCCTTTGCTGCTGATATATCTGTAGAAATGTGTTTTCATTCAGCTGCCTTGGCAGATTCATGTGGAATCTGGCCTTTGTAACTTCATCCTTGTTCAGATAATGTTTCCTATTCATCCCAGGTCATCTGTTCATCTTTGCACCTCTTTTACATATCATTTTCATGTCTGAATTTTGTCAAGAGTCCCTTATTCATGTCTACAAGTCTCCTGACAAATTGACTTGGCTTCTGGCTCATCAGCACAGACAGTTCTTGAACTTGGACCAGGTAATTTTGATTATCAGCCAGCTCTTTTGGACCCTGCTTTTCTTCAGGGCCATCTCTCATGGGATTCTTCCAAGAAAATGCAAGAACTGTACAAAGTCTGCTCTTCTAAAATCATGGCTTGGGATCCTGCTTTTTGCTTGTTCTTCAGGAAGAATCTCTTCTTCCTGACCAGGTTCTCTATAACAGACACCCACAACATCACTGATGTTAGTTTGCCTCGCAATCTTAACTTAAAAAGTCAGCTGGTTCTTCACCTGTACCAAGGGAAAGCTCTGTACAACCACACTTCTCTCTCATCCTTGCTGTACCAGCCCATAGTTCCTAAAAATTCTGTATCCATCCAAGATAATTTAGTCTGGGACCAACCTCAGCAGGTCCCTTGTCCAACCTTTTACTCCAAGCAAGCTCAGTTCTGGGATCACAACATGCTGTTCAGGTCTCCATTCCAGTCTTGAAAACGTCTACTGAAGGAGCTTACACAAACTCCCAGGGTAACTTATTCCACTGCTCAACTGTCTTCACAGTGAAAAATACTAATTTCAAATTTAAAAATAAAACATATAATTTTGGTAACAGTTAAAACTTTAATTTGATAAATATAAACATCCTCAAAACATTAATGAATCATACTAAAATTATTGTAGTACATAATTTGAAATAGGTTTCCACAAAGTATTTTAAATTCATTATCTTTCTGCCAGAAATTTGTCATGCCCAAATCCTTTCCTATCAATAAAAGTGTTTCCACCAAAAAGATATGTGGAATATGGTATTTTCTCTATATATTTGGTTTTATATGCTTAAACATTGCATGGTCTTCCATCCTCCTTTTGAAGAAGAAGTTAACGCTGTTTTACAGAAGAGGATTTTTTGGTTCCATGTGGTAGTTGATACATTATTTGTATGTTCTTTCTCAGTTTGTTTGCTATCATCCTTCAAGACTTCCAACAAGTGCAGATGAATCCTCCTGAACGGAGAGGATCAGACTAAGAGAAATTCCCATTTCCTGAGAAGAGAAAGGTGCAACACATCAAGGCCTCAGAGATCAGGTAGAGACAGATGCAGTCCCTTTAACAGTGTTTCTTTGCACAACCTGGGCCTGACAAAGAGAAACTTCTTAGGGACTAGACTGTGTAGAGATCTGATTAGCTTCTTTTAAACAAATTATTTTTTAGCCTTCTGATAAACAACTGAAATAGAATCCATGACTTCCCTATCACCTTTCTTAAATCTTCTGCCTTTCCATCTATAAATATATACTATAATCAAGAAGGTAATTAAGCTAATGTACCTGTGAAGCTGTTCTTGCAGCTCTATACAGACAAATCACCTTTTTCCAGAAACAACCATAAGTAAATGAATATTTTATAGTAAGTAGGTCAGTTTTTAAAGGATATTCAGGCATAAAAGACATGCAGACAGACACCTCCCATGAAGCAGTTTTTCATCATTCTTGAAAATCCATCTGGATGCCCAACTACATCTCATGTCACCAATACTACATTTACATGTCTTGAAAGCCTGAGTCCTGTGAACTGAACAAGACTCCAAGGGGTTACCTCTCTAAGGGGTCTAAGCATGCTCATATTGTGCAATGCATAGAAAAACATAAACAGTGAGAGAATAATTAAGTTCACCAAAGACTTGAATTGCCCTTTGGAGGATCTAAACTTTTTTCCATCAGCATGAAGGACTCCAGGAGCAACTATGATCCCAGTGCAGGCGCTGAGAACATTTGTGATATCCAGGCTATCAACACCTTTGCAAGGCAGCATGAACATTGCTTGTAGAATTAGGACAAATTACTGCCTGGACAAAGAAGCAGATCAGGCAGGGTAATGAGAGTACTGCACTTTAGTCTGGCCATCTCTCTAGATAAGTGAAACACAGCATAGAAATACATAATCTGACTCAAACAATTGAATTAATCTAGCCAAGGAAATGAAATCTCCAGACAAGCTAATTTACCATACTAGACATTAGTACTTTTTCACCACTTGATAAACTTGTTTGGTGTCTAGGATTCAACTTCTGTGCAAAATAGCCATATTGCTTTACAATCTACAAAAATGAATCCATAAGACACTAAATAAAAACACATAAGATGCTAAATAAGACACTAAATAAAAACTGAGTTCTTTGATAGATGAGAAGTAGTTTCAGCTGAAATTAGGCAACCTGCAGTATTAAAGTGGTGTAATAAAATCAGCCTGTTTCCTGTATGAAAGTTATTATATGCTGCATAAAATCCCATTTCTCCTCCCTTTCATATGAAGTCACTGAAGCCCAAACAGAGAAGTAAATAAGCTACTTGGCGTCAGTGAAACATATCTCACAAAAACTGCTTTATGTGTTTGAACACTTTGAAATTGCTGGTCTACTGGATTTAATATGCCCAGAACTCTAGAGCAAGCTTTTGTCCTTTAATGAATATAGCCCTTTATATAAAAAAAAATCTATTTATTTGTTACTATTAAGATCTTGCCACTCTATTTCAATAAGAAATTAATCAATTGTATCTCAGCTTTAAACAGTCTCTGTTCTGAAATATAGACCTTGACATATATTAGCAGATAGAATTTGAATATTTTCCATCCCCCATACCATAAGCATAGCACTTACATTTCCTTTTGTAGAAGGAAACGGTTTATACAAAATGACAGTTGTGAAGTTTTCAGGCTACTAACAGCTTGCTAAATCTGACTAAAAGAATGTCTGTAGTCTAGCAGCAGTAAGCCTCAGCAGTCCAGCAGGAGAAGGCTTATCTGTGCCAGGTTTAGAAAAAGGGAAAGTGCTTTATTTCACCTCAGGTCAAGAATTTTAAGGATATATAATCCTAAAATTTTGCTCTACCTCCCACCCAAATACATAAATGCATACACTGCATCCTACTGTCAACTTCAACTCTACCATCCCTCTTGCACCGCACAGCGGGACGCAATGCTGGTAATCTCAGAAGCCAGAGGACTGTGAAAGGACACACTGTGAAGGCTGTAAAAGAAATTCATATATCTGTGTGTTGATGAAGGGGCACAAAACAGAAATATATGTTCATTTGAGACAACAGGCTTCTCTAAATTATTAAATCCAGTTAATTCACCTGACACAACTACAGCTAGACCCTCAAAACATTATTCAAATTTTCACTACAGTGTTTTTGATTGTGTCATATAGTTTGTCATTGGGACTTGTCAGTAACTAGCACGCCTAGAAATATGTTGGGCTAATAAAGTCCGAAAAAAAATTCCCCAGCACAGCAGTATGTTTTCTGAATGTGACTTTCTTAGGTGACTCAAGCTGTCTGTATTAATTCCCCCAAACTAAAGGAGTCTTCTCTGGCTTCTGTTCAAACAAGTACACTGGGGTACCTCTGTGTGCACTGGAAAAGTTGTCTGATCAAACTGGTACCAAAAAAAAAAAAGTAGCCCTGCTGGGTGACTATAGGGAGATTCCCCTGATCTGCATTTATGCAAATTCAAATAATGCAACTTACTGTACAATGAAACACGAGAGGAGCAATGGCACGAGAACAGTGTTGCAGCCTTGTTCCAAATTCTTTCCTGCATATTATCAGTCCTGAATGAAGGCAGAGTTTTCTGTCACAATGAACTGTTTTTACCTACTGAAAGGTGAAGAATAAATAAAAAAATGTCAATATAAAATTAAGGACAATGTCATTAGTTGCTGGTACTAAGTGTAGTTTTTAATTAGAGACTGAATCTCATACATATGATTCATCACATTGGGAACATATTACAAAAGTCCTTTTAACTATTTGCCAGCAAAATTACATTGACCGATTTTGATTTCATAAGAGTCATAAGAGAAAAATAAGCAAAAAACCCATAGCAGGAATATTTAGAAAGCCTTAAACTGTAGGCATTCAGTAAAGAAAGGCCAATTGAACCAAAAAGTTATTTCAGTCAGGGGAAAATCTACTTGCTGATTCATTTCATGTCAGTTCAGAGTGTAACTTGAGTGGAGGACAACAAAGGGACCGGTGGCACCAGGTTGGATGGGGCATTGAGCAACCGGGTCTAATGGGAGGTGTCCCTGGCAGTGAGTTGGAACTAGGTGATCTTTAATGTCCCTTCCAACCAAAGCTATTCTATGAGACTACATGAAATATTTTAAAAATCATTTTCTTAAGAAAAATTAATGGGTTTGATTTATAGAATGTCAAAATGTTCATTTGCTTAACAAGGAAAGGATACAGGATTAAATAAACATTTCATATGATCTAGGCTGGAATTCTGAAGTAAAACCGGAGTCTGGATCAAGGTGAAGCAGAACAAAAGCTTCTGAAACGGCAAGCTATAAGCTGAGGGGATGATAGTTTTTCAGAGCTGGGGTTTTTTTATAGCAAATAACCATCAAAGGGCAAAAAGCATCATACGTGCAAATCCCAGTGGAGTCAATGTGTTATGACTGATGCTCATACACCACTGACAGCTTCAGACACACAACGGCTCATCAGTCCTCTAATTCAAATGAGATTCTGCAGAGGAGAGGGGCTCCAAAAGGGAACAAGAATATTTATTTTGGAATCACAGATGCTGGGCACTTCATCTTTTAAAACATATTTCATGTTTCAGTCACACACATGACAGATAGTCTCTATTCAGTGGGAATTCTGCTAGTATTTTTAATCATCACTGAACTTCAAATACTAACAACTGCAGTTCTGCTTCCCTCAGTTTGTTGTTCTCTCCTGCATCAATGTCAATCACTGCTCTTTTCATGAGTACGTATTCTTCACTATCACAATTCTTTCTACAGGAAGACTGTTTCTACTGAAAGACTGTAGTTACTGCTGTGTTATGCAAAATCAGTGAGAAATGTGATTATCACATCCCATTCCTACACAGAAGGGAGCACCTGAGATTGATAGATGCTTGTGGTCGAAAAAGAACATCAAATGTCTAAAGGGTCCAAAAAAAAAGATCACAAAGGTTTGTTAACAAACTACACACTCAGCATGGAAAATGGTATTTATTATGTCCCTATCTTCTAAAAATTACAATAATAATAATGATAAATGAATAAAGAGAAAGAGGGAAGAAAGAGAAAAATGAAAGGGAGATCAGATAGGAAAGGAAAGGAGATCAGCATTCCTGGGTCCAGCTTTGATCCAATCAACAGAGTGTACAGCATTCTGTGAGCACCATCTGGGCTTTTTGTGTGTACCTTTCTATAGCTAAATCTTCCCTGGCCTGGGATTAGAGTTCTGTCTCTTCATGCAAATGAGTTTACATGCACAGTCCAGTCTTCTGGACTCTTCTGAAGTGGGACTGGGGACTTTGAGGTCTCAATCTTTTGATTGGTCTCAGGTTTTGAGGTCTAAGGTTTTTGATGGTTTCAATCCCCCTCTATTGGTCTTGCCCACTGCTTGACCTCACTTCTGCACTTGTGCTATATATTACGTAGTCACCACAGGCCTGAAAAGGAAAATTGTCCTCAGAAAGGTATTGCCCTACCTTCGTAGGGTCCCCTCTTTCAGCCACATCCTGTTCTAAGTTGGATGCTGGAAAGGTCATTAGTGTTTGAGGCATAGCAATGTGTTAACTCCTTACTTAGCCTTCTACAGTGATTATATATCATTGTAGGGAAAAGTGAAAACAAATAAGGTGGAAAAGGCATAACTTCATTAGAAAAGTCTTTGAAGTCAATTATTAAATAACAATCTTTTGCTTGTTTCTCTTCCTAGTTTAAAATGTGGCAAAACCCAGAAAAAAGTAACCTTAAAATTAGAATCTTATGCTTAATTCTGATTTACACTAAGATTTTCTGTGTCTTTTTACCAGTTGCTAGAAGTGGGATATTAATGAGGAAAACTGTGGGAATGAGGAAAAACACTGCATTGATGTCAAATACCTACTCAAATGCTTGTGTTTCATCTATCCTAAACACTCATAGAAACCAAGATCAAGTCCTAGATGAGTGCATACAAAGACATTGTCCAGACATTGCTAAAAAAAAAAAAAAAGAAAAAAGAAATTAAATGTATGATTATATGCTTCTAGATAAAACATGGAACTAAAATGGTAGACAATAATGACAGTAAAAAATTTGCCTTAATTCTAGACAGACAATTAAAAAAGAGTTTAGTGGATATGATTATCTAACTCTAAAGAGAGTCTTTGGAAAAAGAAACCACAGATTAATATACAAATACTTGTTCTGCCCAATCAAATAAAATTAATGTACTTAATTTTATTGTGCTTAATATCTTTAGATAATTTAATCACAGGCTTGACTTGTGATATGTGAGAAATTCAATTAACTAATGCCAGTAAATTGATAAAGGTTCGGTAGAATAAAAATTAGGTAAGCAAGAAAAACTATTCTTAATGTACTACACTCAATGTCATACTAAAGGCAGCAAGACAGTGGAGAGACTGCAGAGAAGAATGTGACTACTAAAGAACTCTGGTGGGAATCTTTGCAGATACTGTTATGGCTGTACAGGAAATTGCCAAAACGTCAATTAACCTGGCAATGGCATAAGGTCTTTCTGAGATTAAATAAGGCAAAGCTATTTAAAAAACAGATTAAGAGCTTCACAAAATAGTCAGAATTTTTATTTCTGCTCCAGGAGAAAATTCCTGTTTTTCTCCCCTCAAAACTCTATTTTTCTCAACTGACAAGTTTTTTGTTAGACCTGTAGGTTATGCTATCTCAGAAAAAAATTTTCAGAGAGTATCAAAAAAGTGGCTAAAAGAATGGAATTACCCTAACATTGTGATACAGGCTACTTAATGTACAAAGAAGATGCACATGACAATATTTTATAAGCTGAAATGATAAAAAATATATATCAAATGGAAAAATCTAATTTTGTATCCAGTGCAACTTACCAAATAGGAAAAAAAATAAAATGGTTGTAAGCTTTTGCTTATTCAGATGCTCTCAAACTTTATTCTGGCACACTCAGAGATAAAGAGCAAGGCTGATGTATTTGCAGTCATTCTCACTGAAAATAGAACATGTTTACTGTGAACAGAATGACATTGTTTGCTGACTTCTGTAATGCTGCTCTTGTTTGAGAAAGAAGCAAACATAAAAAGAAAGTGGAATTGTGTTTTGGTTCAGAGAAGTGGATTAGTGAACGTGTAAATATGATTGTTTGTTTAAAGAATTTCTGATCTATAAACACACGAGGCTAAACCCTGGTGCTATTGAAGACAGAATCATAATTCTCCCTTGACTTTAGTAGAACCTAAGATTGGCTCAGCACATTTTAATACCATAAAATTTTTCACTCCAAGAGAAAACTTGACTGAGTTGTCTGTTTTCACAACTTGACTCTTCTATATTCCAAAATCGTTGGTGTGAAGAGCATGTGTGAGCTTCCCATGAAAACATTATATATCCCTTTCCTCTGAGGTAGCAAAGAAGTCTGAGTCCACAGTATTTTTTCACAGTATTTACTGAGTAGATTAGTATCATCTTATCAATAACAGATGCACAGCTTTTCTGATGCTTTTTCTTAAACAAAATCATCTGTGACATATATTGACTTTTTTAAAGATCAAGCAGCAAAATGACACTTCCACTGTAATGCGTTTTTTTGACTGCTTGATTATTTTCTTATATTTTTTTCTATTCAGTAGAGAAAAAATTGGATAAGTTAAGAAACATATGAAAAGGACACATATTTGAGAAGTCCACTTGACCACCTTCTTTAACTATGCGTAACATAAAATGAATGTCTGTCCTTGGCAAATTTGTTCCCCCATGGCATTCTTAGAGCATTTTTGTTGTCCTAATGCCCTTTTATTCCTATTCAGTGGGGGTTTTTATCATTAACCAATTCCACGATGTCAATGTCAATCATGGCTTTTCTTTGTATCTGACTATGTACTAGCATTCCTTTTCAATATTCTGTGTGGACTTTCTCAAAAGCTTTTTTCAAGCCCAGATGAATGTCACCTTGTTCTCTTTTTTTCTCTGTAATCTGCAAACCTGGTCTCACACGCAGCAGCACAGTCCACAGTCATGTCACTCACAGTGTTTATAACACTGACTTGCAAGCCCTTAACATACATTTAGACACAGCATATCAATGAGGTTTCATGAACCCTGTGAGGAAACAGAAGTTTGTTCACTCTTTAGAGCTAGAGAAGCTCAGAAGTGCAGAGTTATTATGCTAATATAAGTAAATAATTTTAATTTATATAGGTTGGTAGCTATTTAGATTTTCTGACTTTTGGTGCGAGTCAAGTATTTAATCAAAACAATACTCTACAACTATTAGAGAACTAAATACAATTTTAAGAACATAAAAACTGTAGTGTATTTTAGGAAACAGTTACTCAAAATCCTGACTCATCATAATTAGACATGGACATTAGTAAAGTTACCACCTACCACAAGTTAAACTACACAAATGGTTAGATATTTTAGCATTAATACATAACAAAAAGTCAGATTTATTAAAAAAATCTATTTGCTACTTGTCATAGGCCTCTATATTCAAATTATAATAGTCTTCATACTCAAAAATATAATAATGAACTGAGACAAGAACAGACTACAAACCCAGCTGCAGTTCCGAACATACCCTGCAAATAGAAAGACATGATCTTAGTCATTAACCTGGAGCTTGCTGAAGGCCTCAGGACCTTCCTTAAGGTCATACCTTCCATACCTTGAATTCATGAATGCTACATCAAGAAAGCATATAAATCAAAAGTGTGTCTCACATAGTTAGCCTTGAAAAATAACAAGGTGGGTTTTTTAGGGTAATATCATGGAAGCATTCCACAAAATTAAATTGCAAGATATAGTTTTGCAATTAAGGTACTTAAGTTACAAGATTGTATGAAATTTGCATTAGTTAAATCATCAAAGTTCTGTGAAAATCACCCATATTGTGGGAGGAATAAATTCATTCCAGAATTACTCTACCGACAGGGTCTAAGTAGGTAATGGAATTCTGATATTCACACACTAAGGATTTTTTTGGCCAAGACTGACTGGAACCTTAGAGAAAATGTCTGTAAGCTGAAATTTTTATGCATAGCTTTAGGGACAGTGATTTATTATTCATGTGTGTGTGCGTGTGTGTGTGTGTGTGTGTGTGTGTGTGTGTGCGTGTGCTCCTGTGTGTGTGAGACCTAGTATCACTTCGGTTCAGGCATGTAGATACTTGGAAGCATTTGGAACTAATCCACATACGTGTTACGGAGCACCGGGAATAGTTGACTTGAGAAGAGGTGGGAGAATGGAAAGGTAAGGTACAGCATTATGGATGCAAGAGCTCTTTCACAGGAAATGCTGATTACAGAAAGGACATTTTAGGCCCACTGAGCTTAAAGAGCACTCAGAAGAAGCAGTTAGTCTTAAATAAAAAAGGAATATAAAAATCAAGTGCTTCCAGTGGGTAGCAAATTAAACTTGGGTGGACAAGATATAGAAGGATAAAACTTGTGGCAAATTTGAGACACAAGAATTCTCATTCACTTAAATATATTCAGAAGCAGAAAACAAAGGTTGTGCAAATAGTACATAAATGCCAGTGGGAAGAGAAGGCAGTCATGAGAGCAGAGCAGGTCCTGGAAAAAAAAAAAAACAAAGCATCCCTCAGGAGTTAATTACTGGACCAGCAGCAGCATCTTGTGGAACTGAATCCCAGCAGCAATTGCCTTCAACTTTCTTGACTCAGGTCTTTTTTTATCTCACTCTCTTTCAAGCTGTGTTTTGTTACTCAACATCTTTACACAGTACACATCAGGATTAATGCTACTTTGAGCAGAGCTATTTAGCAGACACACCTCATGTGGGATCCACAAAGGCCAATGTCCCGTTTGACACTGCAGAGTCGCTGTGGATGTATGGGACATGATTCTTCCCAGAGGGCCTTGGAGAGCATGGGAGTCACTGCACCTCCCTGAAGGCACATTCTTGCTCAGGTAACAGCACATGCTGAGCCTTCAGTTTCACCCCATCCCTTAGCTCCAGGGAATAAAAACAGAAAAGTCTAGGCACTCCCTAGAGACATGGATAACCATCTTGTCTGGATTCAGAGAGGCCACAAAATAGTAAAATGGCTTTTCCTCTGTATATTTAACAAATCAGAACAACCAACACCAATTATTTCTTTGAGCCTTTAACAGGCCTAAGTAGAACTGACTCCATCCAGCTGGAATGAAGTATATCAGTAAATGGGAACAAACAGCCCAACTGAAAGATAATTTTAGAAGTCTGTGCAAGACCACCTTCCTGCAAATTTCAGTTCTTCCTTCTGGCTGAGCCTTAACTTTCTGAAGAACTGGAGACCATGAAGGTTGGTACTAGGAGTTAAAATGAAACTTGGTGGAGAGAACTGCAGAGTTATAAAGGATGCATTTTTACCCAGAGTCTATAAACAGGGGCAATTTCTGTGTCTTTCAAAGTCTTCCCTAGTAGGACATAAACTTATGTTTAGTGAGTCAGACTTTTAAAATCATATTTCTTCTGTTATATGCAGTAAGCTAAAAATAAAAATAAAAATAGGGAAAAAAAGCAATGAAAATTTTGTAACATAGATATAGAAATTGTAACAACAGTTCCATTAGATTTGTTTTTACTTTGACCTTTTTTTTTTTTTTAACATGGACTCCTATGCAGCTGCTGTAGGATGTTTTAACATGAACATAGATACAACTTAAATCAGACTTTTGCACAGGAGAGGTCATTGTTGCATTAGCAAAATGGTGTGGGAAGATTCAGGTGTGAAGGGTGCAATGTTACACAGCTATTCACATTCTGAAGGAATGTGTAAGTGATATTTTGGTAATAGGAACACTGGTATGAATAGAAATCATGAGTTTCCAGCAAGATATAAGGCTAAAGAAAGAAATTGGAAATCTCCAAGTGTGCTATCATATCTCTTAGAAAAAAAGTGTTTAAAGTGTATTTCAAAATTGTTCCATTTCTCAAAGACTGAAAAAGAATGGGAATGCTCTTCAAAAACAGGGTAAAGATTTGGCTTGTGAAAGCATTACTGTATGAAAGTATGTGCTTCTGGTGCTTCTGACAAAAAGACCTTGCTGGATATCTTTAGTTTGACAAGATAAATTGTGAGTGTTAGCATGAGGGATGGTTTGTGTTAAAGATAAAAGATCTGTTCACAAAAAAATTACAAGAGCTAAAACCCCCTTTTACTATAAATAGTTTGATGCTGCAGAATTTTCTTGCCATCAAAGAAAGATTTGCAAAGCTAAGTATGACAACACCATCCAGAGCTTAAATTCACACAGATGAAATCAAACAGCATTAGAAAATGATTGAGCATGGTGATGAAGTGACAGTAAGGCAGGCTGGCAGGAAAGCACTTTTCCAATAATGAGGAAGATGCCCTAGGTGCAAGCACACTAGGCAGATTATTGGTAACAATACATTCCAGGCATATAAATAAAATTCCTCTGTTGTACTTTTTCCTTCCAAATTAGTGCTGCCACTGTACAGTCACTGACCGTTGCTTTTCTTTGGAAACCATAACTTACTGCCATCACTGATGGTAAGAAAAGAAAAAAATAGTCAAGCTATGCCTTTTTGTCTCTTTGTGTTAAATAAAAATTAACTGATAAGTTTTACACATAAGGTTAACTCTATGCCTCTGTTGTACCAATACCCACCAAGCTAGTAACAGTCAGATTGTAGTCCTCAGAAGTGTAGAAATATTATGACTTGCTGCTTGGTTCCAGCTGTGTGTCAGATCATGCTTTTAACTTATTTTCTGTGGATTCCAGGGAGAAAATGATTGAATACTGCTCTGTGCGTAGAAGTCTTCTATTATAAATAAGCCATGATATTTCAGCCCCTGAGTCCTTCCTAACATTTTTGTTTGCAGAGTATGTTTTTTGACTTGCAGCTTGTTAAGACACTTTTGTATTCCAGAGCCAAAAGCAATATGGAGTATTGCAGTTTATTTCTGCTGCCTAATTGCTGAGGATGGAGTGATACACTTCACTCATTAAAGGGAAGCAGCAATATGTTTTTTGATATAAATAGTGATTTGACAAAGTTGAATAGAAAAGGCCACAGTGGTTTGACAAGGCTTGATGGAAAGGTACACTGATTGCTGCACAGAGGGCATGGACAAATACAACTGTCAAGGAGACTCTTCTGTTGAACTGTGAGATTTAGGAAGGCCCCCCCTTGTGCTCCAAACACCTTCTCAGAGGTGAGTTTAGGTGCAGCTGGATTCAGACTTAGTCCCAGACTTGGCCAACAGTTTAGGTCTAAAGGACTATATGTGTACAGTCAACCCCATGTATCACTTAAATAAGATGTCAAAGTTAGCATTCTGTTGATCACTTACCAAGAATCTGTTGTGGCAAGCAATCTCTCAGCCTTGAGGAGTAACCCTGGGAGATGTGCCTTCTCAAGGGAAGATCCTGGCCTGCAGACCATGGCTGTACAGGGGAGAACAATGAACCCTGGACTGTATGCTATTTATATTTTAAGGTGATTGATTTATAGCCATATTTGCATACCAATCATGTTTTGATTGGTGCACGCTCGACTAGCCCTCATCTGTTGGTCAAGATTTATAGCTCTTAGCTGGTTTCATGTTATCTATCTTCCCAGAGCCCACCTGAAGCCAGCTGCAGCCATCATGTCCACTACTGGTTGCTGTTCTCTAAGCAGAAAAGAGCAGAGCTGAGCACACCACCACACTAGTTCACCACTGCACTGATTTCAGTGTGGTCACACTAGTATGGAGCTGTTGCATTCAGAATTGTTACATGGATTTTTCAATGTGCACTGCAGCAATATGTACTCCTAGCACACTTTTTTTTCCCCTCACATTAGACAGAGAAAAGAATGCTGTAATAAAGTATAGCATTAAAGTTTTAAAATAGACCTCTTTTGATGTCATTCCCAACAAAATGGCAACCATATAAACAGAAACAAACCCTAACATATGAATCACCATTAAGAAACCAAAAGGCACCTTTGGGTGAGTTCCACCCTTACTGATTTGCTTCCTATGAGGAATACTGTGCATGTCCCCACATTTTAAGATTACTAAATGCTTTTGTTTAGTAACCTAAAGAAAGAAATATTTTATATGATTTCATAAACATGAGAAAAGTTATTTACTTATTGTTTTTTTAATTACTAATATTATACTGGCAGGTTAGTTTAAGAGGTATTAATATTATAGTGTCATAGAGAGGTTTCTTACCCTCTCAGAGATCATGGCAGAGAAGATCTAGTTACTCAGGTCACACAGCACAGAGGCCTTCCTTCATTCTGTTATTTTACTCTGACACATACTGCTCCTCCCACCACAAAACCTGACCAGAGTCATACCACTGTACTTTCTGTAATGTTTCTGAAACTGTAACCAGTAAAAATCAAAATACTCTCCCAAATGTCACCACTATTATATCACTGAAGTCAATCTGAGGTCATGCCCTGAATAACATTTCTCTGCAAGTGGTTTGACTTCTATCATCCTCAGATTTCCTGTTCATCCTCGCAAATTTTTTGATCCTTCTATACAATTCCTACATTCAAAATTCAACATTGTCTTGCAGTGATTTGCGTTGTACATCACCTCACTCAACAGTCTTCAAACATCACAGCTAGATAGGCAAAACTCAGGTGCTTGTTTCTTCCTTATGGACAAATATAAACCACAAAATGCATTTGGTGGTAATCACTCACTTCTACTTGCTTATAAAAAATATGTTTTTCCTAAAGTCAGAGGATTAATATGCTGCAATATATCAGTTCATGGGCAGTGAAATCACATGGACAAAGAGGAACAATCGTTTCTTCATTACTTACCAAGACCTGGAGGACTTAGTTTGGGTAGCATGCATGGAGAGTGCAGAACTTACCTGAAAAGACAGATAGTTACTTCAGCCTTGGCATCCAGACAGTAACACAAATCACAAATACATCTCACAGGCTGGAGCTTCTTTACCTTCCCAGATGAACTTCTGTGTAATACTCATAGATACGCTGCTGCCCACACCAAAGTCACATATAGCAGATAAGAAATTCTATCTGCTCAGGATTTCTGAGTTTAAAAGCTGAAGCATAGTAACAGTAAGGCTTAAAAAATGAAGTGACAGGGTAAATTAATACTCTTCATCCACAGAGAATGAATAAAACAGAAAATAATTTTACTAAAAAATAAGTTATAACGATATTTCAGAGATGGAGCAGAAGTTGTAGTGGGCAACACATAAAACTGATCCAAATGAAGAGACTCTTTGTGTTACTGACATATGTCAGTGTTCCTCATGTATCGTAAGCTCCAAAGTGCAACACAGGAGCCACACTCTCTGACAAAGAGTTAATTGTAAATTTGTGATGTGAAGTAAAACTGGTTGAGGCCTACCACTTTGGAAGGATATGGCAGTGGGTGTGTCATCTGAGCAGAGCAAAGATATTCTTGTGTTTCCACAGAAAATGTCATGTACAAACATGGTCCTGAAGTTGCAAAGTGCACTCAGCAATTTAGGATGAAATATGCCACCACCATGCAAGAACATAAGTAGGTATGGCTCTTCTTTGTTTTTGTGCTGGGCTGTAAAAAGTAGTTTAGATTAGGTTTTTGGATCTTTATTGGCTTCAGATCCTTCCAAGATTGTTTATATCACAGAGGTAAAGATTATTAGAGTTATTATTCTTCTGTCTCAACCATCTATAAATATCTGGTATGTCATTATTTATCTACAATAAAAAGAAATAAAATTACAGGATCCATCAGTTTCATATAGTGTCCTTGCCACATGCTGCCACTTGAGCTCTGGCATCATCAGCTGAACTGAATGTGACCTGTAGGTTTTCTGAACTTGGGAGTACTACTAACTGTAGTTTTGTGTTGGATTTTTTTATGGAAGTGAGTAGGTTAGTGCTCACTGGGAAACACTCTGTCACATACAATATGACTGAACTCCAGCTGTTGCAGTGGTAGCAATCTTCCTGCAGTCAGGCGGACTACACAGGTCAGCAGGGTGCACATGCAAACTGTACCTTTTGACTGCAATGCAGAGGACAGAGCAGGTACTATTAGGATGCTTACTTCTGTTTCTAAATAAGAAAGGGACCTTAAGGGTTGTTTCTAATTTCCATCTAGTTGCTGTTCAAAATAAAATGCATTAATACAATTTCTATTTTTCCTTGTATCCAGGTCCTCCAACTTCAAAATAGATACTATGACCAGAAGGCTGCAGGAGCATGCTCACCTATCTGCGAGCTTAATACTCCCAGCAGCAAAAGAGCTCAGTGTACTGTTCTGGGCCCCTCAATTTAGGAAGGATATTGAGGTGCTGGAGTGGGCCCAGAGAAGGGCAATGAGACTGGTGAATGGTCTGGAGCGCAAGTCCTATGAGGAGCAGCTGAGGGAGCTGGTGATGTTTATCCTGCAGAGGAAGAGGCTCAGGGGAGACCTTATCGCTCTCTACAACTACCTGACAGGAGGCTGTAGCATGGTGGGGATTGGTCTCTTCTCCCAGACAACCAGCAGTAGAACCAGAGGGCACAGGGAAGGTTTAGGTTAGACCTTAGAAAAAAGTTATTTGCAGAAACAGGACATTGGAACTGGCTGCCCAGGGAGGTTGTCAAGTCACCGTCCCTGGAGGTATTCAAGAAGTGACTGGATGTGGCACTTAGTGCCATGGTCTAGTAGGCAAAGGGGTGTTAGGTCAGTGATCTCAGAGGTCTTTTTCAACCTAGTTGATTCTATGATTTCTATGATTCTATTCTACTTACTTAGTATACAGAGTTAGGTAAATTATTCTTCTGAGAAACAGAATTTGCATGATAGAACACGTACAGTGTTCTTGTGTTTGAGACCAGGTGCAGAATTCCAGCCCAGGACCTTTTGCCTTTTACTTTAAAGATAAGTTGTGCATCATCTAACTGTGAGAATCTGTGTCATGTGTTGTTTCTAATCCCCAAGTGCCTACAAAGCATTTCCTTGCTTTCTAATTGCTGTTTTTCTTATTTTACATTTAATGTCTGAATACTTAAATATTTTCTTGCAAAACTTTTGGCACTTTGTTTCTTTTCCTGGAAAAATTGACACAGAAGACTAGTCCACTGGGGGGAAAAAAAAAAAAGGTCATATAGAGTATGACATCTTGGAGGCAATTTCATTTATGACAAGCACCAGACCTCTGTAAAATTTCATCTCCAGGTATTTTAAGCATGATGACATCTTCTCAGCACATTACATCCTCAACTTCTTAATTTAAAGCTCCTGGTTATCTTATGAAGAGCAATCATCTATATCCAAATTTTTCTCCTTAATCTCAGTTTCTGTATATATTTCTTTCTGCATATTTCCTAGTGAGGTGTACAGGGGTGGTAAGGAGATTTATAGTCCTTACATTCTCATTGTTGATTAGTAATATGAGCTGGAATCATCTTCAAGCTACACAGGTCCCTGTTTTCAGGGAAGAACTTTTTACAGTGTGTACTTAATGCACAGCTCTGTTTCATTATCTGTGCTCTCTCTGACTCTCAGGAAAAAACACTGCAAAGCATGCAGAGCCAACTTCCATTGCATCTCATTCTTTACCTTGCTGTTTGCCATACAAGGTCTCCTTACTTTGTCAGCCAAAAAGCAAACTTCTGTTTATTTCCCATTTCCATCAAATATACTCAAAATGCTACTTTGGTGTAGGTAACAAATACAGCTTGTGAGGCTGAAAAGCAAGTAGATCTTAGTGCTGTACATACAAATTAACACATCCTTACACTTCCCCACTGGTAGAAAAGAGGAGTTAAATTACAGAACTATCTAGACTGAACTATGAATTATCTTGTCTCTATTCTTGTTTGCAGTCAATAACTAGAAGCTTGCCCTTGTTACTTATGTTACAGTTATGCTCACAGAAAGATCAAAGTTCATTACAATACCTGTGCCTCTCTCACCCAGAGATCAGCAGCAAACACACCAAGCACAGCTCGTGCCCCCAAGCCTGCCCATCCTCAGCAGCTTCCACTGATTCAGACTGTCTCTAAGGAAACTCTGGTTTCTGTAAAACAGACCGTTTATGATCTTTTTTCCTTGTTGTTTTCATTCAATGACAACAGTTTGCTTGTTATTTGACAAATGCTGAGTGAAAGCATATTTTAGACTGTGTATGAGTTGGGGTTATTGTTTGACTAGTAGGAGCTTGTGATTGATATTCATGCTGTGTATTTAATCTCATAAATCATGTTTCTTTTCCCCATCAGACAATTATTAAATCTATCTAGAGCTTTCCAAATGGTTTTTCAAAATGTCTCTGATTGAATGAATGTATGAGCTTATTCACATCACAAATATTCACATCTGTTTTCTTAAACAGAAGGAATATCCTCTCAGAGATTTTCAATTAATATTTTGGAATAGATTTTTTCAAAGTTTTCCCACCTTGTATTCAAATGGACACTGGATTTGAGGTGATATCTAACACAAGATAACTGTTTCTATATTCTCCTCCTGCAAAGATCTTCATAGACAAATATACATAAAAAATATGCACATAACTAAGTAATTTATTACAAAATCTTCCTTGACATGCTGTTCCTCTTCTTCCTTACGTCCTTACAAGCCTTCTATATTATGTCTGTTATTTTATTAGGGTAATTTTAATATTGATTGAATGTAAAGTTTACCAGTAAACAGGAAACTATAAATATATTGCTGTAAAGTAAGAATTGTCTATTGATAAATCAAAGCATTATGCATCTGACCATATGCTAAGAGAACCACTGAAGCAAGCTGCCTCAGCTAAGTCAGTGAATTAGCGATGCTGACTGGTTTGCAAAAGCCATCAAAAAAGAACAAACAGAATTTTTTCTCTTTTATTTATTTTCTTATTTTTTTATTTTTTGTTGTTGTTTATTGTTCCCTGGTTCAACATATTTAAAATGGAACAGAGAAAATTCCTTTGCATATCTTGTATTCTGTTCCTGTCTTTTGCTGCTTTATTTGCACTGCCATGGATATAAGTTATACATTAGTAGGGATTCCATCTTGATTCCCTTTTAGGTCAAATGCTTCCTGACTGATTTTCCCAGTTCCCAAGTTTAGACGTTCAGTCCCAGAAGTGACAGAAGTTAAAATTAAACCTCTGAGACATCAGTGTCCGCCCCTCCTCTTCACTTCACGATGAAGTTGTAACTGCAATGAGGTCTCCCCTCAGTCTCCTCTTCTCCTGGCTGAACAGACCAAGTGACCTCAGTCACTCCTCACACAGCTTCCCCTCAAGGCCCTTCACCATCTTCGTTGCCCTCCTTTGGACACTCTCAAATAGCTTAGTATCTTTCTTATAGTATCCAAAAACTGCACACAATAGTCAAGGTGAGGCCACCCCAGTGCAGAGCAGAGTGGGACAATCCTCTCCCTCAGCCAGCTGGCAATGCCCCCCAGGACACGGTTGACCCTCCTGGCTGCCAGGGCACTGCTGACTCAGATTCAACTTGCTGTCAACCAGAACCTCCAAGTCCCTTTCTATATCCTTTTCCAACATCTTGTTCCCCAGTCTGTATGTACTTCTGGAGCTGCCCAATCCCAGGTGCAGAATCCAGCACTTCCCCTTGTTGAACTTCAGGTGATTGGTGATTGCCCATCTCTAATTTGTTGAGGTGACTCTGCAGGGCCTCCCCCAATTTTGTGTCATCTGCGGACTTCATTAATATCTGTTTCAGTCCTTTGTCCAAGTTGTTTATGAAAATGAAGAGCACAGGGCCCATTAAGCAGGGGAAAAAAGACCCAATAAAGCAATCTTTTAATATTAACTCCTATTATCATGTGGTTCTTAATTTCCTCAAACACTTCAGTCCCACACTGGATGCTACTATCATGAAGTCCCCTATCGAAATATTACAAGATACAAGAAAAAAACTGCATGCCTATGGATGAGTAACTAAAGTAACTAAACACTTGACAATTAATTTTGTACGTGCATATGCTACCCTCAGTAGCACTCCTGTGCTACAGTGGATGTAAAAATTCAGTGATTGCACAGCAATTCTCTCTTTCCATACTATTTCTGCTGGAAACTCTTTGCCATTAGCAGCTACAAGGTCTATGTTAACGCTTTTATAATAGTTCTATCATTGTTGCTATCTGTTTTAGCAAGTTAAAAACAATTCCTACTTTATTTGTGCAGAACTAGTTGGGTTTTGTGCCTGTTTTACTGCTGCTAATGCAAGAAGAGGCCTTTTTTAAGCTGGGCTGCGAGCAGAGCTCAATAAAGAGGAACAAGAGACTATAATTTCATCATAAACACTAAAATATGCTTTGGGTGGAAAGAGAGTCTTTAGCTGGGGTCCAAGGGAGCAAAACCTCCAAGTTAGTAGGGCAGTTCATGAAGCAGCACATGTGGTCACCTAAGAGGCGTGGTTGAAAGATGGAGTCATACCTACAGCTATAGGCTCTGTCATACAGTAAAGTCACAGACCAGACTGAAGGTTGCCCAAGATTTACATCTCTCCAACATAATTCTTCTATGAAACTTTTCCCTCTCCTCTCTCTCCCTCTTGCACTGCTATTATCCTTGTTTGAAGTGCTGAGCTCACTGCATTGGCTACAAGCTTGGTAACACATTCAGTTAAGTTCAGATGGGAAGAGGGAAAGAGAGGAAAGAGGAATTTATAAATAATTGGCTATACTTAATGTTATACACCTAAGGCTGGACAGAGAAAGTGTCTTGCTCTATGAAAGCAGTACAAAGAAAATAAACACACCAATTCTAGTCAGGAATTACTAAAACAGGACCAGCTTTGAGACCCGATACAGATTCCTATTTCTTCTCTTTCTCTCATAGACACAGTTAGATTCAAAAATGAGAATAAAAGGCCCATTATTGCCCACTGGTGGTGGTATTCAGACATGCCAGCTAACAGGAGAAAAACTATTTTCCAGGTTACCATTATTGAAATATCTGGATGAAATGAAGAAAGAATGCTTCTACTAAGCCACTTGTGCTCAGGCTAATGTTACACAATTTATGGCTGTAATTTTTTAATAATAAATCAGTTGTCTTAACGTTTTTCAGAGCCATGCATGGCAGGAATATTATCTTCAGGGACCACAAGGTCTATTAATCTAATAGGAACAAGCAGAAAGAAATAAAGACATTAAATACAGCTTCTGGGGGAAAAAAAACCCCAAAAACATAAACACACACACACAAAAAAAAAAAAAAAAGCCAAACAAACAACAAAAAAACCCACACCAAACCAAACCAAAACAACTGCATTTGACCATGCTTCTGCAAGAGCAGTTATTAATACAATCTTAGGACAAAAATACCACTATATGCAGATTTTCCTTCTGCCAACATCAGAGAGAGATTATAGAGGTCTTTCTTCTTCACAGTGATCCATATTTTTCTGCATATACATATATATATATGTATCATAATCTGTTTATTGTATATGCAGTTCTGGTAAACTCCTGAAAGTTATGTGTTTTTTAAAGCTTCAGGAACTTTTTATACCAGAGTTACAGATTATATTCAAGTATAGATTAAATCCTTTCTGCACTCTTTATGTTACAAGTATGTCCAATAATTAATTTCTCGTCTTAACCACAGTATTACCAAAAATAAGATTATGAAGAGATTAGAGATTCAACAAACACCAAATTATGCTAAATTTACTGTTTATAGGACTTAGATATTGTAATACAAAGTGAGTTTCATTGTTTTACCTGTCAGCATTATCATATGATCACTTATCAGAGGTTTTTACAAAACTTGTTTGTTTTTCAGCCTACTACAGGACTTAGGAGTTTTAAAAACATGAAATTATGATTACAGCTGAAATTCTGCATTTGTATGTTGGTACTCAAATACTTGAAATCTGGACTTTTTGGCTTAAATAGTTGTTTGCTGAAGAGTTGTGATATACACAAACAAAAATGTACATATGTAGGACGAAGTTCTAGGTAATTACTAAATCGAGCTTAATATATTTATCTCCTCTTTCAAAAAATTTAGTATATTTTTACAATACGGTAATCTGGTATTGTAACGTACTTATTTAACATATTTGGTCTCTCCAAATTTTAACCAATACAAATACATTCTCTCAAAAATTAGGGAAAAAAATTAGGAATTGTGAGCTGCAATTTCCGTAGACTGGAATTACAGGGCACATGAGCAGAGTTCTGCACATGAAGGACTTTCAGAAACAGCCCTTGATGAGAGACATTTCAGCACTGAGTTGCACTACTCAGAAGGGCCCTTTCTA
This sequence comes from Scytalopus superciliaris, assembly GCA_013400415.1. Lineage (NCBI taxonomy): Eukaryota > Metazoa > Chordata > Aves > Passeriformes > Rhinocryptidae > Scytalopus > Scytalopus superciliaris. Next base: position 155,158 of record VXBX01000888.1, read on the forward strand.
ACCAAGTAAAATTGCAATTCTTTTCTTGTAAGACTTAACAACAGTATTATGTTCCAAGAGCCAATCACTCAAGTACAGACAATTTATACAGAGAGCTTTAAAGTGAAAAGGCTATGGAATAATATGGCCTGTAAAGTGAAGATGAAACAGATCAGTAGCAAACTTGATATTTCCAAGACCAGCAATAAAATATCCTATTTTTCTTTTGGCCCTAGTCCACTTCTCAATATTTGTGAACAAGCAGTGCTGCCATCACGCAGCCCTTTGCTTTTATTCTTTTGGATTGATCCAGAGAGGCATACATGGGGAAATCACATCCATGTCAGAAGAAAAAAATATGCATGATTTTTGTCAGTGTCAGCAGAAGAAAGCAAAATAGAAGAATGGCCCAAGGCATGCAAATGAAAGCTAAGGCTGGGCAGAAAAACTGTGCATGAGCTCAAGTATTCAGCCAAAGAGCTGGGTAAAGAAATTACAATATTGGGTCACCCATGATTAGTTATTTTTCCAGTAGTGAATAAAGGGGTTCAGGGAGTCAGGCAAAATAAACAGCAGTTCAGAGAAATCTAAATTAGTAAGGGTTTTTTGAATTACATTCCCCAGGATGCCAGTCGGGAGTCTAACAGTCTTCCCAACACTATAACCAGTTGGCTCCTTTCTGACCCTCTTACTGGAGGATCAGAAGAATGGAGAATGGTGTCTCCATTCAAATTGTTGTTACAATGACCTCAATTGCTCACCTTCTCCAGTCACTCTTTACAGATTTGCTATGAAGAAACAAGATCCCTCCCCCAAACCTTCATAGCAATAGGAAACCACTCATTGGTCTCCCTCTTTGCTTCCTCTTCATGTTTCCTGCAACATTTCCACCTCAGGTTGCTGCTGGATCAACCTGGCTAAGGAGAATGACAGAGCACATCAGTAGTGCAGACCAAGTGTGAGCAGGAATACTGTTTTACATCTAGGAAGATCATAATAGCATAGGAAATAAGTGACCTGGACTGTCACAAAGATGACCTATCAACTGAATCCTGCAAACTAACAGGTTACCACTCTTTTGTAAAACGTTTCAGCAAACGGTTTTATCCAGACAGACTTCCACAAAAGCTTTTCCCACTGGCCGTTTTCTGAAAGCCTTGACTTTTATTTACTCAGTAAGAAGTGTGAGCAGTGAACCTCCCCAGATATACAATGACTTAAGAGTTCTCTAATTATCATCTTTCTTCTAACTCTATATGATTACAAAGAATGTAGCTCTGTCCCAGTACCCTTTATCTTAGTTACACTCTATGAATGTACAGCAATTAGAAACCTTCTCTACTAACAAAACAATTTTCCAGCACTTGAGACTAATATTCACCAAATATAATCTATCCTCTACACTCAACACTCACCTTCTTGGATTCTGTACCACAGGTTGCTCTGTGTGTGTGATTTATAATACAAGTATTATGCATAATTAGAACTGATAAATAAAAATTGACAATTAGAAGAACCTTAAGCAATTTTTCACCCTATCTGAACAAAATGACTAAAGTGCAAGTGACAAGCTTGTAAATTAAAAATCTGAAAATATAAGAACTTTATTACAAGTGTGTTATGTGAATCAAGTGGCACATAATTAGATATGCAGTCATTTTTTAATGGTTTATTTGTTGCTGGCTCATAAAGAATTTTTATCTTGAAAAGCTCCCTGTCTGTGACATTTGCTGCAAAGTGGCCATAAAAGGAAGTTTTGAAACTTTGTCACTAAAGACTTGTAAAACTACTTCAGAGAAATTGGATAAACAAACTACCCTAGAAGATGCTCACAGGATTACATTTGAAAGTGGTACAAATTGTTAACTCCTAAAAACAACATTTCAGTCATTGGGCAGCAAGTCTTGCTTTCACTCTTTTTATTCAGTTCATTACACAAATCATTTAACTTTCCCTTGGAAATGAATGAGAACTAGGCTTAGGAAGTGCACTAATGATAAATATTATTTGATTTACATGACAAGGTTTTGGTACCAGGGGAGCTTCAGGAGTGGTCCCTGGGAGAAGATACCAGGAGATGCACCTGTATTGGAGACAACTGTTCCAAAATGGACCTGCTGCTGGCCAAAGCTGAGCCCACCAGTGACGTTGGTGACACTTCTGTCATAGTTTACTTAAGAAAAAGTAAAAAACACCATACAGAAGCTGTGAGGGAGAAGAGTGAGAAAAGGTGAGAAAAATAACCCTGCAGAAATACAGGTGTGAAGAATGGGTAGGAGTAGGTGCTACAGGCACCATAGAAGAGTTTCACCTGCAGTCCAGGACAAAAATCATGGTGAAAGAGACCATTCCCCTGAAGCTCATGGAAGACCATGATGGAACAGACATCCGCATTGCAGCCCATGGAGGATCACATGCCAGAGCAACTGCGTGTGCCTTGAAGGAAGCTGGAGCCCATGGAAAGGAGTCCACACTGAAGCAGGTTCCTGGCAGGACCTGTGGCCTATGTGGGACCACATTTGCTGCAGCATTCTTTTCCTGAAGAACTGTATCCCACGGGAGGAACCCTGTGCTGGAGCAGAAGTAGCATGTGAGGAAGAAGGAGATGAAGCAGCACAGTGTTATGAACTGACAAAAGTCCTTGTTCCCCAACCCCTATGCACTACTTTGAGGGTAAGAAGTAGAAGAGTGGGGAATGAAGGAGGCTGAGCCTGGGAAGGTGGGAGGGAACTGCTTTTAGCTTTTTTAAGTTTCTTACTATCCTACTCAATTTTCAGCTGTCAATAAATTAAATTAGTCTTCCCCAAGTCAAGTGTTTTTCCATGATGGTACTTGGTGAGTCATTTCCTTGTCCTCATTTTGATACACAAAGTTTTTCATTGTATTTTCTCTCCCTGCCCTGCTGAGGAGGAGGAGTGAGAGAAGAGCTTGAACCTGGTCAGCCCAGTATAGCAATGTAAAGTTTAGGCATATTAGTCTCTTTGAGACTTGGAGATGATCTGATTGACCTCTTCTGTTCTTTCTCTTTTCAGTATGGTTCAATATACAGAATGAAACTGGCACTGCCTAAGATTAACATAATTTCTCTTCAGATCAGCAGACAGAAGAAACCCAGGCACAAAAGTAGATGTGAAAAATATGTAGATTCTGGTTTTAGTTGTTCTTGCCAACTCCTTCCTTTTCTCTTCATCTGTCTTCTCTGACACCTTCCTCCACCCTGTCTCCCAGCCTGTCTCCGGGATAGAAGCACTCCTGTGTCCAGGCTCTCTTCCTGACACCTCCTTTGTGCCTCCAGGTGCAGAAGGAGCATTCAGTCATTTAGGCACAAGAAGGAAAAGGTAGTAGGAAAATGCTCCATGAGGGCCGAGCTCAAGATAAGCCTTGCTAAATGACTCTTCCTGAGCTTCCCTCCAAATCTGTTTGTGATGAACAAATGCAAAAGCCCTCAGATCACAGTAGGTTCACCATACTAGGTTCACCATACTGTGCAGATATACTGAACTACAATCACAAGGTAATCAAAAGTTGTTATTAAAGACATTCATATAAAACAGCACAATAGAAAATGGCATCTCAGGGTAGATAAACAGTATCTCACAAACACAGATCTGCAAGCAGTTTGTCCCAAAACTGTCCTTGAGCAAATAAGGTACCCTTTAATGCCTCAGTGTGAAATGTCATGCCCAAATTTTTGTTTCTATCTAAACAGTGCAATTGATCTGAATGCTTAAGAAATAAATTTAATTTGCATTTAATTCTTCTCAAACAGCTATGTATTTAAACATACACCAATTTTCTACATAAACCAGTCCTAGATTTTATAGTCTTGTTTCACAGGTAAACATTTATCAAGTTCTGGTTGTCTTTGTAACATTCCAGCGCCAGGAGCTGCAAGCTCCTGGCCCAGCCAGGAGTTTTACTTTAATATATATATATATGGTTCTTTAATACCTCGAGACAAAATCAAGAGAATAAGCCACAGACTTGTTCCCAAGAGGTATCTTTATTAATTTAGGGGAGAAAATAAGGAAACTTGGCAAAGGTTCAAAAAGGGCACTACACAGGCTAGAGAAAATGTTCCACCACGATATCAACCCAGTGCATATTAATCCACAACACTTAGTCAAAATCCAATCAATCCATAACACTTAAGTCAAAATCCAATCCCTCCAGCTCCAAGCCACCCAAAGCATCAAGAAAGGAGCAAAGAAAGAGAAGCAGAGGGAACAAGAAGAGAGGAGAAAGAGGGAGAGATACCTACCACTAAGGCTTTGTGGAAGACTGGCTTCTCACACTTCCAGATGGCAGGGCCAAGACACATGCCAAACATCTGCCTCTGATTTTATCTGTTCTTGTCTCTACAGCCAAATCCCTCAGGTGGGGCGTCTGACCCACTGGCCACCCTGGGATTCCAGGCCAGGGTGATGGTCAGTGTTTCCACTGTCCCTGCCAGTCCGAGCTGGGTCAGAGGCTACAAGAGGTGTGGGGTGTTACAGTTTTCCAGGGCTGTTTGTGGCCAGCAACTGCTCCAGGTCTTCCCATATGGGCTCTAGGGGCTGCCATGAGGGATCTGATGTTACCCCATCTCCACGAGGTTTAACCCATCCCTGTCCCCTCCACACACACACACACACACACACACCTCCCACAAGGTGGTTCTGACCTAGAACCCTGCTAATAACTGATCTGGTGTCTAACAGTCTTATTTCCCTTTGCAACCTCCTTGCAGCTCAGGGATCCCACTACAAACCCACCAAGCCCTGCTTCCAGCAATAGCCACTGGCACTATCCTAAATAATTGCACATTGCAGCAGTCACTGGTGTGCTCTAAGTTAAACCAGTTTCCACAGTGAATAGAACATAATGTTATGCACAGTCATCTTTAACCATTTCAGCCTGTTTCAGCTCCTCTGTGCTTATGGATGTGAAATCATGTGGCAGTGGACTGTCAATAGTCAATATTCAGAGTGGAAAAAATATGGTCAAAGGGTGGTTTGTGATGCAAAGGAAAAGGCTGACCCAAAAGCCTTGGGGCAGAGGATTGTAACTGTATACCTTTTCCCCCAATCCCCGGTTGTAAAACATTCCCTCATTGGTCCTTGTAAAACCCTAACCCATTGGGTGCCAGTCCCAGTGACCCTCTCTCCTATTGGTCATAGTAAAATTACCCCAACTCTTAAATACCTGTACCCAACTTCAATAAACTGTCTCTCTCTCGTCCCTCTCCTGCGGTCTCTGTGTGGCTCCTTGCGGGGTCCCTGGGGCCCACGTGGCAGGGGGACAGCCGGGGGGAACATCACCCACCCAGCCGTTGCAAAATCATACTTACGTCATCTTTCCCTTCCAGTAATTCCATACTACACAGTCCACACTTGACCTTAGTGTGTGCATATTTCATTAACAGTCCTGACGAACTTTAATAGCTATAATTTTACTATCTAATTGAGGAAAACTCTTGAAAGTACTAAGTAGAGATGATGTAAGTTGTCTATAATGTCTGCAATGTCATCAATCTGTGCAGTAAAATCAGGAATGCTTTCCTTAATCTTGCTGTACATGTGATTAGGTGACAAAGGCTCTCAGAGATGTAAAATGAAGGCAAAGTACAGTGCAATATAAGAAATATAGGACATGGAAAATAGTGAAGAACTGTGTTAGCTACTGACAGAATTAAATGCATTCAGAAACATTGTACTTCTTTATATCTTTTTAAAAATGTAGTTGCTGTGTTAATGGGTATGAGAACCATGATAGGAACGTGGGGAAAGGGTAGGGGGAAAAGGTGACACATACGTAAAGAAACTTGAAGTTGTCAAAATTCCTATGGTGCCTCTCACAGCAACTTCTGCCTTGTTTGATCAAGATCATGAGGGCTAGTCTTTCATAAATCACACATATGGCAAAAACCAAACCTTTCCAATTAATTTCACTACCTACATTTCACTATCTACATGTCTCTCCATGTGTCTCTACATTTTTCTTGCATTATTTCAACTACGTATTTCAGCTATAGCAATTTACTTTTTCATAGCTAATATGCTTTCAGTTTTTTCCAGCAGTTTACTGGGGGGATTGTTTTGGTTTTTTTGGTTTTTTTTTGGAATGGTAAGGTTTTTATTTGTTGTTTTTATAATCATGTTCTTTGGAACAGCACAGTAGGAAATGTGTGTGTTTTTTCTAAGTATACAGCTGCATTATCTTCTATGGTTCTCTGTTTTTTTGCTTCCCTATAAGCTTTATATACCTTCAATGTTCTATCGCTATTTACAATTTGTTGCAGATTAGTGACAGTTGCTATATTAAAGTATATGTTTTGTTCAATTTATGTGTCCAGAAAAAAAGTGAAATTGGATTGAGATTTAATCCCAGATTCTTTATATTACCTCCAATCTGAATAATTTTTGCATGTTTTTATATTCTTAATCTAATTTTAGTCTCACTGACAACCTTAGTTAATTTTCAAAGTGAGATATTAAATATAGCATATTAACAGTGCCACCAAAATTTTAGAGGGCTGAAAAAAAAAAAAAAAAAGGAAGCCTTTTATTTAGGTGCATAATAACAGTTTTTAAAAATGTAGTAAGGAGCAGAGAGTACAGAACTGGAAATGGATATGATTGATTCTCAGCCTAGAATCCTATCTCTAGGATTTGAATTATCCCTTTTAGAAATGCAAAACAGGTCACTTTTTTCTTTCCTTTTGGCACTGTACTGGTGTTTTGGTGTATGTTAATTTATATGAACTCAGAGAAATCACTTTAAAAGCATGAGATTTGGAATATGTTCACTTCTCTGATTTGAGGATTTTGAACTGACTTCTTCCAGCTCCCAGAACAGTTCTTATCCAATAAGCTATGGGTGCACATGACACTTGTGTTCTGCAATCAGCTTAAGGTCAGTGCTTACAGTGAACCATACATTCTGCTCCTAGTACCTTTTGTGCATTTTGTTTAGGTGATTACAGGTAGCACCCAAGAGAAACACTCTTAAAAAGTATTAAAAAAAAAAAAAAAAAAGAAAAAAGAAAGAAAAAATCTACAGAAAGCCCATCAGTTATGATGACTGTCCTGCCTAGACCCAGCTTCTGAGACTGCCTACTTCTTCTGAGAGCAAAAGCTCTACCCCATTCTATCCTCCAGCTGGGAGTCCAGATAATGAGGATTGTAGACACTATGTTCTGCTAAACCCTTCTACAAGTCACTGTTGTGTATGCTTATCAAGAGGAATGGAGAAAATGAAGGGTGCCACAGTCCTTCCAGCCGGAGGTAGTTCTGGGCTTGTGTTCATATGATTTGCAGGCACTTAAGAACTGACCATGCAGACTTGGCATCTACATACAGCTGAGGATTTACACAGGGGATTGGGAGGAAAGAACCCGAGG
>VXBX01000888.1:162553-177989 GCA_013400415.1 Scytalopus superciliaris
AGGTTTGAAATCTTTTTCCACAGTAATCCCTAGCAATATTTCATGGATCTTAATGGAACTCATTCTTGTTCAGAAACTTCTGCAGCCAAACATTCATTGTATTAGAAACAAAAGAAAAAAAAAACAAACTTCAGAATTTAGTAAGGGGGTGGGGGTAATTTTATTTTATTAATATTTATTTATTTTTTTATTATTTTAAACTGAACTTCTATCAGCAAATAAAATTGTTTTCCCTTTATTAAAGATTAGCAGAAAGGGTTTTCTTTTCTGACCTCTGGAGCCTTCAAGGATCAGATAAGTTTAAATCTTCTAGCTGGTTAACTCTATTTCCTCTAAGTTTTTCCTCCTGTGTCGTGAAACTTGCTATACAAGCACTTTCTCATAAAGTTCAACTGCTGTATCAGAAAAGAAAAAAGAAAGAAAGAAAAAGTTTTATTTGCTGCAGTACCTTAGGATTCTAGGTCTGCATATCTGCAATGTGTCTTTACCAGTAATGAAGCTCATGCTGGTGGTTGGGTGTACATTGTTCATTAATAGATAGCTAAATGCCAAGGGACCTGTCATCCCTACTGCAAGGTATGCCCTGATATGCAACTTCAAGCCATCTAGAAGGCATATTCTCATCAAAAAGAGCCCCTGTTCTACATTAAAATCCACTTACAGACCCCTTACTTACTTACCCCTACTGGGGTAATTAGGAAAATAAAATATTCTGAGTTTCATTCTCTGACTTATCATAAGGGCAAAACAGTGTTGTAAAGCATCCCCTTAAATTCTTAATGCAAAATGTCTTTGTAGAGTCTCTTCATCTACAAATGAGANATACAGCTGAGGATTTACACAGGGGATTGGGAGGAAAGAACCCGAGGTGTGAAATCTGTTTCCACAGTAATCCCTAGCAATATTTCATGGATCTTAATGGAACTCATTCTTGTTCAGAAACTTCTGCAGCCAAACATTCAATGTATTAGAAACAAAAGAAAAAAAAAACAAACCTCAGAATTTAGTAAGGGGGTGGGGGTAATTTTATTTTATTAATATTTATTTATTTTTTTATTATTTTAAACTGAACTTCTATCAGCAAATAAAATTGTTTTCCCTTTATTAAAGATTAGCAGAAAGGGTTTTCTTTTCTGACCTCTGGAGCCTTCAAGGATCAGATAAGTTTAAATCTTCTAGCTGGTTAACTCTATTTCCTCTAAGTTTTTCCTCCTGTGTCGTGAAACTTGCTATACAAGCACTTTCTCATAAAGTTCAACTGCTGTATCAGAAAAGAAAAAAGAAAGAAAGAAAAAGTTTTATTTGCTGCAGTACCTTAGGATTCTAGGTCTGCATATCTGCAATGTGTCTTTACCAGTAATGAAGCTCATGCTGGTGGTTGGGTGTACATTGTTCATTAATAGATAGCTAAATGCCAAGGGACCTGTCATCCCTACTGCAAGGTATGCCCTGATATGCAACTTCAAGCCATCTAGAAGGCATATTCTCATCAAAAAGAGCCCCTGTTCTACATTAAAATCCACTTACAGACCCCTTACTTACTTACCCCTACTGGGGTAATTAGGAAAATAAAATATTCTGAGTTTCATTCTCTGACTTATCATAAGGGCAAAACAGTGTTGTAAAGCATCCCCTTAAATTCTTAATGCAAAATGTCTTTGTAGAGTCTCTTCATCTACAAATGAGAGTCTCCAAAGTCTGTGTTGCACACTTTCTAAAGAAAGAGTCATTGCAGAGACCAGTTTAGTCAGTCATGATGCAATACAGTTTCAGCAGATATGTACTGGTGCATTGTTTCATCCAAATTGCTGTTATTACCTTGTTCTGTCCCTTTACTTGTGCATCTACACCTTTTCTTCTGTGAAGAGAAGACAAAGGCAATTTCTATGGTAAACAGTTGTAACCAGAACACAAGTCAAGCATTTTTTTGTATCTCAGGGTTCTAACCCTTTGCCACAATTGAGTGGTTTAGTGCTTAAAGAATCACTGTCAAATGTATTTAGAAAAACAGGCTTAATGTAAATTTGTGAAAGTGTAACAAATTCCTGTTCCTTCCTACATAGATGAAACATACAAAGGAAAATTGAGTTGGAATCAAGCTAGAATAATTTACAGAAAGACCAGAGATCCAAAAGAGCAAGGAACACCCTCTTGATAAGGTCATGAGTTTCAGAGCAGAAACCCTTGCTTGCCAAACTCCTGATGGAGTTTAGATGGCTAAATTCAGTCTTAGTCTCAGACTTTGTGAATGGTTTCTATCTAAAGGATTTAGCTGCACTTAATCATTGACTAATTTAGCATTTACAGAGTGAGCCAACGGGATTTACTACAATCACTTAGTTATAGATCGAAGATAGCAATATTTATATTGTATTTGATATAGGGCATTTTAATCAATTCACACATACACACAGACACAAAGACAAAAATTGGATAGCTATACAAAGGTATCTGTTAAAAAAAATCCCCTTGAGCTCTGTGAAATATTCATTTCAAATTTCTTGGCATTTCTCTACAAGTGAGGGTTGACCCTTGAGGAGTGGGGATATCAGCCCAGATACCCATCATCAGCTTTCAGGGGTGGTCTTTGAGTGTTGTAAATCTGAAAACTCACAAGCTCTGAGAAGTGTCCCACTCAGAGGGAGATCCTGGTGCAGCCCACTGTGGTCTGGAAGAGCTCTAAGGGTCTCACTCAAGACAACTGTTTAGGGAGCTGCAAGATAATTGACTTTAGTCATCAGTCAGTTTCTTCTTGACTGCAAACCAGGTTGGCAATTGCTTGGAATTTTTAAAAAGTACAGTAACAATGGCACTGTTCCACTCAGGATACATTTCAGGTAATTTTCCAAGGTGGATGGACATGACAAGTTATCCCTCCTTCCCCACCCTGGTCAGGCAACAGAAGATTTTGATATGGACAATACTGCCCCCACCTTGGCCATGCAAGAGTAGTCAAGGGATATTTTACTGCTCCATTCATTATACAATGGCCAAGGAGTTCCTGAGATCATAGAGTGGCCCCAGTGAAGCAGAGTGAGAATGCATCACCACACCCTTTTAAGTTTACATAAAATGCTTAGCACAGTAGGTGAAAATCCCTATTAACTTCTTATTACCAAGTATCACTTAGTCTTCAATCCATTGCTAATTAAGATATACAGCTTTTAGCTTTCTAGGCAAAAGTCTAGTATGAGACTTTTGAAAAATAATTTTAAAAAAAGCCCCAAAACAAAACAAAACATCTACATTATTTAAATCGTTGGAAGCAATTAGATGTTGTTGAATGTATCACTTATAACTGCTTGCACATTTCATTTTTATGATGATGATTTTCCTGTGTATAGATAGCAATTAAAGAAACACAAATTGGGGCTCAGACTAGATTTCTTTTAAAAGCCCTATCCAACCCAAAGTATTTTATGATTCTATGAAATCTGTTACATGCACTGGATCATCCCCTACACAACTTGTGGGACTACTGTACCAAGATTTTTCAATAATCATTTTAAACCTTCATTTTGCAAAGAAAAGTACTATCTTTATGGCTATTAAAAGATAAATTGCTTCCAACAAGTGACAAAATCTCAGTGATGGTATCCTAAGCATTTGCATGTAAAGGCAACATTTCAAAGCTGTAAAGGTTTTCATATTTATCACCTCCATATATAGTTACACTGTGATGCACACAGTCACACTTGGTTTCTCCTTTTCATCAAATTCTATCTTCATTTTCTTTAACAAGGACAACAATCAACTGATGCATTTTTTTTTTTTTATTAAAACTAAGTAGTTTTTTAGCCCCTTGATTTTCAATTGTTTAGATGAGTTAGGGATCTGTTTGTCATTTTTAATCTATATTACAAACAGATTGAATATCCAAATCATGTTGCTTCATTCAAATGTTGGATAACATATTATTTGTCTTTCTAGTTTAGATAAAACTCTTGCAAATAACTTTTAAAATATATGTTATTAAATCAATTTGGTGTTTCTGGCTACCACACATTTTATTGCATTTCAGTGTTAAACTCAGTTCACCTATACTTAATCTGCTTTGTAATTATGTTAATGAAAGGAGTACTTTATACTGTACTATACTGTTCTAAACATACTGTAGTTGATATTTTGCTGGTTTTACAGACTGCAACATAGTACAGCACATGGAAATGAGCAGTGCCTTTTTGATCTTGAACTGTCAGTTGTTCTTTCTTGCCTACTGAAATGTATGGGTCACTAATAACAGCATAAAGATTTTTTTCCATATTTAATAAATACTCTGTATCAATAACTCATGGTAGCTATTGCACAAAAAAAATTAAGACCATTTTGGCTGGTTTTATTGTTATTTCAATGGTGAATTAAATCTTTTTGATGACTTTTCTGTGACATATTTTATAATCTTTCCAGTAAAATAAACTGGAGAAAAACTTTCAGTGTTGTGTGGTTAGTTTGGTATCTAGTTGTCTATTCCAGAAGAGCATGTGTCCCCATTAAGTTTCATATCATCTGACAGCCGCCTAAAATAGCTCAGATTCCTTCCCAGAATCACAGAATTGTTGAAGTTGGAAGGAACTACCATAGCTCATCAGATCCAACCAGCCTGTAAGGCCTCTAGAGTCCTTTGCCTATCTCTGGGCACCACTGAAAAGAGCCTGACTCTGTCTTATTTGCACCCTCCCTTCAAGTATTTGTACACATTGATGACATTACTGAGTCTTCTTTTCTTCAGGCTAAGCAGTCCCAGCTCTCTCAGCCTTACCTCATAAGAGAGATGCTTCTGTCCCTTCATTCATTTATTGACCCTTTGCTACAGTTCCTCCTTTTCGGTACTGTGGAGCCCAGAAGTTGACACAAATACTCCATGTACTTAGTACTGGGCTTATTTTTGCTGCGTAGAGGGAAAGAATCACCTCCCTTGTTCTGCTGGTAACAAGTCTCCTAATGCAGCCCAGGATATGCTGGCTCACATTCAGCTCGGTGTCCACACGGGCCCTCAGATGCCTTTCTGCAAAGCTGCTTTCCATCTGGCTCCTTTCCAGCCTGTTCTTGTGCCTGAAGTTGTTCCTTTTCAGGTGTGGGGCACTGCAAGTCTTGCTGAACACCATGAGGTTCCTATCAGTTCCTTTCTTCAGCTTGTTGAGGTTCTTCTGGACAGCTGTACAACATATCAGCCACTCTTCTCAATTTGGTGTGATATGCAGACTTGATGATGGTACGACCCTGTCCTATCATTTAGATCACTGGACCCAGTGACTCCTGGTGTATAACACTAGTTCAGGTACCAGCAACACTTTGAAAGCCTTACTGAAGTCTAGGCAGACAGTATCTTCTGCTTTCCCCTTATCTACCAAGACAGACGTTTCTTCGTAGATTATCTGTCTGCTCTAGTATGGCTTCCCCATTGTTGATCCGTGTTAACTATTCCTTACCACCTTCATGTCTTTCATGTGCATGGAAATGTTTTCCAAGGCTATTCATTCCATAACTTTCACAAGAGGGAGTCTAAACAGAAACATTAAGACTACCAGCTAAAGAACAGAATAACTGTGGCACTTGCAGTAACTTGCATTTCTGAGAAAATGCTACAGTGACTTAATTTGATATACGGTAATTTTTTGCCAGTTGGAGGTTTCAATTCTGACATTGCTGTTGAGTAAACCCATTAGTTCTTATGCCCACATATTAAAATAGATTATTGTTTCACGTTCACACATAGATAAATATGTTTTCATATGTTCTGATAATGAAGCCTCTAATTACCAGATACTTAAGAAAGTATAGTGAATGATAGTATTAAATACCATAAAAACAAGCCAAAATAAATTATTTAAATTTCATTTTTACTAGACTGTTGATTTTATTGTTATACAGAGAAATACATGCCAAGACATTTATGTTCCTGCATTCCCAATCTCGTTTCTCAAAGTGTTCTAGAACATTCTAATTGAAAACTCCTTAAAATTATGACAAAATATTTATATACTTTTAAACTTACAAGATTTCACTTAAACTGTAGTTTTACTTTTTGTCCTTGTACAAAATACTTTGTATTTTGTAATATTTAATATCTAACACTAAGTAATACTTCAGAATATTTTGGCTATAAAAATATGGATGGTAATAAGAAAATTCATATTGCAGGATCACAAGATGCTGAGCAAAACAAGAAATAAAATTATTTCAGTTACTTGTTTATAAAAATCATATATATATTTCCACATTTTTTTCTGATTTTACACTTTTTTTTTTCACCCTGGAATGTTTTTCAGCTCAAACTGGAGTGATGCACAAAATAAATTTATTATTTTCCCCTAAATTAGTTGTACAAAGATTAATGATACTCTTGTACACATCAGGGGCTTGTGAATACATTTCTTACGACTATAACATTACTGCATTATAAATTAATGAGATTGCCTCCTACACAGAGCCCACTTAAGCACTGACAAGATTCTATCCAAAAGTACAACTAGAAAAAAGTAGACCTGTATATGGCAAGGTGTGCCATTCTTTTAATCTTGAGGCTGTTAGAATTCAAGAATCAGGCACCAGTACATGCTTTATTTAAAAACACAATGTCCGTGATTTAGGGAATTTCCAAGTATTTCTTCTAAAACCAGCAATTTTTTTTTTCTAGTTAATTATGCATAGTCATAAAACTGTGAAATAAATCCTTCCTGGTGCAATTTGTCAGTCCAGAAAATATTCAGATCTCAAGGAAGTTGCATTACCTTGATTCAGCTTCCGATAAAGAACTGCCTCCCAGATGATTGCATTTTTGCTCTACAGTATTTCTTCATTTAAATAGCAGTTTCACTTTTTTTTTTTTTTTTAACGTTAGAAGAAATCAGTTTAGAGGTGTGAAAATATCCAAGGTTAAAAGGCATCTTTTGCTGGAAGAAGGCACTTCAGTGTTTAAGAAAGAGTTTCACAAGTTGAAGGGGTCTCTTAGGGGTGCATTCCAGCATGGCCTTGTCTATCTCCCTGGCTTTTTTAGTAGTAAAAAAATCAATCTTAAGTAATGACTACACAGTAGAGATGGCAGATTTCAAGGGCATAAAACAAACCGATGAATATCATTCAGCAAATAGCTCCACTTGAGGCCAATTGCTTTAGGTGTTAAGGCCAGACGGGTCCACCGGCATTAACTGCAGCATTGGCAAGTAGAATTTTAGAACCAACTTATATCAGGTCATTATCATTTGACTTCATGTCAATCTAGCTATACTGTAATCCCATATTTTGGAAAAACAAGCAATTTCTTCTTTCTCCAGCAACAAGAAATTGTTCTTACCTACACACCACTGAGTAATTTTCCCAGCTTCTCTGTTTAGTAACTAACTAGATTTGGATCATGATATTCACCACATTTGCAGCAGTTAATATCTTGGGACTAAATTTGTTTTATACTTTTATACTCACTGCTGTGGAAAAATATTGTAGATATATTTGTAACAATTTCACAGACATTACCACCATTTCATATCTTTTGTGGTTGTGTACTGTATCTGCAAGAAAAGCTGATCCTCTAATTTAACCCTCTGAAGTGCACATTTCTAATGCTCAGTGATCCATGGCAGTGAAACTATCTGGCCAGGAGGAATAACACAACAAGTGTCACAAAGCTCACCAATAAATGTGCAACCACTAATTGAATTCCTATCCTGACTACCTGTCTAGAAGATGGTGGAAGCATTAGGTGGTTCCTGTTTCCTTCATAACCACTCCCTGTAGTAAGCAAGACAGATTAGCAATAGTCATATTATTAAGAATGTAAAATCAACCTTCAGGCTTTAGAGAAGTTTTAGAAAAGGCTGTCACAGGGAAAGTGTTAATAAAAAAATTCTGCAGCTGATATACTGAGAGCTGTTACACTTATCAATAAATGAAAGCTTTGGGAAACGTCCACTTGGAGCAACAGAACTATGTATTCACAAAAGAGATGATGCTCCACAAGCTTTGATCAAGGACATAGAATGAACTTTGACTAATCTATTTTAGGATAAATGGACACAAAAATCTCTGATCTTTGGCAATCTAGCAAGGGATTATAAAAACTAGATTTTTTTTACAACATATTCTCTGTTAATTCATTTCTTTCCCAGTTCTTTGGCATGTTTAAGGTTTCCTTGACCTCTTTCTGTAATACCTGGGCTATTTTCCATAATACCTCATAGCCTTTTTAAAGTAAGTTTCTAAGGAAGCATATTTAACAATGAAGCCAAGTAACTTCTTAGACTCCCCTTCTTGATAAGAGTATGTTTTCTCTATTTCTGTGAAGGCTATGTGAGTTTTTCCACGAGGACATGTGTCCATGTAAGGTCCTTGTGCAGAACCAAGGAAAAATTGCTTGATAGTTTTGAGGAATGGAAAAATAATTGAAAGAGAATAGAAGAATTTCAAGAAAGAAATAATTTGCTCATTTAGTTCACCTTGGGCAACTGTGTTCCCTGATTTTTAGGCGACTATAGAGCTTTATGAAGCTTTGTATAAATCACAAGTGACCTTTGTTTCTGACTACTTCCTTTTCCAAGTGTAAGTAATAGTTTCTTAAGATTTTGTGGACATTTTTCCTTGTTTTAATTTCCCAAATTGAAGGCTTATAAATGGTACATATTTGGCTCATGGTGCTAGGTTGGGCCTTGCATATTGCATTTGGCAGCTGAAGGAATCATGAAATGAAAAAAAAAAATTGCAACATTTCATTTTTTTATACTTACCTGGTTTATACAAAATCAGCATGATTCAGTAGGCAACTACTTCTCTGTCATTTAAATATTCATCTATCAAAACAATTATGTGATTGTGATTAGTTCATTAAAAATAGGCCATTATTGTAGATTATTCTAAGACCATTTAAGTTTCTTGCTTCACTAAGTGATTTGCCTGGCAATGGAATATCTTGAAGCGCTCTATGGCTGCCAAGGCTCCTTCTCCTCTGGAAGTATGAGATTTGTCTAAGCATGCCCTCTATCCCTCACTCCCCCCATGGAAGGAAAGGTGTCTCAAGCTGAAAAAATAAAAAGCACAAGGGTAACAATACTTCAAAGCAACACAGGTAAATTGTTTGCCTGTATCTAAGACAAAAATATGATAATGATTACCAAAAGTGGTAGAGTATTGTTATCTTTCAGGGATACATCAAATTTAATAGGGAATGCAGAATAAAATTTAAAAAAAAAAAAAAAAAGCTGCTTAGATAAAGACAGATGAAGCAAAAAACTGAATACGTAATTTGGATGGACATGCAAGAATCCATAGTTTACCCTAAAAATTATCACTAGCATGAAATTGTACATTCATTTTAAGCACATTAATATTTTAGAAATAACTTGTCAGTCTCAGATGTGGAAATATTTCACTATGCCAGCAGAATAGTCACTAATACTATAAAGACTCTATCTGAAGGTACAGGTTGTACACTCAAAGTAAACTTACACTTAATGGTACTATATTTTAAGGGAGTTTCAAGAATAGAAGTTTAGTACATGGTGTCTGGTGATATTGAAAATATTTCACCACATAAATTCCCTGCTATCCTCTGTGTGCAAAATATATACCTTTAAATATTTTTTTTACATTAAAAGTCATATCTAAAATTTGTTACTTGTACATATCTAAACTTGGATATTTATTTATATATGAAGTGTTTAAGGCAAGGTTGGATGGGGCTTTAAGCAGCCTGGTCTAGTGGAAGATGACCCTGCATGTATCTGTTTGTGAAGCTAAACACAGCTTAAGAAGGTACAATATCATTGCAGATGTGGAGTGGTGAGAGAAGAAACAAAAACAAACAAACAAAAAACAACAACAACAAAACCAAAACTAACAAAAAACCCCCTAGTGAATGCCAGATAAAAAAGGGCTAAGAATGACTGGGGGAAAAATACATTTATCAAACTATATATACTATAAAATGGTGGATACTAAGCTACAGTTTCCTACCAAATTCTAATCTCCTCAATAAAATGTGCCATTTCATTCTCTTAAAATTGAAACATAGACAAAACAACTATTTAATGACCATTAGTGTAGTAAAAACTGAAGTGAACCAAATTAAAATCCAGGTTATTTGTCCCTCACTTTCAACAGACAACTTTCACCAACTAGAATATTTAAAAAGCCAATTAGCTAATGCCTTGTTAAAAACTCTCCTATATTTTTGAAATTATATGCCAGTGTGTCAGTTTTTTGACTGGAATACTATTCCACTTGTGAAATCACTCAGACTTTTTCCCCCCAGACAGAGAAGCCACCAGCATTCACCAAGCAAAGAACAGAAAAACAAACCTCTTCTTCAAGATCATTCAGTTTCAGTATTTAAATGGAGACCAATGACCTTGAGATACAAGCCTGTGTGCAAGAACCTTGTTATCATTCAGAGCTCAGAAGTGATCTCCTCTCCCTGCAGTGATTTTTAAACAAGTGTGCTTCAGTTTAAATGTTTATGCCCTCCAACCAGCCTTGGGCAGAAACCTACCATGAAGGTTTAACATGAGGCAAAATGAAGAAATCTGAATGCTAGAGTACATAAACATGTTTATTATAATTTTTCATTTGTTACTTTGCAAAACTACTCTAGGATAGCAACATTTTCATTTTGCCTCTGCTAAAGAAACAAAGAAGAGAGTAAAATACTGGGCTTATCATTTCCTCTGTGCAACCTTTGATACCTGGACAGATTTTGTAGATCATATTTGTATATGTGCCTGCTTTCAGAGATATTGAATTAGTTTGCACATGAGCATGAATCTACTTGAGAAGTGGATTTTTTTTTTTAGTTATTGTTCATGTATACAGAGGTATCACCTTCATGGTACCACCTAAGCTGACTAGAATAATTGAGATACCTGCTGCATGAAGGGAAGATCTGCAGGGATTGTTTAGGGGCAGAGAAATGCTGAGGAAGTGGGATTATGGAACACATCAGGGAGTGTAACTCTGAAAGGATTGACCTGATTTCAGATCTGTTTTCACTGAAGCAGAGGACATGGTCATCTTTAGAGTTTAATTCTGTTCTTCCTTATATTTGTGTATATCCAAAGAAATAAGTGAAAATGGAATTCAAATAGAATTATCTTACATAGAATCCTTTCAACAGATCACTTCAAGACCATAAATTGTAATCCTTATTCTGAACACACTGTTTAAAAAAGTTATGAGATATGAAAATGTTATCATTGTAATAAATCTTAAATCTTGGCCAAAGACTTACAGGAGTAAGTCCATATTTTAAAGACTAACCATTACTGATATCTGAAGAATAATTATTTATCTTACAGTTGAATTGTTCTTAATTCACCAAAGCAAGCACAAAGGTAATGTATAGAGAGTCAGATACTGCATTCATGATATTTCATTTGAATACTGATGTTTTAGTAGCTGCAGTGAGTCCCTGCTGTTCCTGGTGTCGTGAATGATTTGTGACGCCCGGTTTTAGTGCAAACACTGCAGATGGGTTATACACAACACATGCCATTTTGCACTCAATTTTCTTCCACTGACTAAAACTTGAAGTCTGAGGCTTGTTCTCTTACTTGTTGTGTTGTGAAGAAGTTATAACTTCACCAAAGTCCAAAGCTGCACTTCACAAAGAAAAGAAGATTAAACTTGTCCTTTGTTGACGCTGCAAAGAAGTAACATGAGGAAAAGAAACTAATACAAAGGGGGTTTTTGCTCTTCCTGTAGTAACCCATAGTTTGGGGTTTTTTTAAAGCAATCTCTGTATGCTGGAGTTCAAACCTAAGTTCAGCTTCAAGTTGTTTATTCTAGTGCATTTCCAACACTGGTGGCACTTCTGGAAAGCAGCCCAGGTGAGTTTAAGCATAGTAAACTGTAAAAAAAGTAATTTTACTGGCACACCATAAGAAATCAGGTATTGCTGGCCTCTAAAAAAAAAAATATTTATACAGTAGAGTTTATTTATCTTTCCAATGTTTATTATGCAGAGATGCACAAGTAAAAATCCTTCACTAAGACAGAACTTGCCTTTTAATACACAAACAAAAGAATATATTTGTAGACACATAAATTAAATTTTTCCCTTTCCACTGTAAGATATGAAGTTTCTCTACATTTGAAAGCAAATACTCTGTTACATACTGTATCCCTTTGAAACGTGTTTCTTCTTTTTCTTGATACTCACTTGTGTCCACTGGTTCAGGGAGTCATGGCTATTTCCTGGTTTCTATTAGAGAAAATGACTTCCAATCCAACAGCTATAAACTCTAGACAAGCTATTATTGTCTGTTTACATTACCTTGTCTTTTCTGCTTTGCAGATTACTTCACTGCAAAGGTGTGTGACATTCAGCTTAAAAAGAGAAAATATTTTAGTCTAACACTTCTGATCCTCTATCTTAAAAAGGTAATCAGATGATGATATGGCATCCTTAAATGTCATTAGTAATCTGTATATATTTTGTAGTGATTATGTAAATACATATTCCATTTTATTTCAAACTCGAAGCATTTCTATATATCAAGAAAGTATGAAATCTTTTTCTAAAGAAAAGCACTCAATAGAAAGAGAAGGGATAAATTAACCAGATCATATTTGTTCTTTGGTGCATCTCAGTAACTGAATATATATCTCTTAGTGTTAAAGCAATGCTCTACAAACTCAAAGTGTGTGAACTATGAAGATTTTCCACTCTTTCCACTTCTGTGAGTTGGAAACAATCTCAAGGCTGCTTTAGTTTATGAGAATTGAAAACAGTTCCTTATGAGGAGCAATTCTAAGTGGGTCGCAGACTGTGGGAAATAACAAATACACTGAAAGGATTTGGGGTCTTTAAAAACCAGTTTGTGACTATAATGTGCTTGTTGTTCCTAATACTCAGAATCAACACACTGGTAAAAAAAGCATACCAAACTTGAGGTGGAGGCAGCAAGGTGGAAATAGGGATTGTGCAGGTTGTTTGACATGAGTTTGAATTACCTGCTGGCACGCTTATGAATGGATGAGTGTTAGTAGAAGAGGTTCTGGAGAAACAAGAATGGCATGCTAATTCCTTTTTTAAGGAGGAGTAAGGGAAAGATACAACTGACAGGTAAATACTGAGAGAGAGCCCAGGGTTCAGTTTCCTAAGTGTAGATAACGACTGTCAACTAATTTTTCGCATCTCCTTACAAGAAGTATTGGAAAGATTGTCAACTTGTATGACACAGAAAATAATTACTATAAAGCTTTCTCTATCTTTATTTAGTGTTCCAGAAGCCCTTCCCTGACCCTAAAACTTCTGCTTATCTTTATTTCGTACCAAGGCAAAGATCCTGGCATTACTCCTAGGGAAGTCTGTAAGATCTTATGACAAAAATAACTATTGTGCATATGTGTACATACTGAAAGTATTTAAGTACTGCAAACTGCATAGCTGAAAACCTGAAAACTGATCCAGAAAGGGTTGTTGTTTTGCATATGGTTTTGCATGAAATATTGAATGCTTTTAATTTTTGCATTTCTTATCATAGCAGCACAAATCACATGTAAGAAAACTTACAATGTGATTAAAATGACAAATAGTTACAAATACTGCTATATGAAATGACTGATAAGAACATACACAATGAAACAGAAATATGTGCTCATTTCCATCTGACCAAAATCAGGCTAAAATTTAACATAAAATGATATTAGTCATATTAAGCAATACAAGCAGAAGACAATATTGTCAATATAATACTCTTTAAAAGGAGTTTGTGAGCAATCAAATATTGCTATCTCTTGATTAGAGCAAACCCTTTTATATACTTAAAAATGAGATAGGAAAAATGACTGCTTATCTCAGGTAAAAGTTATTTATAAATATTCATGTTATGAATACACAGACCTCAGCCTGGTTATATTTTCTTAACTTATATTCATATCCTGTAGATTTATCAGTATATTCTGAAATAAATTTTAACAGACACAATATTAAAATGCACATATAGGAGTCTTGCTGACAAAATAAAGGATACAAATGATATTTTTTTTATGTACTGAAAATACACTCTCTATTTCTGGTGCACCTTAAGTTTGCCTTTTGATACAACTTTTTTTCTAAATGTTTCATTTTTTAAAATATATTATAAATCAATTTACCTGTACTTGATTCTTTGGATTGTAATACATTTTCGATTGTATTCTGTTTAATGTTCCACTGTGCTTAGTCGTTTTAGGATTGAAAGTGCACATTAATGACAATGAGAAAGAAAAGAGCTCAGCTGAGATTGCCACATACACATCAGTCAGTGTTTACCAGGCAATTCAGTCTCAGACTCTGAGCTGTTCTGCTGGGATTGCTCACAGTTCTTGTGCTCTTTTTATTCCCTTTACTTAGGGAATTTGATCTGAAATATACTTTTACTATTTAAAGACGCTGTCCAGAAAGGTCCACAAGGTTTTGCATTACTATTGAGAATGAGGCTTATGTGCATGAAAAATGGATTGCAAGCAGGTGTGGTTGTAACCTGCTACAGTGTTCTCTCTACCTGGCAATTTACTTTTAATAACTCCACTTCTGAGTAGGATCACAACAATATGGGCAGTTTTGACCGAGTGACTGAAAAACAGTGCATGTTGCATGTGGCTGTCAGTGTTAGTTTGGACTTTGCCATTTGAGTTGTTGGTAAACCAGAGACAGAGGAACTGCAGGAGATCAGCAATAGCCAAGTACTGCAGAGTGACCACTGTTGCAGAAGTGGCATCAGACATGTTGTTTCGTGATGCTGGTCAGGCTGTGTGTGTCTGTCCCTAAACCATGACAGTTTGTCAGAGAGTGCAATTTTCAGCATTACACTTCTGAATGCCTTTAGACATAAGAATGGCAACAGCAAGACTGTTGAGACCTTGAACAATATGGACACAAACAATCAAGAACTGGCCCATGGAGCATGACTCCCATCAATACAGACCACAAAGTATCTGAGAATTCCTTCATCCATGCAAACTGCTAGACTAATGAGACAGATGGAAGAAATGTGCCATATATGCTAGGCTTCACTATAATCCTTTTATATTCATTGGGCATAGCAATAAGTGACATTATATTATATATATTTTTGTATGTTATATGTTTTATATAATATTGACAGGTATATTCACAACACAATTAAGTGAAGAAGGAAATTCTTTTCCAAAAAACAGCATGGCTAGTAACTTATGCCAGTAAGAGAATGCAACTGATCATTTATTAATTCATCTAGATATTATTCCGTGGAGAACATGTATGTATGTATGTATGTATCTATCTATATATATATATTCTATAGAATATGACTATTCTATAGTCATTAGAATCTGGTCCAGGAGAGCCTGCCTACCCAGACTACCAGATGTGTTAATAGCAATTCACATTTCAGAGTACTTCAGCCAGAAACTTGTTATGATCAATGTCAAAAGTATAACAATTATCAGGGCTTTTTTATAATTTTTGTTTCTTCTTCCCCCCCCC
>VXBX01000890.1:0-75692 GCA_013400415.1 Scytalopus superciliaris
TCATAACTGTGATTCTTCTGCACCAGCTCAAGCAATGTCCATCTGGAAACTTTTAAGACCCTCATCTCTGTAGTGCATAAGACCTTCAAGAAGATCTATTAATTCCTCTTAATAATATTCCAGGTGTTTTATAATTTCTACTTTACTCAGGCCCTAGTAGAGTAATAAAGATCATACAAAAAATGATTTATGTATTGAAACACATTTTTAGAGATCTGCGATAATGATTTAACCAATGGGTCTGTCTATGTTATCTTGATTTCTGATTTATTAAAAGAAAAAAATAAAAAAGTGTCCTTGTGATTTTTCTACAAATGCCAAGTATCAAACACTTTATGCAATCCTCCCTTTATGGGAGAGGGAGAAAATGAAAGAATTGCAGGAATTATTATTTTTTTTTTTTAATTACATGATTTTAGACCCTGTTTCATGTTATCTGACTTTAAGGGGTTATATCAAAATAAGTTGCTAAGGATAAACCAAACAGGTAGGGAATAGACACAAGTCTAGAAGGACAGGTAGACTCCCTGTGGGGAAATAGCCTTTATCTCCCTCATGCTGAAACTTTACTCTTCCCAGATTTTGGCATGGAGCTAAATGGAGTCTTCAGGAAGGGGTGGGATGGGTTCTCAGTCATTGGACATGCAGAGCAAGAGTAATATACTGTGAATAAGACAGGGGACATCCTCTCCCAGAATGAGCTGGGGCTCTGGTAGGCGTTAAATTAATTTGAATTTGAATTTGGGCATAAAACTGTGTCTTTTTTTCTGTAAACTCGCTCTTTCAAATACTTGAGAGAAGAGATATCCAAATAAAACACTGTTCTTGAAAATGCTGGTTCTATGCCTTTTGAATATGTGAAACACTAGCTCCTGAAGGAAAGCTCTTAAACATTGAGGAAAATTTCACTGTTCATATGATTAAAAACCTGGGTACCACAAACAAGGAACCTAAAACTTAGGGGACTTAAGAATGTGCCCACATATTTCAACTTACAGTCAAGTATAAAAATCCATGCAGAAATTCTGGAAAGCTGAGTGTAGAGCCATCAGCTTGATATTTTCTGTCTCTGACAGAAGGATAATTTTACAAAATAAATATTGGCACAATATATATCACTAAATTCTCAAGTATAAAGCTGAGAAGATTCATTTCACTGAAGGGATGCCAACCTGTAGCCCTTTTACTACATCCAATCCTTATGCAGTTCAGACTTTGCTGCCCTGGAAGGGGAATGTTCCACAGTAAGGCTCTGAGGTGCAAGTACTTTTGAGGCCTCATGCACAGGCAGCTCCACATCAGAGGGGACAGTGTCCCTTCTTGCCCTTGATAAGACAAACTCTGTGGTATTAGCACAGCTGGCCTTATGAAAACTTATCAGCCAGCTTGGGAAGGCTGAAGGGTTGGCTTCTGCTCATGCAGCATGATCCCCCTTACGCAAACCACTTTTTTGTTACATTTTTATCTAGGAACTTTAATACTGACTCCAAAGCTGCTGGATGGTTGTCCTAAATAATGGGAAGTTCAGTCACCAGGAGAGTTAGGTGTTGTGTGCCACTGGCAAAGAGACCAAGATGTGAGCTTGAGGCCTCTACAATAGCAGGAAACTGATTAGGAGAGATGTACCCAGATGATCATAGCAGGAAATTCATGACCCATGGTGTGCAGAAAGATGAAAAAAACCCCAAGGTTTCTGTCCTCCCTTTGAAGTTACTTCTTTAAGAGTACACGAACTTCTTGCCACAGCTTTGTGCTGTGAACTCATGTTGAGGCAATTACCTATGTTGACCTCTAAGTCACTGAATTACTTATTTCCAAGACAGAAACTTGTAAGACTTGCACTCTGTCTTCCTAGCTATCTTGTGTTACATTTGACCATACAAAATGCACTTTTATTGCTTTGTGATAATTTACCAAGTTATTCAGGTCTCTCTGAAAGAGTAACCTGATACTAAGTATTTTCTTTAAACTTATCAGTTACTTTGCTAGCAAAATTTTTATAGCTTTAGCTCAGATTCAGATAAAAGTAGGGGTCAAGAATCAATTCCCTGGGGCATTTTGGCTAAAACTCTATTCCTGACTATTTTCTCAGTGTGACTTGCATTTTGAGATCCATCAGGGGACCAAGTTCTGATTCACAGTACTGCCTTTTAGATCCAAGATCTTGAAATCAAAAATCTGAATCTGAACTTTCCTGAGTCCAGGAGAAATCCAAATATATAACACTATAACTTGATTATATTAGTTAGACCTGAATTCCTGACATAAAAAAGGAACAGTCGATTTGTAAAGATCTGCTTTCCATGAATTCAGGCTGACTGATGGTTAACAATTCCATAGTCTCTAAATTTAATTGTCAGTCTCAAAATAGTTCCATATTTTTTCCAGGAATTGATAACTAAGTGCGGTAAAATTCCCACAGCCCCTGCTTTTATTTTTAATCCTGGCACTTCTCCAGTCCTTTGAAACTTCTATAGTTTTCAAATATCTGTTAATTATGAACAGTAGTAGATATGCTCCTAGAGAACGTTTCTCAGCTGCTTCCTCTAAGACAATCAGATTTTGTTTATTCACTCCTGCTCAGTTTGATTTTCAAAAATTTCATTTTACAGCAGTTGTCTTCCATTTTTTTCATTGTAAGTAGAGTTAAATATTCCATGCCCTTCACAGCTGAGTAAAGGATGGATTTTCCTTGCTTGTTAAGAAAATGACCAACAGTTGCTATTCCTCTAGATTTCCTAACTGATGTTTCTTAGTTTATTAGTACTTTACTCCTTGTTTAGTTTTCTCCGTATGCATTCTTTAGACATAGATGATATTATATTACTGCTTTTGTATGTTTTTGTAAAACACTGGGACTAGATTACTTTTCTCCGGGTATAGTTACCTGCACAGCCATTGCAGGTTGACATACCTGGGAGATGTGTTGTACCACAAGAGGAAATAGTGTATCTCAATGAACCTGTAACAAACCTGATCCTATCTAGATATAAACTAAATGTCATTTAGTCAAGCACAACATCTTATTAATTTCTGTTGATTATGCAACTAGATCACTATAAATTTCTTGTTTAACACTTCCCACTTGGTTTACCAGTCAATTAACTTGTCAGTGTTTTAAGACTGGTTTTTTTTAAAGTCTTCTAAATACATATTCTAGAGGTCAATCCTACATTCCTTATGCCTTATGTAAACCAGGCATTGAGGTCATAGAGCCAGTATTTGGAAAACTACTGATTTTAGGTCCAATTTGAGTGACAGATAAAAAAACCTGCAAATATTTGGTTTAGAATCTATAAGGACAACTTGGTCCTGACTCTTTCAAAGATGAGGAAATGTGTTTGGTTCTTTCTGTTTGCTTATTTATTTATTTATATGAAGTAGTTTTGGAATAGCTTGACTCTATTGTCCTTTGAGACAGTGGAACTTAAACTCACTTAAAGCTTCATTCAATACCACATGATCAGTGCATTAATCAAATAACAGGCTTGGAAAACACACAATAAAAATTTTAACCTTAAGCTCGTGGTGCCAGAGGGTCGGAAGTAGCTCCTGTTAAGTGCTGCTGGAATTGGCATCACTGCTGAGGAGGCAACATCCAGGTGCCACAAAAGCTTATTAACTTAAAATATCCAGCTGCATTGTTTCTCAGTTTCAATGCTGCAGCCCTTAAGTTCGCCACAATGGATTTATCATGAGGTTAATTCTGTTAGTTTAGAGAAGAGTTTTTTTGTCATAGAAGATCCCTTTTTTGTTGCTGGCAGACTTTTGCCTTCCTCAAACCCTCACGCTCACCCTCCATACATTCCGTGAAGATTTAAAGAAAATACAAGACTATCCCTATATAGGTGCTCTCCTGTGTTTTGTATTTTCTTTCAATTACAGTGGCTTCAAGCCTAAAGGATATTTATCAGCCTTCCTTTGTTTTTCATTTCCACTTTGCCCTTTTTAGGCCAAGCAAAGATGATGGCACTCTGGTCTGCCCCTGTGATGGAAGCACTTTCCTCAGCATGGCAAACATGACATTACAGACCCCTCTGCTGCCTCTAGGAGACAAATACCAGAGGCATTGATATTGCATTTAACAAAAGCAGTGGGGCATCTAGATGTCAATCACAGTCTGGGATTCCTGTGACATCAAATTCACTGATGCTGTGGAAGGTTTGAATGGAGCCCCAGACGGAAGTGCAGCAGATGTGACAGGATGAAGTCCTGACTGGTCCTGTGCATAGCTCAGAGCTACATCCTCACTTGGGGACAATGCAACATAGTCTTTGCCTTCAGGACAGAAAATAGGCCAAGCTTTTAGATAGCCATTTTGTGGGCAGCTGATTCCTTTTCTACTTCTCCATAAAGAAGTGAATTTCACAGCAAAATCTGAACTTTATCTGGTTGTATCCTATGAGCTGCCCAAGGCTGAATTTGCCTTCTTTTTACAAAAATAAAGGACCGACTCTTGATATAAGTTGGGGAACATGGAAAAGGGAGACAATTTAATACTGAATAACAAACTGAGTATCCAGAAGTCCAGTGTTCAGCCCTTTGGAGATATTTAGGTCCTTAACTTTACATATAGAGGTGAAGAGTGATATCAGCTGATAACAGCAAAGTAAGCTGCAGCTGTGTGGGTTTCTGTGTGGTGCCACAGCTTCACTGTGCTTCTTTGTTCTCCATTGAGCTCCTCTGTTTCCCATCAGTTTTGAATTAGCTATTATCAGAATCCATGAGGTCACTGAGGAGGTATTCTTGCTCTCAGTAGGTTGTTTTACAATTAATATTTAATGGCACTGAGCTTGGAATCTCCAGGAAGTCATTAACAGTTGATCTACTTAAAGGAGAGTTATTTGGGTTCATCCCATCTACAGTAATTATAATACCCGTAAAGTTGTGGTCAGCAACCACACAGGATACTGGGATTGGAACCCTGAGGGGAGGAAAAGCCCATCTGAATGAGGAACAGGCATCTGTGATTCATATAAGATGGGAAAAGTACTCTCTGAGAATAAATATAATGTATAAAATCATACCTAAAGCTATTAACCTTTACATTTAAACTTTTTAAAATAAAATTTATTTTGAACAACAATCCTTCATTTAGTCATGTCTTCATTGCTGCCTTCCAAAGTACAAATAGGGTACAAATCTCAAACAAAACTTGCTCATAATACAGCTCATCAGATTTCAAAGCAATTCCAAAAGTACTGGAAGAGTATCACTAAAAGCCAACCAAAACAAATAAATAAACCCCCACTCTAAACCTTAGGTTTAAGTAATCAGTAGAGAACATCCACAGGTAATTTTTTGTAAAAAGATAAATAGCTCATTTATACAAAACTGCACTTTTTGATTGACTGCCACTATTTGTGATGTTATGCCAAGTTTGGTAAATAGCTCCACCCCACCATAAATATTATTTTATGAAAGGAAATATTTAATTTTGACAGTTAATAAACTGTATATTTTTATATTTTGTTTTGAATCAACATTCTAAAACTAAACATCTATAACAAATTAAATATCTATAACAAATGTTTATAGATTTTTCTTTAGAAATCTCATGGTGGAATAAACTAAAATTATGATTATTTGTTTTTTTTAAAGACAAGTTATGGAGCTTTAGTTGTAGTTTTTTCTAACAATCTGAAAACTCAGGCATTTGTATAGCAAGCACAGGATGATGAGATACTCTGACAGACCAACAAAAGTCTTCACTTCATCCTAGATACAGAAAAACCTGGGATCCCACAGATGATATTGGTGCTTATAAGAGTAAAACCAGAATATTTGAAACTTTGAGTTTCTACATAGAAAGTACTTTAGAATTGTAAGTGATTTAGAGGATGTCAACATAAAGCCCCAAACCTTTCCTGTCCTTCACGGTGTTCTAAACAAGCTTGGCTGCTGCTGGGAAAACGTGGTGTCATTGAGTTTATCATTGCTTATTGATTCAGATAGACTCTGGATACAAACCTCTTTGCCTGCTGACTCTGATCCTCAGCAAGGAGAGGGGAGGCATTCTGCACTTCAATCACCCAGATTTTCTCTTTGAGTGATGTCCTTAATATTGTTAGTGTTTATAATATAAATTTCCAGCTTCTTCTCTAAAGGAACTTAAAAGAGTGAGATTCAAAGGATGGGCTCCAAGCCTGAATCAACAGCTCTTCTAGAAGAGGGAACTGATTTCTGCTGGTTCCTTGTGATTGGTTTCAGCTCTTGGATAAAAAAAACTCAGTCTTTTCCCTGTATTAGAATAGATGTAGACTCATCAAAAAATATAATTCAAACTGATGCCCAGAAAGCCAAATTAAAAATTATTCTGATGACAGTGATGCAAACTAAGAATTGTTGGACTGGTTTTTTAGTTTTATTTGGTTTGGTTTGGGTTTCTGGTTTGTTTTTTTGTTTTGTTTTGTTTGTTTGTTTGTTTGTTTTTGTTTTTTTTTAAAATATGCTAACCAGCTCTGAAGATCCCAGGATATTGCTTTCTTATCACTATACTATCTCTTGGTATATTATTTTTGCAGCTTAAATTTCACTGTTACACCTTCACAACTTGGAATTTGTGGAACTGGTCTCATTTCATCACTAAGTTATGACAGTTTTGCAGTGTGTGTTACCAACTACCTGTGCCAGCATTTGCTGAACTGGAGGACCTGCTTTTGTATATCAAAGGATGAAATAAGTGAAAATATACTACTGTTGCTGCCGATAGAATTTGAGCTTTTTGCTATGTTGTTTCTGAAGTCCTCCAGTTCTGAAGCTGCTGGTGTTCTCAGAGAGCACCAGAAATCCCAAGCTTTGGCTGAAGTTTCATCTGGATTACAAATAAGTCTGGTTATCTGTGTCAGTACCCAACATATGACAAGTAACAGAAAATGTCAGGAACTTCTATGAACAGCACATTTGATGAGAAACCATTGAAACAAAAGAAAGTAGATAGTCCTAATAAGTACTGTGGAATTATGTTTAACATACACTTTTAGATTATCTGACTGTAGCTGGTAAATGTATCAGAATTCAGGTCTTTAAATGAAAAGAACCACAACATGATCATGAACTCATCAGAACTGTGCATTTTCCTGGGTTTAGTTATACCTGTATGCACTTTAAATAAAATCCTGATGCAGTGACACACTTCCACATTTGTAACCTCTTTCAGTGTGATCTTGTAGAGTTTCAAAAAGGAATAAGTGAAAATAGGTGACATTGATTGATGCTACATGATCTCCAAGCCACCTTTCCCATAAAACTGGAAGATTTATTTCTATGACGGAGCTGCTTCAGTGCTGAAGAGGCAGAAATCTCAGGATTCCCTATTGACAGGGATACTTTAACTACTGTGCTCCTGCTTCTTCACCCCCTGGATCTTGTTTTACACACTATGAAGAAATGTTTTTGAAGAGAAGTGGTTTGCTGCTATTCAGAGATGAGAACTGTGGCTTTGAACAGCTCCTCTGGGCTCCAGGCAAAGGCAGGCAGCCCTGATTTCTTGTTTAGTCTTCTCTAACTTAGCATTAAGTCAGAGACAGATTCAGCAACACCACCCATTTTATAGGCT
This sequence comes from Scytalopus superciliaris, assembly GCA_013400415.1. Taxonomy (NCBI): domain Eukaryota; kingdom Metazoa; phylum Chordata; class Aves; order Passeriformes; family Rhinocryptidae; genus Scytalopus; species Scytalopus superciliaris. The sequence goes on from VXBX01000890.1 coordinate 7,559, forward strand.
TTGGTTCAAAAAATAGGTATTTCTGAGGACCCTGAGCCTGGAGATGATTCCTCAGGAGGAACAGAGTATGACCACAGCACTGACGCCTCTACAGGCTTCTCTGATGCTCCCTCCAGGGACAGGGCAGGATCAGGCTATAAAACTCTTTAGGCAAAGAATTTTCTGGCTGCAATGCTGTGCTCTGGGTGTGTAGTAAATTTTCATCCAGACTAGAGACAGAGGGAGCTTAGGTCAGGAATTCTGTAACTGGTGAGCTCAAATTTCCCTTTCTGGTTTTCTGTAAGACTTTGAACACCCACAAAGCTGATTTCTCAGGTCTCTCTGCTCTCAGTTTGCACTGCATTGCTGCCCCTCACACTACTGTCCCTGTCCTTCTGAAGACAGCCCATTATCAGGCCTGTCTAGGGGAGTGTGAGCAACCTTTTTAGGTCATACTTTTGGATTTAGAACTCCTAGTGTCCTCCTAAATCCTCTTTTATAGGTCCATGTCTTTATTTGACTCTAAATCAAGAGGGTATATATCTAAGCCTGAAAGGTTAAAGAATCTGATTCTTTCCCCTGACAGTGAGCAATGTCTTGAGATGATGTGCAAGTCATATTTTAATAACTCTTATTTAAGAGGGTAATCTTTCATTTGCCTTTGGCTTTCATGATTATTTGATAATTATATGTCAATTTTTCCTCAGTTGCACGGGATAAAATGTGAGAGCAACTGTGTGAAGTAGAGACCAAATTCAAGAGGAATATTTTTTTCTAAATAAGACTGTCTCAGCCCTAGTGATCACACAAAATGTGAGTGTTGAGGCTTTTAATATTTGATTTGTTGTTAGGTCAGTAATGTAAAAACCTGGTCTCCACATTGTTAATGTAAGTTTCACTCACTGGGGAAAAGGCCTGTGACTTAGTTCTCATCTTTTACAGTTTGTTTTGTGGGAAAGATGGTGTTTGCAACATGATGCAATGTTATGGAAATAAATACTCTTGCATAAAAACAATTATTCAGAGTAACTGACTGAGAAGAATTGATAGCAACTCTAATCATAGAATCACAGAACCACAGATTTTTCTGAGTTGGAAGGGACCCACAAGGATCATCAAATCCAGCTCCTGGCCCTGCACAGGACAGCCCCAAGAAGCACAACATGTGGCCAAGAGTATCATCTGGAAGCTTTTTGAACTCTGGCAGACTTGGTGCTGTGATCATTTCCCTGGGTAACCTGTTCCAGTGTCCAACCACCTTTGGAGTGAAAAACCTTTCCCTAATATCTAATTTAAGCCTCCCTTGACACATCTTTATACCATTCCCTTGCAACCTGTCACTGGTCACCAGAGTGAAGAGATAGGCACCTACCCCTCCCCTTCCACTCATGAGGAAATTTTAGACAAACTGTGAGGAACACAGCTTTTGTAGAGGATCACTAGTTTTGTTTTATCTTTTGTTTTCCATGCTGTTTTTTATGGTATTGAAACTGTTCTCTAGTGGTTTCATCCAGTGTTCTATAATGACATGGAAAAGCAAAATGTGGAAGAATTTGACCAACAGACAAATCCAGCACTCAGTGCATTACTACCATTGGTTCCAGTTTTCAGGCTTTGGATTTCATATTTATATGGATAATTAAATTTGACTTGCTATGTTAATAGCTGAAGTTATCTATTTTGTTCTTTAGATTTTTTTTTTTAAATTTTCTTCTTTTAGCTGGAAACAGGCCTTACAAGTGGAAGAAGTGTATTTATTTTCCTCTCTCAGATATAACTGTGTCCATTTCTGTTTCAACCATCTCTCCAAAGAGATACCAGAAGTCAAGTGCAGCACCTTTTCTCATGTCTCAGGATGGAGAGGATGAACTGATGATGGGGTGATCTGTGCAGACTTAAGAAGGCTCCTGCATATGACTCCCTGCTGCTTTCCTTGGCTCTCTCTTCCCACTTGCCCCAGAGGATCTCAATGTGCAAAGGCAAAGATAAGAGAAAGGTTTACATGAACAATTTCCTACCTCCTCTGGAAACAAAACATTTTATTTTTCTTTGCTTGTTTTTAAGTTATTATTTTTATTTATTGTTTTCAGGTGTACCATAAAACTGATTTATCTTAAATCAAAGCTTCTACCTCTTTACTCAGTGAAAAGTAGGAGTCAATCCCTAGTGCAAAACAGTGGAGATTTTTATTACTGTAATCACTGAGGTTGTCTATTTCTCCTTCTCTACTCTGTTTTATTTGGGGCATTTTTTTAGCTTTATTTTCTTTCCATACCATTTTCCCTCCTATGTCACCAGGACCCTTTCAAGGGTCAATAAATATCTCTGAAGATCAATAAAAGCTTTACAAAATACTTGGCTCCATTTTTAAGACGTTAACAACATAAAAAAAATTAGAGATACCTCTGCAGAATGATACAAAGGCTTGGTGGAAAGAAATGGAGGCAGATTTGCTCAGGGAATTAATAGCTGGATCTGCCGCTCTCATTCACATAATTTAGAGAAACCAGAATGTAACAGTATCTATTAGATGAGTCAAGAAATACTGGGCAGTGTTATATGACAGAATGACAACAATTTGTACCAATGACCTCTGTACAGATCTGATGCAAGAAAATCCATAATACTTTAACTGGACCTCATTTATCATAACCATATCATATGCTGGCTTGTGGTCATAGAGGGTGTTTCTACAGAATGAAAATATTCTTTTATTTGCTTGTTTAGTGAGTAGTTTTTTGTTCTTATTTGAACATTTGAGGAATCAGTAAGAATTTCCATCACTGAAATTACAAAGAAAAGTATGTGTACCAAAGAGAGAATTGTAAGAAAAATTAAATAGACAGGGAAGAGAGACTATAGGGCAATGAAAAGTGATCTGGGCTTATTTGAATAGCTAACTGAATTCCCTAAGCAAGAAAATAGGCAGCAAAAAACCCTTTTCTCATCTACCCAGAAGTGATAGCTGCAATTATTACTTACATTAATAAATATGAAATGAATAAAATGTTTTGCTTCATTATGTTGGTTTGGTTTTTTTTTTTTTTTAATTCTCATTATTCAGGAGTATGCTTTAATGCTTCTGATGATATAATCTAGTTTTGATTATGCAGAATATGAGTATCTGCTTTCAAATGTTACTATTCATTCAAAAATTCTCTTCTGAACAACTGAGGTACTACTGGTATGCAGCAGGTTAAAGGTAGCTTAGAAAATATTTTAAGGACTTCACACATTTGTTTCTTTATATTTTATAAACACTGTTGAAAAAACAGACAGACAAGTGAAAACACTTCTATTTGTTCAGGTAAAGACAATATTGTGCATGTAAGTGGTCTCTTTAACCTGAAAGTCTGGATGAGTTTCTTGGCTTCCAAAACATTCAGGATTCAAAAATCAAAGAAATTGTACACTTCTTACATTAACACAGTCAATTCACATTTCAAATCCTTCCCAGACTGCCCGATTGTTTTGTTTTCTGAAACTGAATTCAAATTGTAATGTTTTTATTATTGTGAGAACTGTTTACCTACTCAAATCTCGCTCTCTAAACATGTTTCTTTAAACATCATACTCAAATCACTCAACATCTAATAATGAAGACATGCATGCTTTTTCTGTGTCTTTTCTCTTTTGATGTGTTATGAGTATGGGTTTTATTGTAGCACTTTTTATTGTGTTTTATAATTCTGTTGTTAAGACTGAGCTATGTGTTCAGTCACTTAGCACAGAGACTTTATGAATATATTTAATATTCTTCACATGATAGTTTGATTTGGGTCTTGTTCTCATTGCTTTTTGTATCCCTCTAAGAACAGAGAGTATAGGTTGATCTTTTATTTCTTCTTTCATATACATTGGAAAAAAACCCAAATTACTGGTGTGTTCAAAACTTTTTGTAACATTTGGTAAATTTCAGTTATTGACAGTAAAGCATCTAGACTGAGAAGTACCAGCAGATCATTGTCTTGTTCAGATGGAAAATGGAAAGATAGGTCCTGCTCCAGGAGATTTGTGGTCTGTTCACAGGATGAGACACCATGAAAGCAGAAAACACAGGAGAGCAGATGATACCAGAGAAGTGGTTGTGAAGGCAAAAGTAAAGAGTTTTTATGACTTACTGCTTATCTGAATAACAATTTTGTTTTTTCCCAAGGAAAGGGCTAGACAAAGACATATTGGCACTTTTACATGTCCTGCCCTGCCAAAGGCTCCTGCTGAAAACCTCCTTGTGTACCGTTTTCCCACTGGATCCTCTTGGCCAAGGCCAATGCACCACCCAGGGCAGTAGGGGGCAGGAGCAGGACTCCTTTATCAGCACAAGCCACTAGTGGGAATAGAAGGTAGTAAGATTTTTATAATTAGGGTCCTCATTTTTAAAAATTAAATTAACTTTTTATTAACTTTTCATTTGTGTAGGAGTACGTACAAATATCTTCATGGCAATTACCTTTGTTACAAACAAGAGGCAGCTGGAACTGGAATGAGCTCTGAAATATATAGGCATGCTGAAGTCTGATATTTCTAAAAACCTTGTGGTTTTCATTTTGTTTATTTGTGTTTTAGTAGCTAATACTTATTCAAGGAAGCATATTGGTCCAGCGCCCCTGTGTGGGATCGCTTTGTGCAGAAACAGCGTCTCAGAAATGTAACCAGAGTGCAGATAAAACACTTGGTGTTTACTTAAGCTGTGCAGAAATTGGATGGGAAAAACCTAAGAAAGCCACGGGAACCGAGATAAGCTTAGGGTGAGAAAGGACAGATACTGAGCTTAACAATTAGCAACAATAAGACACAGTGAGTTAGTTGTTAACCAATTGTCTCCTGAATAAGGATTGACAGACAGTAGCCTAAGGCCAATCGCTTTGCATATAGAAACGTGTGTTCTGTAGTAAAAAAGGTATATATACCTGTAGAAGTTTCGAATAAAGTTGGATTTGAATATGCATCACGTTGATGTGTGAAGTTCATTTCTCGCTCGTGAAAGTTAACCCACGGCACCCCTGGCATTGAATCGAAAATGTATTGTGCAGGTGAAGCACACAAATCACGGCAGAATTGTCTTTATTACAGTATGACTATATGTAAGCTTATTGGTTTTAGTCTACATACATCTTTCATGTGAAGTAGAGAGGAAATGGGTAGGAAAGGGCCTGTTCATACCCTCTCCTTTCTCTGGGAATTGTAGTCAAAGACCAGTACAAGCATAGAATTCATACTTTTAATTAGGTCAGTGGATTTGATCTTGGTACTGTGAGACCAGTCTATGTGTTTTGGAGGGTTTAGTCTAGACATGACTTCTTTCACAGTTAGTTTGTTCAGCTACATTTCCATTAAAAACCTGTTCTGTGATTTTCTATTATTTTCTGTGCATCTGCTTTTGATGACATAAATATTATGACTTGAGAGTACAGAATTTCCATTCCATAAACAATTAGACAAGTTGGTGAAAAAGAATTTTTTCTTTTTCCCAAACATGAAACCAAGAGAAGAAAAGGAAAATTAAATCAAGCAATACATCCACAGAATATCAGAAGCCAATGGCTACAATGCATGTCCAGAGAGCAGCATGGTATTTGGCCAGTGCATCACAGAGGCAACGGGGAGCTCTGACTAACCCAGTGGTGTTAAAACACCACCTGGGTAAAACAGATACACAAGTGCACACACAGAGTCTTACAGCCTAACCAGCATCCTCTGCTGCCCAGTTTCTCCCAGATCTTCCCTTTGTTTCCTGCCCTCCCTCCCCCATCTCTATAAAAACACGCAGTTACACAGTTACTGCAGCAAAGTGCACTTACTGTTTTTTCTATTTCTTGATCTTGGCGTTTCTTCTGGCACTTTGAATTAGGGTCTCCCTTACGGTGCCTACACCATAGTGCTTCTCTCTTTTTTTTCCTGCCCAGAGGTGCATGCCTGCACTGTGTACTCTCTTTCTGCATGTGATGTTGAGCTGCTAGATAAGATCAATCATCAAGCTACTTCTGGCTGGCTCAAGTTAGGTAACACTGGATGCAAGTTGGGAGCAGAGACTCTTGGTCATCTGGTGTAGTTACTGCTAAGGACAGAAGTGCATAGTGCACAGTGAAAAGCAAAGCTTTAGCTGGTCCTTAATATTTGACTTAAGTAGAAATCTATTTAGGATAGTATATGGCATTGGAATATACGTAACTTAGTTTAATGCAAATATCTACCATTTATTACACTTAGTGCATAAACCTAGGCTCATACTTACCTGGTTCCCTGAATAAAGTGCTTTCTGAAGTTGGACCCTTGACTGACTTTCTGCAGACTCAGCTTCCTATTTGCTCCTTATGGATTCTGTGACATTTTCTGCTCTGTGCTTTGACTTCATGCTCTTCTCCACCAAAATCCATACCAGCTCCACAAATGCATTCAGATCTACGAGGTTTCCCCTTTCTTAACTTTGTGCTTTTACTAACGTTACCTCTGATACCTAAAAAAGTTCTGTCTTGGCTTCAACAGGTTGGGTTTTTTTGTTTGTTTTTGTCTGTTTGTTTGTTTTTGGTTTTAAGATTTATAAACTCAATCCTTCACAACTCCCTTACAAAACTGCTCGTATGATTTTTTTGCTTAGAACTACCATCACTATATTCTCATTTATGTCAAAATAGTGACAGTGCATGAGAGAGTTTAAGAAGCTTTGACTGAGGTTTGACAAATCTGGGGAGAAAAAAGATGTACAAGTATTCTTCAGGATTATACTTAGCTAAGGAATTAGCTTGTTTTTATATAGACTTGAAGAAGGACTCATGAGCCTTTGCCCTTTTTTTCCCCCCCTCAATTAGTTGAATAAGTAGTTTTGTACCTCGCTACAAACCTTGACTTTTAGAATGTCCTATACAGGCATAATGTTATTTCCTTGTTCATTAAGAAACTTACAGACTTACTGGACTCATCCTATCTCACAGTTACTTTTGCCAACAGGTGTTTTTGTTTTGCTTTGTTTTTTTTTTTTTTTATTTTTTTTATTTAGGGATAGATTCCCTGCAAATGCTTTGTGGCATACAAAATACTGATAATCTCAGCTCAACATATAGCTGTGCCATTGGAAACACTATAAGTGTGGCCAGACATGGTGCACACAATTGTTCATTAAAAACCAAGCCATTACAGAATCTCAAAACATTTTACAGTTGACAACATTTTCAATTTTCTTACATTTATGGTGGAAAGTTTTGCCCTGATATTTTCTGCCTTATCAGCATTTTTCATTGACAAGAGTGCATATTTTCCTACTGTTTTTTGTTAAAAAGATATAATTAAGTACATGAAAATTCAAACAAAAATTACAAAGGTAGCATATACAACATTGCCCAAAAATGACAGCTGAAAATATTTTACGACTGAAAAAAAAAGAAATATTGCATCACAGAGAGATATTTTTTTTTCTTTTACTAGCAGATGAAATCATGCCTGTAACTAAATGAGAAAAAAAAAAAGCGCCATTTAAAGTTTTCTTTTTTTGTTTGTTTTTATAAAGATAACTTAACATGGTTTTGAGAATGTTAAGTTGCTGTCACCGCTAACATTCTGTTGTTGAAAAGCTACTGTTTATGTGCTGAGATTAGGCTAAAAAGAGCTGGTGATTATGTTTTTTCGGCTGTTCCAAAGATTTAGAAAAGGAAATAAAATTTCAGGAGCTTCTGTGTGAATATACCAAGTAAGATGAGATGCTTCCTGAGGAAGCAAAGAATTGTAGCCTACACCTGCTGGAAATGGCTCTGTGGCCTTGTGTATCTGAGAACTGAAACTTGTATTTTTCAGGCCATGTTAGTTTCCTCAGTGAAAGTTCAGTTTCTCCACTGCTCAGTACTGCAAATTCCCTGCCTTTAGTGGCATGACGAGCCCCTTAATGGAACAGGACATTTTGTTTTAGAATTATTAGTGCTCAAGTTGCCTGCCAAAAGTTATTTTGAAGTCAAAAAACCTGTTGAATCAGCTTCAGAGCACTATTCTGCTTCTCCTGTAAGTTAATGAAACACTGTGTTTTTCCTTTCTTCCTTTTTCTATATGCTGTTTGAATGGTTTCCACATGGTTTCTTAAATCTGAGCTAGTATCAGAGGATTTAAATATTACAATCAATTAAAGTGATCCCTATTAGTGACAAAACCAGTACATTATTGAATTAAAAACAGTAGTTTAATCCTTAATTCAGTGATGCAATAGGTTCACAAATAAAATGCACTCCGAAGTTTGCCCACCGGCAGATTTCCTTGGGAAGGCAGTGGAGCTGAGGGCCTGCACTGCCTTGGGTCCTGCAGACACACAGAGACCAGCCCAGCCCAGGACTGGGAAAATAGAAAGGGAACTCCATGCTTAGCTATGGGTCATGCCAAACTAGGAGAGGTGGACCAAGGCTTTTAGGGTTTTCTCTTTCTGACCAAGACACCTATAACAGCTCTGGTATTTGGCACGGCTTAAAAAAAATCCTGCAAGCACATGTGTAAATAAATAAAATGGCCAAGGTAATGTCATGCTAAGCAGACCAAACTGATTGTGACATACATTCTCATGCAGAGAAAAACATGTGACATACATTCTCATGCAGAGAAAAACACTGAACTGTAGTTAAAAATGTGAGTAGACAAAGGTAACTTAAGTTTGGGTTCACTGTATGATAGTATGATCTCAGGTCTTTTAAGGCACTTAGACCTTTTACATAAATCTTAATTAATGAGGGTTTGGCACCTAAATACCACTGAAAATTTGAGCCATGGTCAGTATTTCCTAACTCACTCACAAAATTTTTAGCCTGTTTAGAGAAACAGTGTCTCAGAAAATCCCATTCAGGTTCCTGTGCCAGGTCTAATGCCACCATAAAGCTTCAGAGTTTTTTTAAGTATCTAAAAGCTTCAGATGTTGAAGCCAAAATCACATTTTATGTGACTTGCAGACCAATACATCATTTTCTTTCTTTAGTGTTGTTATTTCCTGAATAGCCCTGCTAAAGCAGAATTGCATTGGGAAGAGTGAGATACAAGGCCAGTTGAGAGGTTATATGTTGTAAATAAGAAGGGCATGCTTTTTCTTTTAAGACCAGTCTGTTATATTTGTAATAGTCCTTATGTATATACAAGTTCAGCATAATACATTTATTTTCTTCACATATTTATTACTGAGAACTCCTTTTCTTCTACTATTTATGTTAAATTCTGGAGAAAGAAGTCATCTTTGAAGCACCTGGAAGTTCAGCCGTTTATGACTTCTAAGGTCCAAACCATTCAGAAACAAAGCAGCAACTCATTACAAGCACTTGTCACTCTTCTGTCTTATCTGAAGTTTCTATTCTCTTGAATGACTTTAACAGCAATAAATCAACACCATCTACTCAAGACTTGCCAGTCTAGTACTTTTTTGCCAGAGGATCTCTTTTAATCTGATTCTGTGGAAAGCAGCAGGGTATTCCAGCTCTACAATTTATCTGCAGTAACAATAATCAAAGCTGTTATTTTCTTATTCTCTAACTGAGCTCTGCTTTATCTCATATTGTGGAATTTTCCTTCCCTGACTGGCAACAGCAGCTCAGGCCAAAAGCTGTAAAAATGGCAGTAATGCAGAGACTGGTCACTTCTGATGACACTTTCTCATTGGAGAAACATAACACTTCCCTAGGTTAACACATCTGGCCATCTAGCACTTGACATCTGGCAATGTCCCGAACATTTTGGTAGAGCTCTGTTTCTTTTACTTAAAATCAGCTAAAGGAAAATCCTCTGAGCCATAGATTCACTATAAGCTGAATATTTGAGTGTGATGGCAGCAGAGGCTGTATAAAAGTCAGAGCTTATAGACATCAAGAGTAAGGGTAAGTATAGCTATAGTAAATTTAAATGCTTTTGTCTGCAACTGGTTGTCTTCCCTCTTTTCTATGGTTACTGCTCCTCAGGTGGGGCAGTGAGGCAGAGCTTAGATTTGCACCTCACTGCCCCAGTTCCTATCTCAGTGTGGTAGTGTAAGCCACAGGTGAGAAGCTGTAGAAATCCCCTAAAACCACACTAACACTATGCTGTGATTATGTCAAGCTGACAAAGGGATAACAGAATTATATAGAAAAGGGAGAGCAGACAACTCTGCACTGAGGCCTTAGTCAGCTACAACTGGATTTGACATATTCCAGAAACTGGCAATTCTGGGCATCATAAGTGGAAAGAGTTAGACTACTGGATGGGATTTACAACTATGAGTTGGCCTTGTGAAATTTCATCCAAACTGTGTGACTGAGGATACCTCAGGTAGCCAGCCAGCCAGTTCTAGGAGGAAAGGTTGAAGGCATAGAGAAAGTCATACTTCTCTTCCAGCTTTCAGAGAAGGGATCCACATCATCCCCTGATGCTAAAGGTGATAGTTTACAGCCTGAAGGGCTTCAGTGCCCTAGCTGCCACTTTGAGTTTGGGTGTTGTCTTCTAGTTCTCTTGAAATTCAGCTGAAAAGGAAGGTGTCAGTATCCACTTCTTCCTTAATAGAGGACTTTCAGAGGAAGCTCAGAACATCTTGCATATCCCAGAAACTGTGCCTCCATTTCCTGGGATGATAGTTTATTCACTGCTTTTCTGTTGAAGCTGGACCACTGCAAAGCAAAACAAGGCTGAGAGGACCAAAGAGGGAGAAGAGAATAAACAACTGGGAATGCAACTCACAGCCCCATAACATGCAGCCTGGCCCAAGAAGAGGTCAGCTCAGATACCACTTCTGTGTTTTGTTTGTGGATTCTTCAAAGTCAAAATTTGTAAACAATCCTTGGGGCAGGGAGCAGAGCCTGGGGGATGGATCACATCAGATGACTGAAGAAACTCTGCCTTGCTTCTGTGGCTTGTTAATCTTGTGCTCATTCTACAGCTTTTAGGTCTACATGGTGCTCTGTGTGTTGAATTCAATAATGGCCTGACTCCAGCATAAGCCAGACAGAAGATATGAGATCAAGACAGTGTGCTCATGAGCCAATTTACTTCTTCCCATCAGTCCATACTTTGTTACAAACTATACTCCAGTACATAAGCTATACTCTGGTTTCTGCATTATTTAAGCCTTACTTATATCTCAAAAGCTTTTCAGAACCCAAGAACTGGCTTTCATATCAAAATCATATTGGGCCATATGCTTTTAGTGTTAAGTCAAAGCTGTAAAGAGTTAAAACTAGCATAAAGCTGTCTTAATAATGTGTTACCTCACCTCTTCTTGCATAAGTTTCTATTCAGAGATCCACATAATCTTCAAGAACTTACTCATTGTGTGTATGAACTATGTGATCACTATGACTTTCAGGCCAGCAATTTTCAGCACCAAGGGACAATAATGTCTTGCTTTCCAGTGTCAAATATTCACCCCAGAGACCACTGAGGCAGTAACAGAAGTGTCTGATAAACCAGAAACAGGCTGTCCATACCTCACAGTCATAAAGGAGTGACAAGGACAGCCCAGGACCAACAGTCTTATCTTGCTAACTAGTCCTAAAATCTGCCTACAGATTGAAGTTTTGGTTACCACGTCCATTACTTGCTCTGCAAAGTGATACCAGAGGAATCATTGCATCTAATAACAAGGACACTATACTCAAGGTAGAAACCACCTCAAATTCATTCTCTTCAATTATATCATTGCTGAGTTTACTGTAGTTGGAGCAAATGTTTGATGTGGTCAGAGCACACTTGCTGCATACATTCTTCAAAGCTCTTAAATGCTTGAATTCTCACATTTTTCCACCCATATTAAGTATATGATGATTTCAATTAATACAATGATGTCTCTCTATTGTGATCAGTTTCTGGTCTTTAAATTTAGTCAGGTATCCACCAAATTTAGTAGGGTTTTTAGCTATCACTCTGTAGCAGAGGTGTTTCCATTCCACATAGTCTCCACATCTGCAGCTTTGTCATTTGAGTGAATTTCTTTTCCTCAGGAAGTGATGGAAGAAGACTGAGAGCTATTAATGGTGAAATAACCACCTAAAGCTCTGAATTGCTGAGCTTTTTCCACTAACTGTAGAGATTATTTCTTAGATCTAATTTTCTACTGGAATATCTCATTTAACTGGCTAAAGTTAGGAAGGATGAATCCAGGCCTAAGTGAATTTTTGATTAACCAGATTAGCAGTGAATCACTGCTAACTACTAGCTACCAGCTAGTTGCTGACAGTGTGTCAGTTACTAGCCTGGTGACATGTAGTTGAGTTCTCTAATTCTATCTGCACACAAAGATTACAGTATTTAAAACATGATGACAGTTCTCCTTCAGGCTCTTATGGACATCTGTAGATTTTCTCCATAATATATTTTCAGCTGTTTAGGTAATATAATTGGCAGTAATGTTGGTTTGAAAGGCTGCATCTGTAATCTAGCACAGTGTTTTTGTAAGTAAACACTTAATGAGCTTTTGAAATTAAGGGGTGAAGTATAATTTAACATAACATTCTTTGAATATAGCAAAATTCTGATTCACTATTGTACCATAGAAATAAAAATAGTACTATATCTCTTGTATTTTGTGTATTTGTGGAGGCATGCCCACGGCAAACTAAAGAACAACATGACCTTTCTATACAAAACTATAATTAAGGCATGCCTGACTTGTGCTATTTTTCAATGATTGTCATTTAGGTTGGTGGCTGATGTATAACAAAGCATGCTACTGGATTGCTGTAGGCGAGAATGCAGCTCATCACAGCCTCAGAACTAGGACTCAGCCGAATACTCTGAGGGTACCGTCTGGGCTGATACTATGTTATCCATGAGGCAGGTAGCTTGGGGGTTCTCCTGGTATGGTACATGCCTTTTTTTGAAAGAAACCAGCCTTCAAAATAGTTTATGCAACCACAGAAGAAGGTGTCTGTTCAAGCAGAATGAGAACAGAAAACTTCACAGGCACATTTCCATGGTGAACTACAGCTAAACACCACTGAGTATTGAAATAGATTGCAATTTTAATAACCTCCAAAAGAAAATCAGTTAATTAAAATATATCCAAATCATGAAAATGTGGCCCCTGCTACAAGATAGCAATTAATATCTGATACCTTAATCTCTGTCTGTAGCAGGGCCACGTTCTAATTTTGACTCTTTAAAGATTTCAAACCTCCTGCTCCCACAATAATTAGACAATCATAGAATATGCTGAGTTAGAAGGGATCCACAGGGAGTTTAACCCTTAGCCCTGCACAAGACCATCCCCAAGAGTCACACTGTGTGCCTGAGAGTATCATCCAAACACTACTTGAACTCTGGCAGGCTTGGTGCTGTGACCACTTCCCTGGGGAGTCTGTTCCAGTGGCCAACCACTCTCTGGCGGAAGAACCTGTTCTACTATCAAATCTAAATGTCCCCTAACACAGCTTCAGGACATTCCCTCAGGTCCTATCACTGGTCACCACAGAGAAAAGATCATCTGCCCTCCCTCTTCCCCTAATGAGGAAGTTGTAACTGCAATGAAGTGTCCCACTAGTACTCTTTTCTTCAGGATGAAGGGACCAAGTGACCTCAGGCATTCCTCATACAGCTTCCCCTCAAGGCCCTTCACCATGTTCATTGCCCTCCTTTGGATGCTCTCTATTAACTTAATACCTTTATTATACTTTTAAACTGCCACAATATTCAAGGTGAGGCCGCCCCAGTGCAGAGCAGAGCGGGACAATCCCCTCCCTGGACCAGCTGGTGATACTTTGCCTGATGCCCCCCAGGACACGGCTGACCCTTCTGGCTGCCAGGGCACTGCTGACATATTCAACTTGTTGTCAACGAGAACCCCCAGGTCCCTTTCAACAGCACTGCTTTCCAGACTCTCATTTCCCAGGCTGTACAAACACCCTAAGGATTGCCCCATCCCAGGTGCAGAATCTGTCACTTCCCCTTGTTGAACTTCATATGACTGGTGATTGTCCAGTCCTCTAATTTAGACTGTAGTGACATGACCACCAAAATTAAATTTTTGAAGAAATGGCTATGGGAAGAAACACTGGTGCAATAAAGACAGAGTGAAGACCTCAGTGTACTTACCAGTTTTGTCTGGGCAGTATGAAGCATTTGTTAGCATATTGTCTCTTTTAGATACTATTTTGAGGGTAATATATTAGGAGTTGTGTGCAGTGAGCCTAGATACCAGTGAGAGAGTGAGTTCCAATTAATTTGCCAGATATTGAGAATGGTTTCCTAAATACTTGATATGACCCAGGCCCTTCTAGGAAAATAATTTAAGGATAATATATTATGTAGGCAAATCTATGCATATAAAGAATTTTTCTATTTCAGTTATGTCCCTTTTCTCCTGTTTATAACTGTTACTTCCAATTCTTATTCTAGATCTATAGGTTTAAGCATTCAGATTTTTTTTTACAGGAGAACTTATCATTATTTTGATTTCAGTGTTATTTTAATATCTACTTCCATTACTTCAAGAGAAAGTAAAATTTCAACTTTGTGTAATAATTAATAATTTTGTCTTATATTATCCATACTAAAATAATCCAAATGAAGACAGTGTACTACAGATACTGTATGATGTGGGCAGTTGCTTCCAAGCTGACTTTTAGTCTTCTGCATGCTGTGTTTGTAGCTGGCTGTTTTTACAGTGGGAAGCTCTGATGAGCTCTAAAGCCCAGGAAGAGAGGCATCTGTTATTGCCTGTTCTCTGCAGCTCGATTTTACAGTACCCCACCATTTCAATAGTGTCATGGAAAGAGGAAAATATGCCTCCTTCAGACTTGGTTGGATTCAAAATTAGCTGCTGCTATTCCTTCAGCAGTTCATCTGTCTCTTATTAGAAGTTCCACATCATGAAGGGGGCCTGGTATACATGCAGAGTTATCATTTTTGTCAATTTGGTCATTATACTGCCTTTGTGGCAAAAAAGTTCTTGACATCTGAGTTTTAAATTCTGCTTGACATATCTAATATGTTTCTTTGGTTTCAGAAAGTAATAAGAATTTCAGTTCTGATATGTCACACTTCTTATGAAGTGTCTCTATTTTCAAACTAGCCTTTCTAAACATAACTTATTTTTAAAAGTGTCTTTAAACCAAAAGGCATGGCATCATATTAATAGCTCTTGGAGAGACAACTTTTGTCTTTTTGAAATTGGCACAAAAATTGTGTAAGTATTGTCAGATAACAGCTTCCCCAATTAACATAAATAGCATATGCTCAAATGGCTTTTGTTCCTAGTAAGGAACCCACAAAAGTTGATTTCTTGGATCCAGGAAACATTTTACTAGTCATCCAATATGTTTATCTGGAAGTTATTATTTCCATATTAATAATATAAAGAGCATTGGCAAGCACAGTTCTGAAAAGGGATTTGTCATCTTAAGCATTTCAAGAGAAAGACAATGATTAATGTGCTGAACTGAAAGCTGAGTTAGCTGAAAGCAAGCATTCAGGTTATGTATATAAAATATTTTCCCACCATTCCTGCTTCCTTCCAGATCTCTAGAAAATTATTAGTATATATAGAGGTTTAATATGTAATTACCTTCTCATAGGATTAACCCAAGAATATGTGCGGTTTTTAACTTGAAAAGAAGTATATAGAAAGGGTGTTGTTTACTGCTTCATTTTCTTGTTCTGATAATACACCCCTGCATTTCTCTTTCCGTTTCAGACATAATGCCCTGACATTACTTTTGATACATCACCATATCATTCTAAAACAAACATTGCTTTCAAACCTTTTTTTTTTTCTTCCTGAGGTAGTAATCATGTCTTAAAAACAAATGTTTGGTACTAGAGGAAAGAGTGCTGTTGGCAAAAGAAGTTGTTTTATATGTTGGTGATATAGATATAAGCCTTACACTTTTTATCTAGAGATTTCTAGTATATACTGCATATGTTAAAAAGGCAACTCTTAGAAGCTAATGAATATATTTATGAGGACATAATATAAAACATTGTAAAAAGTGAAGATGAGAGAAATTGCTTCCTTTTGGTCATTTTACATGTGTGTATTATTGCATTAACCCAGAGAAGTGCTATCTCCTGGGCACTGGTCTTAGCCAGGCACTTGAGAGAAAAGAAAAATCTGATGAAATTTCTCTAATTAGTTTGAATTCTTTTCTCAGATTAAAAAATAAAAAATAATAAAAGGCAGCAAAAATCAGGAACATCTTGATAGAAAAGTATTATTTTGAAATAAGTAGGCGTGGAGCTGCATTTATAGCAACCTGACTTCCTGAGGAAAAAAACCCACATTAAAATACTGTTATTATCCATTTTTGTGTCAATCTTAACTTTCTTTCTAGAGCTGTGTAAGTCTGTACTGACAGTCAAAAGAATTCCTAGGAGCATGACTTTGACATGCTAAGGTCTCCCTTCTCCTAACCCTGCTGTCCATGTGCCTACCTACTCTTTAATTTCTTCTAGCTCATTTAGGAAGGAATACACTATTTGTCTATTGACTAGGATCTTGAGAGTATTAAAACCAAATGGCTAAATTTTAGATGATAACTGAAAATTAGAAGATGGAGTTGAGAATTGACATCAAGTGCCCTTACATTTCCTGAAGGCTTACTGAAGAAAATGGTGCTTTCATACACTAAAATGCAGTAAGAGAATGTTTGCTGGTTGTTTTCCTAGCCACTCTTGGCTTCTGTGGTCCTTTCATTCTGAGCACTTTTTACTGAGATAATATTTTGCTAGTTTTTTGACACACGGAGGTGCTACCTCCATCTGATATGGGGGAGTTATAGCTAAGCTCACATTGCTGTTGCTCATGTTTGTAAAGGAAAATTGGCCCTCAGAGTACACAACGGTATGTACAGTCTCCTACACATATGCAGTCTTGGGAAATGATGCATCAAATGACACCTACTGCACGTATTTATTTTGCAATCAGTAACCATTCGTTTTCGTCACACATTTTTCATATTTTCGTTTGCGGTAATTCTGGTCATCATGCGTGAGAGAAGAGGAATAATTTCACATTCTTTGTAAATTCATTGTTGATATGCGTTAATCACATATTATCACTGAAAAATACCTTTACTGTATTTTTCTCCAGTTGCCCAGCAGAATTTTCAGTTTCAGAAAGCTGACTGTGTTATAAATTGATATTTTGTTTCCTAATGTACAAAGAGCAAAGAGCACAAACTTGTAATTAAGAGTGAGAAGAACAACTGCTACAGCTTATCTTTGCACAAGTTTCTAATAATTTTATTTGTTATTGCCATTGTTGGAACACAGTATTCAAACACAGCTCAGGCTGTGTCTTGCTAAAGAATTTTGGACAGCACTTGGTGGCTGCTGAAGCTGGGCAATGTTTCTGCTCTCTAAAACTGCCTGATGCTCCTAGAAACAGTGGCGGATTCTTGCAGCAGGGAGAGGAAACAGTCTTGTATACATCGATTATCTCTCTTCAGAGACGAATGACTTATTTCTATGATAAACATCTCTTTTATCAGTATTTGTATTATTCCAAACTCATTTTTATATCATTTATCTAGAAAAATAGCAAACTTTTGATTTGATTTTTCTTCATCCAGTTCCTGACCTGGTAACTGTGCAAAGTGAAAATACTTTGAAAAGGATCATGAAAACACCACCACATGAAGGAAGGATTATTATGATTTCAAATGGGCTTTAGTTGTCACATGTATGTTTGCTTTAGAAGTACCAGTGTTACCCTTCTCTCTCTCTCCATTCTCCCCCACTGCCTGCATTTCCCCCTGTGCCTTCTTATTTAGAAGAGAATGTGTTAATCTGCATTAAAAAAAGAGTAGCCTTTATTTCCTGTGATTTTCTGCAATTTTCCCTTAGATTCAAACCTCTAAATTATATAGGAAAATATGGTGCCACATTCACATGCAAACTATTTTTAGAGAACATGAATAATTACACCAGATGGTTGTTTAATTCTCTTGGCATTATCTCTACTGTACATTTATGGCTTAAAGTAATATTTCCTTACACTTTTCAATATCTGTGGAAGGTCACGGGTAAGTCCTGTTTCATTATTTACTTCTGATCCCTTTTATAGATATATTTCAATGCTACAGCTGTTGGTGGGCTACAGAGATGCTGATCCACAGTCTTCTATTAAACTATTCAGCTCTTAGAGCCAAAGAAGTATGTTCATAAGAAAACATTACATCTTTGACAGCAGATTGTTGTTAGTGTTTTATATACAAAGGAGCACTACTCATTCTATGATTGCCTTCATTTAATCTTCCAGGATTTACTAAAATTACCCCTTTCAATTGCGTCTTCATTTTATGCAGCAGTGAAAACAAGAGAGGTGTTTCTTCACATTCTGTGTACCTTGACTGCTTTCTGAGTTGCAGAGGAAATTTCTGCACTTCAGTCTGTTCGGTTGCCTAGTGAAATTGCCTAGGCAATTACTCGCCTCCAAATTCCTAAACATTTGGACCAGTGTAAAAGATTTATTCTTTAGGTGTTATTTCTGAAAGCCACAGATTGTTATGTGTCAAAGTTAATTCGACTGATGTAGAAAGCTTAAAAGCACATGTTCTCAGGGAGTATCTGACATTAGACTGCGGAGAAGGAAAATTTCGTATCAGAAGCACTTTTGAATTGTATTTTTGTTCTGCTCTGGAACAAAAATAAAATTTTTCAGACACTTACATAGGAAGGGAAATATATCAAAGTATCTGGTGCTGGCTCAAAAACTCAAATAATTCTGTTTAATAAGTGTATTTATAACCCATGTTGCTTAGAGGGCTGGCCTTAGTCATGGAAGCCATCTGTTGTGCTTAATTCCTTAAATTTTCATCCGGTATTTCTCTGGAGAAGGCAGAATAAGCCTTTGCTTTTGTTCCTATCCATCAGACTAGTGTTCTAACTGTGGATTATAGGAACATTTTGGCTCTAATGAATATGTTGGTGTATTTTCATTTTGTTAGAAAGGTCCTGATAGTTCAGCTAAATCTGGCCTATGGAGGCATGTGAGAGAACAGAGAAATCTTGGTGATTTTTGACCCTTCTGAAGCTGAAAGCATCAGAGCAGCCCAGTAACTGGCTCACACTCAGACAAACTGGGCTATATTCAGCATAAAAAATTACATTTGGCAGATTTCTCCTTCTATATATTTCTGTACACCTGCAAGTTAAGTGCAACAAGCAAAAAATTTTGCACTCCATGCAGCAATTGACCTTTTATTATTCTCAGCCAGAACAGGGTGTCTGGGCTATGAAAAGAAACATAGTTTAGGACAGTTTAGGGAGGGAAGGTGAAAGGAAGGGAAAAGGAAATTGAAAGGGGAAAGGAAAGGGAGGGAAGGGGAGCAGAATGTAGGGGAGGGATAGAGAGGGGAGGGAGGGGAAGGGACACTGGTCTCAGACACATTGTGTTATTCTTGGGGTTGTCCCATTTCAAGACACCAGCCCCAGAACTGCTTGCTCACGGGCTTAGCCAGGAGTCTTACTTTAAAAATTTTATATAGAGTTCTTTAATACCTTGAGATAGCATCAAGAAAATAAGCCACAAACCTGTTCCAAGAGGTATTTTTATTGGTAATTTAGAGGAGAAATTAAGGGGGCAAAAGTTCAAAAGGGCACCACACAAGCTAGACAAAGCATTCCACCACAATGTTAACCCAGCACATACTAATCCACAACAGTTAAGTCAAAGTCCAATCCCTCCAGCTCGGAGCTGCTCAAAGCATCAAGAAAGGAGCAAAGAAAGAGAAGCAAAGGGAACAAGAAGAGAGAAGGAAAAAGAGGGAGAGACAAATTATATAGCCACCATTGAAACCTTGTGGAAGACCAGCTCTCACATGCCCACATGTGCCGCGACATGTGGCAAACATATGCCTTTGATTTTATCAGCTCTGGTCCCTCTGGCCAGCCCCTCCAGCTGGGTCCTCCGACCCACTGGCCACTCTGGAATTCCAGGACAGGGTGAGGTGCAGTGTCCTGAGTGCACCGTCCCTGCCAATCTGAGCCTGGGTTGGGGCTCCAAAGGGTATGGAGTGTTATAGTTTTCCTGGACTGCTTGTGACTGACAGCAACTCCAGGGCTTCCCCATGCGGGCTTCAGGGACCTCTCATGAGGGACATGATGCCACCCCACCTCCGTGAAGTTTGGCCCAACCCTTCCCACTGCACACACACACCACCACCCCCCACCCGCAAAGTTGTTCCAACTCAATAATTAGTGATCTTGTGTCTTATACCCATGCAGGGCCAGGAGTTGGACTTAATGATCATTTTGGGTCCCTTCTACATCAAGATATTATATAATTCTAATTTAGGACACATAAATGAAAGCACTAGTTCATTTCCAGGTTTTATTGCAAAAGAGTACTGAGTCTAGATTCAAGTTACAATAGTTTATCTGTATAATTTATTCTCCTTGTGTCACTACTTTTCCATGTCTGTTAGAGAATATGTGTCTTTTCCTATATAGATATTGAGTCCAGTGGGAGGATAAATCAAACATCTTGAGAAAAATCAGTGAAGGTTCAATCTCAAGGTGACCAGAGCATTCTCTGGACCATAAGACAACAGTGGGTGTGGGGAACAGAGACACCTACGATAAATGGAAAAATACATCCCTAGAACTGAAATCATCACCACGGAAACCATTCCAGGACCAAAGAAGCAAAGAACTGTTTACCTCTTGTGTTTAATAGTAGTAAGTGTCCCCTTAAGCTCTGTAAGGCAGCCACCTGGCAGCGACCATGTGTTTGCTGGGACGCTGCCAGGCACTCTCGCTCGGCTGAGATCAGCTCTGCCCTTCCCCTAACCCTATTGGCCGCCTCCCCCATCCTTCCCCATCCTTCCCCATCCTTCCCCCAATCCCTGGTTCCTGCTGGGTATGGATCCTCCCCCTCTCCCATTGGCTACCCGGGCCCTCAAACCACTCCCCTACACCTGGAACTTCATCCAATGATAGCCCTGCTCCCTGGGCCCTCCCCAGGGCTTTAAAACCCCCGGGACGGTTTGAATAAACCCTCTTTGCGTGCATCCTCAAGCCTCAGCTATGCTGTTTCCTTTCTGAGGCTCCTGGAGCCCTGCCGGCACCCGAAAGAGCTCGGAGCAAAGAGCATCCCCTCAAATCTGACAAGTGGGTCCTTTCTTTGTGGACAGAACAGACTTTGGGCAACTAAAGGAAAGTTCTGCAGTTGAACGTCAGCCGTTTAAATCTACTACCTGACCTTCCTTAGACTTTCTGTGCATGTAAGACATGACTGCAATTCCTCAAAGTTTGTTCTTTTTCTTATCTTGGTCGAGAGGCTTTGTTTCCACTCTAACCTAGAGTAACTTCCTAGCTCCCTTCAAACCTGTCTAATTTGAGAAATATTGGAAAGAGAAAGACAAAATGTGGCAACATACATCAAGCTCACCAACTCTGAACCAATTGTAAATATACTGAGCAAGTATGACACGTTGATGCAAAAGGACCTTATACTTCGCATATGGTGAAGAGAAATGCAGGACTGAGCCACAAATGTTGATGTGCAATACAGAAAACAAACTGCTGTTAAAAAATTGTACCTGTCTCTTTAAAGATAAATTCTCACCATCACTCAAGGCTAAAAGTAATTCCACATCATTGTCATTACAGTTCCCACATATATGACTTTTTTATCACCTTATCTGAGAGAAGTTGTCATTTTGAATAGAAATGCAACATATCCAGGTAGATTATCTAATTAAGTTTGTAACTGCAATATAAACTACAACAAAGAAGGAAGAAATATGAGCTAAAACCCAGGGTTAATTGGCATTTAGAGCACTCAGGTAACAGCTGAATTGCTCACTTCACAGGGTTGTTTTATCTTGCTGAGAGCTAGCAAAGGCCTCCATGCAGTACACTTGAGTTCTGCACCATCAGGTCAGATGTAAATATCCTGTACACAGAAACCACTAGTGGAGCTGTAATAACCCCCTTTTTTCAACAAATCGTGAACTTCCAACAAACAGCAAACTTGGTGTTTAAATATTTTTCAGTATTCCTTAGCAGAATTGTCAGGAATTGGATAAGCATCAGTGATGATATATTAAGATAGCAGATTAATGAAGAGTAAATCAAAAAATTTTCTTTTGTGTGTGTGTGGACGTAACAGGTCTTCCTTTCATTTTTATTTTTATTTTTTTTACTTTCAGTAATGAAACAAATTTTACAAAAAAATTTAGAAGGTGCTGCAAACTTTATAAACCAGAGTTATACTGTCAATTGAACTCTTCATTGTCTTCCAATAGAACTTCTCTCTTAATTTGAATCTAATCTGGAATATACTGAGATGAAAACATTAGACAACAACTCCAGATAAAAGTAAGTCTTGTAGTCTCTTCTCATAGTGAGGAACTCTGTGTAAGTGGTGTATTAAATGCTTGTGTTCTTTTAATGGTACTACTATTAAAGCAGGAATATTTCAAGCAATGCTGTCCATCACCTTGACACTCTTCATCTTGAGAAAGGATCCTCTGTCTTCAGCTGTGGGAGAATTATTCCTCTTGCTTGTTGTTTTGACTTACGTCAGCTCCAAGAAACATTCCTGTTTGTTATGATATTTGAGAAGCTCAAGTGCAAAGCTTTGCCATCTACAAAGCACTGCATTGTGTACATTGATTCTACTTTCTGCTTAACAACGGAGAATTATCACAAAATAAACCGGTAAGTGGCTATATGGTAGCTTAATGCAAAGGTTGAAAGTGCCGTAAGTGTGTCACAGCACAGTAATATTATTGCCCAGCGGTAAACAACAGAACTTAAAAGATGTTATAATTTTCTTCTCATAATGCACCTTTAATCAGTTTTACTGTTCCTTCAGCATTTATTAAGGCAGTAATGCAATTATTAATAATTTAAACATGATTTTATAGCAAAAACTGTAATATTGGGTGTACTGCTACCACAGTCACCTAGTTCAGATGGAGCCTGTATCACCCACAGTAGGAGGATCAATATGCATTATCCCCAAATTGTCTAAGTTAGTAAAGTAGAAAGTGATTTTATGTAGATAGGGACAAATCCAGCTCTCTATATTGCTCCAGACAACTTAAGAAGTACTTCAAATAGCTATATCATGTTTGGAATGAGACCAAATGGTACTGTGGGGAGGTGTCACTATCTTTTTTTAAAGGGATTTATTCAGCTTCCCTAAAATTCATTTGAATAAAATCTGTTAATCTGCCTTGTAGGTAGTGTCTGAAAAATTGATGGATGGATCACATTTTCTGATATGAGTAGAAAAGAAGACCCTTTTCTCCACAGAAAAAGGCTACAAGATTTGTGTAGAAAGTACCTTCTTCCTTTGTCAAGGCAATTGAAAGATTACTATAATAACATTAGACTAGAGGCAAAGGATTGCAAAGTGCATCCTTGACCCTCCTAGGCTCTCCCCTGAAGATAGTGCAACATTCTGCATGGACAGGACTGATGTTTTCATTTCAGTACTGATTAGAGAGGGACCTGCACTGCAAACCAAACAGAAACAGTCACACAAGCATACTGCTGGCAGTGCCAACAAAACAGAGAAGTGACCTGACAGAAGCAGTGCAGAAACACTTATTCTTCCACACTTCTTCCTTGTTTCAGCTGCAGGATGCTGGGGGAAATTTACGTCATTCTCACCCATGTTGGAACACCAAAAATGTTTCATCAGGGGGTCATTACTCTCCTGCACTTACTCCTCTACAGAGCAGTGCAATAGAGATCCTCCACAAAAACAGTTATGGGATAAAGTAGCAAAATCCTCTTCCTAGCAGATACTACCATATTCCCTCTCAGATACTTTTCTCCATAATTGCAATACATGACTTTGCATAAACACTTCTAATTTTAATTCCTTTTTTTTATTAGTTCAGCTCTGACACAGAAACCTGCTTTTTAAATGAATGTACAGTATTCTAGAATTGTAATGCAAGACTTTTTAATCTTATGAAGGATTGAGAGGAGTAAGTTATCTAACCAGGCTTGATCTGTGTGTCTGATTTCTTCTGCAAATTTCTTGTGCCTGCATCACAGTCCTAAAGTTAGCAAGGATCCAGCAGTGAGCAGTCCAACAAATGTGCAGATAGGTTCCAGTAGCAGAGCTTGTTTTCACATTGCAGGACAACTCAGACTATTGCCAGCATTTCTGCAAATACCAGCAGGCTGTCTCCAAGGGTCAGCTAAGCCAGACATCCCAACTGATTATTTTCTTTCTATAACATCATGTCTGCTCTCTGATGAGGGCTGGTAAAAAGACATATTCTTTGTCCTCATTTATGTATTTGCATGATGAACACGCAGCTTTCTGAAAAAAACTTAGGTGCTTAAATCTGTGATGAGAAGATGCAATCTGGAAAGACCCATTTATCTGCCAGGATATGCTGCACTGCATCTGTAACTAGGCAGATTTACAGTCAAAAACACATTCAGACTGGTGAAGCCTCAGTGGTAAATTGGGGAATTTCAAAGGCATCTTTAAATGGAATGAAGAAAGGCAATTTCTGTGAAACAAAACTATATTTCTGTAGGAGACAGGAGTTAAGATATGAACAGTTGGCTTAATTAAATCAGTCATCACGACTGGAGATTGTAGAAAACTTTGGGACAGAGTATGCACTTACTGGTGTAATTCTACCTAAGAAAGAAAATGTAAAATCAATACAGTCATTTCAGTCTGTATTTACTTCAGAGAGGGGAAGCCAAGGACAGGATATGTCAATGACTGGGGGTCAACTAAGAGAAAGTATGCCAGAAGATAATTTAACATGACTGTCACTAACCAGAAAATCCCAGGAATTAAAGTTGATGATTTTACATCATAATATACACTAGTTTGGGTTATCTGTACCTGTTTCCAAATATAGTCAGGAAGTTGCTAAAGAATTCTGTTTTCACTTTTTCATTTAATTATTTAAATGTTATTGAATCGTTTTGGAGAGGTTGCACATTTCTTCTATGCAGGGTGATGACTGACCCTGAAACTTAGGCATTTGCCTCTTAGTACACCATATTTATCAATCAGAAGGGTCGGTCTCAGAAGATATCTTTCTGACAGAAGTTAATCATGGCAGGACAATGACGAAAGAAGCTGAATCTAGCATGTTATCAAGCACACTGAGAACAAGGGACGAAAACGGTCATGATGGTCCAGTGGCTGGGACTTGTTATGCATCACCAGTATGTACTCCTGATGCTCCTCTGAAATCCTAATGTTAGGCTGAAAGCTCTTCCCACTTGACAGAGATTCTTCCTCTCTTGATATGGCAATGCTGCACAGTTCATTTGGCTAAGTTCAAGTAAGTGAAGACACTGGAATTAAGAAAATAATACATATATATATATGTACATATATATACACGCACACACACAGAAGAATGTATCAGAGAATTAAGTACATTGAAGTCCATGGCAAATCAAATTGGAAGGGGTAAAATATTTAATGCTTTCTGATGTCTAGTCTTCTCCCTTCCTAGGCTTTATCTCCTTTTTGCATGAACAAGAAAATGGGATGTGAATAAGTTGCCTTATGTTGAGCTTAGACACCACCATATCAAGCAAAATAACATTGTCTCTGGTTTATTTTAACATGGTACATTGTAAACTGAGACTGTTCAGATGTTGCTATATATCCAGTTTGAATAGGATATATTCCTATTCAGTGCTAGGAATATATGTTTTACTGTAAGACTTCCAGTCATCAAAGAGCTGGCTGGATAAAAATGCACTATAACATGTCATTATTGCCAAGATTGCATTTAAGGCAAAAAGAAATTATTTTGAACTTCTCAAACAGATCATTGCCCAGAAGTCATCTACTTTTTCTGAAGAAGGTAGAAGTGTGTTAGATTATGTGATTAAAGGCTTATCTCCACAAACAGTAAGATGCAGAGAGGTACACTGTCAAGTGAGGGAAACCCAATAACTTTATCAGAGAAATGAGTCCCTGCCCTGCCTCCTCCCAGAGCTCTCAGAGGACAGCTGTCAGTGCTCTGGGGATAAGACCCATCACCATTTGTGAATGAGAGCACTTTCTGCATCGCTTCACAGGTTGTGGTGAGGGGTTGAGGAGGTTAATGCCTAGCAGGTCTGGGGGTCATTGTGGGATGCTGTAGAAAAACATTTTGAGATTATACAAGACTTCATTATGAGAAGTTTAGGGGACAGCATGCTTTGCAGAGGAACAAGCATGGATACAGAGGGATAATTATAAAAGGGGCCAGTGTCATGTTAGCTGGTCAGTACAATTGTCTGGCCATGTCCTGTGCCTGGTCATTGCAGTCTGTCCTTCATTCTCATCAAACTCCATTTCTAACTATTTTACTGGGGCAAGGATTCTGTACTCTGTGTGAACCTGTGTGTGAGGTGTGTCTGGGTGCCAGCATGTTGAGTCAGATCACAGGTCCCAGATTCCATGTGCCTGTGGTGAAAGAAGTGGAGAGAGCAGAGCACATGTATCTTGTATGGGGGTGTAGTTGGCATGTGACCCCTAGCAAAGATCAAGCTGGATGAGTTGGTGGATAGGATAAGAGTTCTAGTACTTTGGTTTTGGAGTAGTCATAGGTCTGGGACAAAGAGCAGATAGATGAGCAGCTGACAGTTGGCTACTGAAGGGAACAGGAGGGATCCAAGTCAGAAACTGGAGAGACCATGGGGACTGGTGGACAGCTACTGGGGAGGTCCTAAGACTGAAGGCCCATTAATATGTGTGTGTCTGTGGGCATGAGGCAAGTGGGAGACTGAGGTCTCTAGAAGCCAGTTAGTGGGTATATGGACTAAGGACACTTACTAGAAGTATCTGTAGTGCTTATGTGTTTCTGTGTGGCGGGGAGTGGCTGTCATTGTGGGTGTGCAAAGGCAGAAGGCTTTCTGTATCAACAACTGCAGTGAAGCTGCAGACTTCAGAGACTCGTGCCCAGGTGACAACAACTGAGGTCCAGGTACAGCTACTGGATGGATTCTGTGTATAAGGGCTGCTTAGGCCTCTGGAGCAGTCCACATTGTGTATGTTGACATGTGTACATATATGTGATTTACATTAATAGGTTTTCCTCCTGATCAGCCAGGTGGAAAAGTGAAGCCACTGGTGCTGTTGGCATTTGCAAGAGTGCAGTTTTCTCTCTGTGTTGTCCTGTGTGACTGATCATGTGTACATGTATGTGTATTATGTGTAAGTGTGAAAATGTGTGTACATGTACATGCTCAGCCTCACTGTGACTGGACATTGGGACACAGAGCCACAGCAGCTTTGCTACTGTTGGGTTATTGGATTTGGCAAGCAACTCTAAAGAGCTTTACTGTTAAAAGCGTCAGTGTCTCTGGAACCATCACATGTGGGTGTTGGCCAAGTTAAACTAAGATAGTTCTGGTAAAAAAAAAAAGAAAATCAAAATGAAAGGAAGTGTGAGGTATTATACTGTCCCACTGTGATAGAATATATAAATTTTCCTGGCTTTTTAAAGAATGTTAAATTAGCACATTATCAATTTATTTTCTACCAAAGAGGAAAGCCTGCATTATCAGCAAATAGAAACATATCTTTTCACACGGCTTTAGAGTGTTTTGTCAGTATACGGTACAGTCCCCCATAGTACAGTGGTGAACTCTTGTAGCACTGGATGTTTTGGAGCAAAAACAAAGGCCTAGAAATAGAAGCTGAGGATTGCTATTTTACAACAACATTGTTGGGGGTTCTGTGCTAATTATGTGCATTATCATCATGAATGTGTTGCAATTTCAATAGGTAATCATGTGTCCTTGTTATTCTCTGGGTCAAAATAATAAATGCAAAAAAAGGTGGAAAATGGCACTTAATTAATGTATTCTTGTGAAAAAAATAGTAATGAGAACTGAAAGTCATGTATAAAAAAAAGCAAAAATCTGTTTTGCTCTGCTGCCTTATGAGGAGTAATCACAGAAATGGTTGAAATAGTTTGAACTGAAATATCAGAAAGGAACTGCCTCTCTTCATAAAGCAAACATTTCACTGATCCCTTGAAATTGTATATCACAAAAGGAAAAGCTTGCAGCCTTCGAGGAAACAAGTCTTATTTAAATGACTACATGACCGAGATGAAGTTCTTCAAAGGCTTTGTCTCCTTTATAAAGTTCTGTTGGCACAACTTTGTTGGTTCATAATGACTCAGACATCCCAGTGCAGTAATGCCTGTAAAGTCTCAGAAAGAGGCAGTCATGACAAGTAGAACAAATCCTTTGGCAGTGATGTTTAATGGTAGCAGCCTGATTTGGCTCCCTTACATTAAGCCTTCAGCTGAAAACACTGATAAATTCATGTAGCTCAGGTTTTGTAGCATAGTGTAAACATACCTTCTGTAGCCCAGTTGGATGTTCTTCCAAGATAGATCTGTCACAGAAGTTTATCCAGAGGAAATGTCACCTTCAAAGTAAGTGCAAATGTAGAAGAATTAACTAATTTCTTGTTCCAGTCACAGACCCCCCCATGTCCTCTCAGAATAACACTCAAATCATTAAGAATACAGATGCCCATCTCTCACTTCTAATGTCCACTGAAAGAGACTCTTCAAAAAGAAAGCCTGGAAAACACTATTTTTTTGACTTTGTTTCGGGGATCAAGGTGTTAAATTTTTCACAGGTGGTTCAATTTCATGTTTTCCTCATTTTTCTGGGCACACTCTGGAGTCTGATTTGCACAGGTGCAGAGTACACACAGCTGTAAGTGAAGCCAATGAAAGCTGTGCTGTGGACACATGAAATGCTCTATAATTCTAAGTTGAAAGGAATTTTTAGCACTGTAAAGCCATATATTGAACTACTTCACTGAATTTTTCAGGGATAAGGAAATGATGAGCCATAGACACACTCCTAGGGAAAAATCTTGCATGAAAAATTGTTGAAATTTGACAAAATTATGTGAAAGTGAAGCCCCAGTTTTATATAAGTAGGAAGTGTAAGCATGCTTAAGAAAAGATGACATAGTCCCAGTCTGATTTATGATAACTGTTTTCAGAATCCCTATTGTTCATTATAAAAACCTTTCTACCGTGGCAGAAAAAGTTTAGAATCAACTAACATAAGCTTATTTTCAATTCAAAATTAATGTCTGAGATGTTTCTCTTCCAAATACTAAAAGCACTTACAACATAAGAGAGGCTAATTGACTGTCAAATTTACATCAGTTAATGGCATTTTTCAGGTACTTAGGTTTAAAGAGACCCACATTCGTTTTGCTCTGTCCAACTCTTTGGGAGCTTTATACTCTCTTCTAATAGAAGTTGCATTAATTGAAGAGAGAAGAATATAACCTTTTGTAAGGTAAGAAGTGATCATCAGTATATTTAAATTATAGAATGGATTTTTTCTTTTATTTTCATGGTTAAATGCAATTTATACTGTTGAATCTCCTTCAAAAGGTTGACCATCTTCTTTGATGATATGCCATCTGATCTGTGGAACATCACCTTGCAAGCTGATTTATGCATGCTGCAAAATTTGAAAATATGGAATATATTTTCAAATAATGTCATTGTTTAAGTGTTGCTAGTCAACACTTTGGGGAAAGAGGGAGTTAACAAAGAATTCTTGTAGAACAAGCTACACAGGAGCTTTTCTTTTAGTTTACATGGTTATTTTACACTCTGTGGAGAATTAATTAGTATGGAAGAAATATGGAAGTATGAAACAGAGAAGTATGGAATCCAATAATCCAAATTTTACAACCCAAAGCCCAAGTCTAAGTTCCCTTGAGGTTGTAACAGAAATTGAAGCTCTATTTTCATGTTAAATAGAAGGATGCTTAGATTTCATGGAATAAACTCACAATGCGGGCACTGCTTGATCATAATGGTTGGTCTTTTAGCTATTTTGCTCTATAGTAAGTTCCACAGCAGGCATTCTTCAAACAATAATCAAGACAATGAACAGAAAAGAAAGTAAGAAAGTGGAATAAAAATGTCAGAGGAAATATAGGCAAACAAATTCAAATTCAAATTAGTACCACTGGAACATGCTAGAAGTATCTGCAGTGACAGTAGGTGTAATACACTGCAGCATTATTATAGTGGCATAGAATCCTGAAAGGCATCTCTTATGTATCTGTGTCCAAAGAGAATTAAACCTAAAAGTAGATGCCTCTTTGGGCATTTTTTACATCCAAATATTCAAAACTAGACTGGACAGACAAGTTCCTTCAAGGAATACCCTTTCATTACTTGTATGTAAACATGAAACTTTTATGCTGTGTATAAGTGTAATGGATTTGGAGCACATACCTTACATAGGAACAGTGTTCTATTGCTATTTGGAAGAGCATAGACTTTGATCAGATGTCATTGTAGAGACTTTCAGAGAATCATCTGTTTAAAATTGGATTTGGAGATCACAAGAGAACTTTGTCAACAAATGAAAAGCTGTTTGTTACTCTTTCTAGTGTAATTCCTCTTTCTTGTCATATTTGGTCAAATTTCATGCCATTGAAAGCTGTATAATCAATCTAGCAAATTCAGGAGAGACAAGGAAATACAGTGGGAAGGAGGAATGTATTTTTATTTGCTGTATGTACACTCCACTGACTTGGAATAGTGGGTAGCAGTTTTGGCATTTTGGAAAACTGTTAAACTGATATCAAAAATATCTTTCAAAAGTATATGTGATGGGTTGGATAAACCCCCAAACTTAGATTAAGGCCTTAGTTTAGTTACGCCTGAAATCAAATTTAGCAGGCCTCAGTTTTCTGGGCCATGGGGCACTCAGTAGATTTAGAGGGGCAAGTGTCACCTGACTTAGGCAACCAAAGAGGTATTTCATATCATCTGACATCAAGTCAAGTATAAATCTAGTGGGGGAGGTATCCTCGCTCTCTTGCCCTCCCTCTCTCCGTGTGGTGTGGTGGGGAGGACTCCCTGTTCCTGCTCCCAGAGCGATAGGCCCTGCCACTTCCCTGCCGAGATGTCCATAACCATAGCAGTTTTGGTCTCTGGGAAAGAAATACCTTTCTCTTTGATGTTGCTTTGCTGGGTGCTCTTTCAGGGGAACCTGTTTAGTTTTGTTTCCTGTGGTCTTTGGGTGGTGGAATCTGTGTGTTATTGAGGAGACTAGCTTTGAATGAACTTATTGTTGGTTTTTCTTATATTTGTACGTATATGCATTGTAACTTTTCTGTAAATATATGTATATAGTTTTTTCCAGTTTCAGGTTTTTTTTTCCTTCCCTCCTTTCACTGGGACCTCATGAGTCTTGGGGGGGTTTGGCACTTTGCCAAGGTCAAACCCACGACAGTATATCTTCACCAAAAGTGGTTTTGGTGTATCCTGGAGGTTTCTTAAAAGGAAATAAGGTATTATCATATCTACTGGTGAAAATGTTTAAGAAAATATTTGAACATATTGGAGTATCACTGGACTACTGTGGAAAATACATTAAAAAAACAAAAGATGGGGTTTTTTTGCTTCTTTCCAAATATATTTTTAAGGTAGCTGTACTTGAATCAGGAAAGTTCAGTAGCGTTTAAGGCAGCTAAGACAAGAAGAAAGGTAATGTACAGTGCAGATATTGGGAACTTATAGGAAGATAGAATTATAGGATGCTTTTATCTCAGTTGATTATCGGTTGATATAGTAGTAAAAATATTATCCTTCGAATGGAATCTAAAGGTACTGAGTTCTTAAATTAACTTTTTGCTCACTTACAATCTCTGACATGTAATAGTGGAACACTATTGGGGTAACTGCATTGACTTTAGGAAAAATTCCCTTTGAGTTTATTTTAGCAGGTGTGGTTTTGTTTTTAAATCATAACATAGCCCCTATGGGATTCAGGAAGTCTACGACTTTGCTTTAAAAAGTAGAGGTGGAAAACACTCCTGCTGTCTTTCTCCATCTCTATCTCTTCATGTCAAAATTGGAGTTGTTTGACACTTGTTTCCAGGGCTACCAATGCCTGAGCAGTAACACTGACAGCAGAGAGCTGCAACCTCTTCCTCAGTCAGGTACTAGATCTCCATACACAGTGCAGACTTCTAATTGCTTTTGCACAGAAGTAATATTTGCAGCTCTTGAGCCTTCCACCATTGCTTAGGCAGAGGGTGGAGGAAGAATGAGCTCTGTAACGCTGTAGTCATAGTTAATGGGAAGGAAAAACAGGAGAAAGAAGAGTAGTTTTCCTGAATTTTTCCTTCCCCAAACACCATGGTGTGGAGCTGCAAAGAAGGATATTTTTCATAACAGACACATTCTTCCTAATCACAATGAGCAAATTAGGTATGTCTGAGCTGCTTGAAAGCTTCTCAGCAGTGAAGTAATGAGTGATACTGTGCCTGCTGCTCTCTTCTAGAACTGCATCATCTTTCTGTCCCCACAAGCACTGGTTTGGCCTGTGGTTTAGGGGTTCCTACGTGTTCATTCCATGTCTGAGATTAAGAACAGATATCAGTCCTTCACCTTTTCTTGTCCTCTTCTGCTACCAAAAGGAGAATCAGTGGGGGCACAAGCAGCATTCATGATGCAAGGTGGAGTGTAAAGCAGGTTTCAAGCTTCCTCACTTTATTTTTTTTCCCACCTGGCCCAGAGCAGCTTACTCCTTCCTTTGGTCAGAGATCTATGAAGTTCTATTGGGACAGCATCAGTGATGATCTTGTTGAAAAGCCCAGGAAGTCCGTTCCTCCAGTTTTTGTTTTGCTCAGCCTCAGCCCATTCACCTCCCAGCCTGCAAATACAGACCATCACACCAACTGTCCAGGTTCTACCAAATGTGAAGACATCTGTGATCTATCAGCTCGTGGAAAGTAGCTCCAAACTTTATATTACCCACTTAGTGTTTCCATTTAAGAATATGCCCAAAAAACACAATTCTGTGAATCCTACTCTTTTTGTGTGTCCTCTCTTGAGACAATTGTACTCCACATTGCATCCCTTAGCTTGATGCTCTGTAAAGGTACTACCTTGCTTTTGTCTAATGCCACTAGCCGGAATCCTTAGGTGTTTATAAGACCTATACTGGTGCTTACAAAGTTTGAGTTGTAGAGCCTCAGTAGATTAGTCTCTCTTTAAGTAGTAGAACCTCAATAGACCATTCTCTCCAAACTAAAACACAAGTCATTGGAGTAAAAATGAAATCATTGAGACCAAATATGTGACAAGAAAAGAAGTTGCAAAATTGTTACAGCAAAAAAACTATCTGAAGTTTGTATCATTAATAGAAAAAAATTTTGGAAGGGACACTAAATGCTCTACTTGTGGAGTGCTCTACTCCACAACTACTCTGGAACAAGTGGTAAGCCACATATAAGTCTTGAGGACTACCCTGCATTTTAGTTTTGTAGGGTCAATGATTTCATTTTTTGAAATATTAAGTATATTAAATCTAATCCTATCATGTCAGTCATTATGTTTCTTCAATGTGGACTTTTCTAGGACTCAGGTATTTTCTTTTTGTGCTCCTTTAAGATAGTTTGTAATGTTTCCTTCAGTCTTTTTCAGCAATTAGGAGATAGGTGTTTCTTTTACTAATTACTGTTACTTTTCAATATATGCAAGAAAGGGCCCAAAGAACAAAGGGACTAATGAGAAGGCAAGTTGGACCTTGTTTGTTACTGCCCAGTAGTCCTGAATTCATCTTTTATGCTTTTCCCTCTTTAGAAAATGATGATACTCTGACACACATCTGAGTGATAAACTGAGGATTTCTTCAACTGTAAACATTATGTTAAACTGCTTAAAAAGGACTATTCTTAAAATGTTTTAGACTCTTTAATATTTGAAGATGCAACATAACAAACAAAAAACCCAAAAGCTCAAACCAAACCAAACAAAAAAATCAAAAGCAAACCAAATCCAAAAAACCTCTCAAAAATCTCCCCCTCCAAAAAAAACCCCAAACAAACAAAACCAAACGAACAAAACCAAACAAACAAAAACTGAACACCAAACCACCCAAAAAACCAAAAATCACAAAAAACCCCAACACCCTCACTGTAAGAATTTCACTGGGCAGTTTTTCAAATTAATGCAGTTTAACTATTACATTAACTTAATGGCTATTTTCCCCTACTTTAACCATGTTAAATGTGCCGGCAATAATGAGCTTCTAATGCTGTCTCTTTCAAGTCTCAGAGGCATCTTTAGAGCTCTGCTTATCTCCTGGATCATAAAGCTGCATAATTTAGTATTCAAACAATTAATTTAAAACTGAAACACTTTGAATTACTGTAAAATTAATCAGAAAAAAAGGGAAATCTTAGCATGCCCATTGTGTTTATTTAGCAAATTGGAAAGTGTAAGACAAATAGAATTTTACAGGATTCTGTTTTCTACTTATGAGTCAGCTGCTATAAGCATAAATATATCCAAAACTAAAAGGAACATTTTCAAAACCTTTTGAAAAAATAGTTTCTCATGGCTATTAAACTAAGATTATTCTTTTGATGGAACAAACCTTTTAGATTTTTTCATACCATTAACTTAAACAGAAGCACCTTTAAAGTAGATTGACGTTTCTAACTTATTTCCAGATTTGCAAAACACAGAAGTAGTTGATGCATTCTGCCCTATTAAGTGGCTAAATTCCAATTATTGTGCAAATCACAGCACTGTATCACTTAACATTTTAAAATATTTCTGCACTTAAAATATGTTTTATTTTCTTTGCTCTGCTTCGAAGTGCATTTGTTCCTTGTAGGTTGGCCTATTATTAACCAAGGAAGAAAATTATAAGAAGAACTTGGATTTAGTTCTTGCCTGTATCATTTGTAAGACCTGGATCTCATAAAAGGCTGAGGTCCCTAATGTAGTAGAGTACCTTATCTGAGTACCAAAATGTCCATTTTAACTCCACAATTTAGGCCCCTCGTACCACCACAATTTCCTGGGGACAGCTAGTTACCAAAGTAACTTCTCTCATCTTACTTGAGATGCCTTTATCTGACCTAGTGTCCCTCTGTAATCAAGACAGTTGTGGGATACATCTAATCTAATCTGTTTTAGGAGGATTATACATGACTATATGTGGTCAAGTGAATCTCTGTCCAGAAATCGTTTATCTCCATTAGGAGGGCTGCTTAGTTACCAGGACACGGGGGACATACAGTTTAAATCCAGACTCTGTCCCTAAGATAAGGCATGGCAACAGCAACTCTGTCCGCTCTGAATGAGGGTCTGAGTTTTTATTTCCAACTGCTTTTTTCAAAGACTTGAGTAGGAATTTTTTCTGTTTTGCCTTATTTCTTGTCAAATTTATCCACTATATGTTTCATATAACACAAGGAATCCCACTTTTCCACTTGAATGCCCTTCCTAGCACTAAACTGCAAAATCCTACATTTTCTTTGTTTCTTTCACATGTGGCTCCTTCTCTCTTCTGCATTCTTTGTTGTGATTTTCATAGTCTCAGTGGAGGATAGTTCTTTCCTAGGTTAAACTGTCCTTCTGGGAAGAGACAGGCATTGGAAACCCTTCTGAGTTAGCTGGGCATATATTTTTGGGTGTCCTATTTCATAGGTGATTTCTCTAATCATTAGGCAGTTGTAGGCCTAGTACCCTTAGTATAATTATCCTTTCTTTATGTTTTAAAAAATGATCATTGCATAGAATCATAGCATATCCTGATTTGGAAGGGATCCACCAGGATCAATGAAGTTGTCATCCTCGCTCTGCACGGGACAGTCCAAAGAATCGCACCATGTGCTTGAGAGCATTGTCCTAAAGCTTCTTGAACTCAGTGCTGTGACCATTTCCCTGGGTAGCTTGTTCCAGAGCTCAACTATTCTCTGAGTGATGAATCTTTTTTTTTTAATATCCAGCCTAACCCCTCCAACAAAGTTTCATGCCATTCCCTCAGGTCTTGACACTGGTCACCAGAGAGGAGATTGGCATCTGCTCCTCTGCTTCCCTTTTTGAGGAGGCTATAAACTGCAATCAGATCTCCCCTCAGTCTCCTCTTCTCCAGGCTGAACAAGCCAAATGACCAGAGCTACTCCTCATGTGGCTTCCTCTCTAGACCCTTCACCATCTTCATAGCCCTCATTTGGATGTTTTCTAATAGCTTTTCATGGGTCATGGCCATGCTCTATTTAGCAGAATAAATGCAAGCACGGCAAACTCTCTGATTAAAAGCAGCATATATTGAACTCCTGCAGGTTTAGTTAATAGCTAAGCAAACTTTTGAATTTTAATTTTTTGCATTTTATCACAAACAGTATTAATTATAATACACTTTAGCCACCTAAAATTTTGGTATCTGACCTAAGATAACCATCTGCTGTTTCCCTATGATCCTGCTTATATAAGGGCTATTGACCTCCAAGATTTCTTTCAAAAATAGTAATAGCTATTCTAAAGGTAACATTTTTAGAACTCTTGCCTAGTAGTTCTCCTAAAACACACATTTTTGAGAGTGTTAATTTCTGATCTTTTTAATTTCCCATAAAGACATAAAGCAAAACTATTTAATTATAGATGCCAACTGAAACATTAAAATTTGCTGAAGTTTAGTGGTTTCCACATGATCAAATAGCTACTGGAGGGCTACTGTTATATATGACATAGGCTGTGTTTGAACTGGCATTTTGGTGGAGAACAGCATGTTTTGAAGCTCATCTCCCTGTTGTATCCACCTACTACACATTGGGTTGGGTCAGAGTAAGTTTTCAGTACACAGAAGGTAGATTCCTTTCAGATGTCAGAGCTCGGTTCCAGGTGTGCAGAGATGGGCACCACTGCTCAGATCTTTAGACAGTTAAAAAAAAAGTGCAGTGGGGATGTTTGGGTTGTGTGGGATCTGAAGAAATTCAGTCCACAGTAAAAGTCCCCAGCCACATATGGTACAGATGTGAGGCCCTGAGTGCCAACTGCTTTGATCTATTGATCTCTTTTTTCTCCATCAAGCTACTTGCTTATACAGAGAGAGCCATAGGGAAATCTCAATCAGAAATGAAAACCAAACATGATGTTTCAATTTGGTGGAACAATACAAAGTGAAATACTTCTTTGCTTTATAGGTTCTTGTAGTACCCCCACTATTATCATGTGAGAGCAGATCCCAGAAGAACATTAACACTCTAACTAATTTCACTGATGTCTTATCCATGCTCTGTCATTTTCTCCTTAGGCAAAGAAATGTACACGTAGTGCTTTGTTTTGACTTATTTTTTAGTTACTTAATTTATTTTATTTAATTTTGTTTAATTGCCTGTTCCACATTGTGATTGTATTACAGTGAGCAGATTGAAGAAACTATATTTTGGTTTCTGGAAAAGAAGGATCAAACTTTTGATGGACCTTAGCTGCCATGGGAAATTTTGACACTTCTTGCCTAGCTGGGGGAATTTCAACAATTGAAAGCAGATATTAGAAAATATTCCATTCTGTGAAAATCTGAATGTGTTTTGGTTTTATTCCTATCTGTGACAAAACAGAAGAAGAAACATTGGAATGTATGGTAGGGTTGAAATTGCAATTTGCATTCATCTTTAGTAACCAGTAAATATTGTTTATGTAGTTCACTTTCTCTTCTGTGTTCAGCACTAATATTTCTCAAGTCCTTTGCCTGAAGCTTATTTGTACAGATAGACAGTTAGAGATAATTAGGAAAACTCAAAAAAACAAAGTGAAAAATGGGTCATTTTCTTAATGCTGAGATTCAGAACGTGGGTGAGGAAAAAGACAGGCAGCAGTTCATCCACAACAGCCACTTTTTTTTTATTTTTTAAATCTTTATGAATTTATAAATTTGCCATGAAAAATGTGGAACCTCAGTTCTTTCTTTGGCGTAGAGACACACAATTAAAATGAAACTTTACATTCAAAAGGATACAGAGGAAGAAACAGCTAAAAACTGCAAGTGACAAGCAAAGCAAAATCAAAAAAGACAATGAAGTTTTTCTTAGGGTTTGTTGCATGTGAACAATGTCAATATGGCAAGTGTCCTGGGTCTCAAACATCTGATTATATAAAACTGTGTTGTTCATCTAAAATTGATGTTCCTATCTGAAGGATGTGGTTCCTCCTTGACATCCTTAGTTTTTCTACTGATTAAAAATAGAAAGAAAAAGAAGATACAATTCGCTTGAGTCCAGTAACCTTTACAATTAGTATTTAACTGTCCATAAAAATTACTGATTCCCTTAATGAAATTACTGTTACCATTGCTTACTACCTTGAATTTAAAGGGGAAGAAAGAACCAATCACTAAGCAAACCTCATGTTACTGTTTTACCTCCCTCTATAGTCCCATTATTATTTCTAATTACATATGATTAATCAGTGCCAGTTTCTGAGAAAAAGTTTATTGAATGGAACAAGATGAAGTAGATGATACCTACCTGCTCAAACTGCAACATGGCTCTAATGTAATTCCTCACAAAAACTTATGTTATAAAGTTTACATTTAATTCAACCAAATGTTGCACTCTAGAATGTGCAGACTATCAAAATGTTTCTTAATGAGAGAAATTAATCAGTTGCACAGATATTCATGCTTGATTTAGAACAACTAAAACATGAGGCAGAAAGTAGTGATAGAGGAATATCTGCTAAATTCATGGTCTTTTAAAAAAATGTTTAACATGCATGATGACTAAATAGTTGCACTTCTCTATGAAGTCTTGAAGAACAAGGTTCACAAATTTGGTTTTTAGAAACATCAGTCAAGTTCCTCTCACAATTCCTCCTGGTTATCAGATGTAGAGTCAAGTATGGCAAATGTTAAGTAACAAAAACAGTTTTGGATTCCCCCCCAACCCTCAGTATCTTTTTTAATGAGAAACTGTTTACTGCTAGGAGTCAAAAGTGTCCATCATGACAAGTTTCTATTTAATT
Source organism: Scytalopus superciliaris (assembly GCA_013400415.1). Classification (NCBI taxonomy): domain Eukaryota; kingdom Metazoa; phylum Chordata; class Aves; order Passeriformes; family Rhinocryptidae; genus Scytalopus; species Scytalopus superciliaris. Next base: position 46,222 of record VXBX01000890.1, read on the forward strand.
TTTTAATATCTACAAATTTCAAAATTGCTGCTGTGGTCTTCTTTGGCTCATTACTGACAGGACACTGCAATCATAAGATGATCTTGTGGCGGCAGCGGAGCCATGTGATGGCTGCCAGGCAGGGTCCTCACTGGCATTGGTGCCCAGAGAAGCTGTGGATGCCCCATCCCTGGAAGTGTTCAAGGTCAGGCTGGATGGAGTCTTGTGCAGCTTGGTCTAGTGGAAGGTGTCCCTGTCCATGGCAAAGGAGTTGGAACTACATTATCTTCAAGGTCCCTTCCAACCCAAGCCGTTCTATGATTCTATGACAGTCCAGGACCAAGGACAAGAAAGGATAGTACAACAGGTTAAAACGGGGGTAAGGTTGGTTTAAGACCAGACACTGCAACACTTACCTACAGCAAGGTGCAGGTCCTGAGCTTATATGCATCCTGCACTGGTCAGGGGGAGACCAGGAGGAGCCCTCTCACAGTCCCTTCTCAGCAGCCTGATCCAAGGTCACACACCTGTGACACAACAGAGCCTATCTCCAGTACAGGTAGATACAGCCCTTGGTGGTGGGACACTGTTGAAGATAATTACAGATAATGATGGTTACAAGCTGATCAGGGCAATTGGGGCTTGTCTGTGTGCTCAAGACAGCAAAGAAATAAAAGAAAATGCTTCAGTCCTTGTCTGAAATGACTCCTCTTTTGAAATATAATTGAACATGCAACTGAAAAATGTGAAACCATGTTTAGAGATGAAAAATGAAAGAAGACATTTTGTTTGATATACTTGGATGAATGTTATGTTTTGAACTTTTAATTAACTTTTTCAAGGTTTTGAATTCTCTTTCACAGTCAAGATGGGTACTGTTTTTTTGGGGGTTTTGGTTTTGGCTGTTTATTTGTTTATTTATTTTATTTTATTTTTTGTTTTGCTCTCTCTTTACCAAGCTCTTAATAAACCAATACGTACTTTTACCTGTTCAGGGTAATTACACAAAAAATTCTGGGTATAAATTTTTTTTCGGATAAAATTATTCTTTTCTAACAGTTGATATGAGCTTATTCAATGAGAGAATTTCTATAAAACTTTCCAAATGCAGGTAGATTTGCTGTGAGTCATGAAATGGAATGCTGACTCTGCTTTCAATTCCTTAATTGCCACACTTTTAATTGTAGAGTGGGTAATATAGTTATGAACTGCATTCTCACCCACAGCTCCTTTGTGGTTGTAATAACAGTAGAAGGATATTTTTTCTCTTTAAACAAGATTTTTTGGTGCAGTTTGAAACCCTCTATAGACAAAACTGCAGTACAGTAACACTTACAGCAGAAACTAAATAGGTATTTGGAAGCTGTAGATTTTATTTATATATACACTTATTTCTGATATTTTTAAAGCAAACCAAAACAATTTTCATCAAACTATAAGTATGACAATTGTTCTTTATTTTCTTTTCTTCTTTTAATACCACAAAGTGAATACTAAAAAATATGAGCAAAATTCAGTTCTGATAATTGGGCTCACTGTATATTTAAAACATAAAAAGTTTATTTTTGTGGTTTTGAATCTTTTGACTCTTTCTTTTTATGTATACATAAATAAATATGTATTTACTGCTTTGATGGCATTTTGATTTAATCTGAAACGCAAAGAGAGAAATTGGTAGGTTATTTACCAGTTTGCATACAATAACGAAATATTTCTTTTAAAATTTAAATTCACCTAATTTTGATGGTTGGTTTGGAGGTTTTTTTGGGTTTTTTTGTTTGTGTGGTTTTGTGTACTTTTTTTTTAATATTTGTATAGGAATGAATTTGAAGAAAATGAACTCAAGTAAATTACCATATTAAAAATCTCCTTTTTATGCCATGCAAATTAATTGCATTTTCAAACTAATCAAAATTCAACAAAAAATATGATTTCTCCAGTATTTATGCTTTCAGGCCATGCATTTGAAATAAATTAATTTAATTTTCTGGTGCCTATCAACTCTTTGCTCAAGGTAGTGTTTTTTAAGCAATTTATACACATGAAAAATATTTTTCCAGTTTGTCTCAGAATTTACGTTATAGTCAGCACTGCAGCTTCTTTTTGGGAATCAGTAAGAATGATCTTCCAAATTATTGGAATTCTTCAAGTGAGCATAAGCATACATTTTTCTTTGGGAATAATGTGCTTCAGCATAATACAGTTCAAGAACTGAGATCCCTAACTGCCATTGAACCCAAGTTCCTGATGTTAGTCTGTAGTATACCATAGTTTTAATCCTATTATACAAATTACTAATAAATAGGAGAATCATGGAATAGAAAGAACCACTTCAAATAATGCTCATTGGACTTCAATAGAGAGAATTGCAAGAGGAATGTGTCTTCTTTATTCTGTATTTTATGGAGTGTGTCATATAATTGATATAAAACAGAACAGCAAGTTCTTTAAAACTGTAAGTGACAATGGCTCTGCTGAAGTTTTTATTGGTACTTCTGATTGGTAAGGACTGAATAAGCCAGAATACAGACTACACAAGGTCTTTCTTTCACTGAATTGGCCCTTGACTTCAAGTGTTATCTTGCCTCGGTCTGTGCAGAGAAGGTCTATCCATGGCCTGGGTACTGTGTTGCAGCCCATATTACCTGACAGGTAAACTTGTTTACTATCTTCAGGACTTGAGCCGGTATGGGAGGTTTTTCATCTGTTCCTGAGTCATTATGTTCACCCAATGCAAAGGTGAGAAATGCAAAAAAAAAAAAAAAAANAAGAAAGACTTTTTTATTTATAGAGGTTATTTAGGCACAATGACTATTAAACAAAAGGAGAAAAAAGAAAAAAAAAAAAAAAAAAGAAAAAAAAAACACAAAACCCCCACAAACCTTATAAAAAGCAAACTGCTGCAGGTTTTCTAAATATCATAAAGCAAAACAAGTAGCTGAAGTCCAAACAGACAAGCTTATCTGGGTTGTCAAAATAGAACTATTATGTGTTGCAAGGACAACTATATATAGTGGCAAGGACTACATCCTTTTTCTGTCACTACAAATACATTTAGCATTCTTCCTGAGGGAAAACTGTTAAATTTGGGATTAGTGTAAAGGGAGCTGACAAACTGTTTATATATATTTTCTTATAGCATAGATGCTTACAGAATATCCAGTGACTGACAGTGAAACAGAGCTCAGTAAATAGCATATATTCCTGTGTGGCAGAGAAGGAGGAGAGGGAATAGGGAGGCAGCAGTGAAGATTTTCCGCCTTCTTCATGCCATATATTGGCTCAGGTATGACATGTTCTCTGTCTTCTCGATGAACTGTGGAGAACATTTCCCTTTCCAACACCTGTGTCTCAAAGAGTGGTACTACATTCCAACAGGAATTACCCATATTTCAGACATCTCTTACAAGACCTTAAAAACCCTGCCTTCACAGCTCCCACAGTCCTCTGCTGATTTATACTGTTCTCTGCTACTCTATCCCCAGACCAAAGGCTTCAGTGTTTGTTAAAGTGTGAGGAGAAGTGAGGCTTTAAAATCCTTGCTTTCTTCAGTCCCCACAGCTTACAAAATACTAATGGAAGTAGACTGAAACAAAAAAATCTTAATTGCTATAGTTCAAAAACTTTAAAAATAGATTATTATGGTAAGGCAAAAGTGCCAGGAAGTTGATAACATACACACTAAGTCTCAGCCCAGTGTGAATCAAAATGACAGTTACGAAGTCTTGGAAAATGGCAACTGTAATGAAAATGTCTGCTGACCCCTGACTAATAGTGTCAGCAACCCAGCAGTGCTTAATTATAAAAATCAACACATGTCATACACTGTTTCGAACTGCACAGTTCTGATGAAGAAGGGGAAACAATAAACAGTAGTGGCAAACCTCCCTTTATTCATTCTTCCTCTCTCTTTCTGCTGATTCCCTTCCACAACAGAGTTAGAGGTCAGCATGGCTGTGTTTTCCAGGAGTTTGTTAGGCTGTAAACTGCAATCGGCTGTTCAAGCCTTAGGCAGGTGCATGTTCACCTCTGGGCCAGAAAGTGGCTGGATGGCTGGGCCCAGAGAGTGGTGGTGAATGGTGCTACACCAGCTGGCAGCTGGTCCCCAGTGGTGTTCCCCAAGGCTCATTATTGGGGCTAGGCCTGTTGAACCATATGAGGTTCAACAAAGTGAAGTTCCAGGTCCTGCCCTTGTGTCACAACAACCCCATAAAACACTACAGGCTGGGAGCAGAGTGGCTGGAAAGCTGCTCAGGGGAAAAGTACCTGGGGGTACTGGTTCACAGCCAGATGAACATGAGCCAGCAGTGTTCCCAGGTCACCCAGATGACAGGACATCCTGGATTGTATCAGAAATAGTGTGGTCAGCAGGATCGGGGCAGTGACTGTTCCTCTGTACCTGGCACTGGTGAGGGCACACACTGAGTACTTCGTCCAGTTTTGGCCCCTTCACTGCAAGAAAGACATTGAGGTGCTGGAGTGTGTCCAGACAAGGGCAGTGAAGCTGGTGAAGGGTCTTGAGCAAAAGTTTGGTGAGGAGTGGCTGGGGCAACTGGAAGTGTTTAGCCTGAAGAAAAGGAGGCTGGGGAGAGACCTTATTGCACTCTACAGATACTTGAAAGAAAAGGAGGTTGTAGCCAGGTGAGGGCCAACCTCTTCTTCCAGGCAACTAGAGAGAGGTGAGAAGACATAGTCTTAAACTGCTACAGGATAGGTTTAAGTTGGGCATTAGGAAGAATTCCCTCACATAAAAGGTTATTAGTAATTGGAATGGACCGCCCAGCAAGTCACCATCCCTGGAGTTCTTTAAGGAGAGACTGGACACTTAATGCCATGGTCTAGTTGATGTGGTGGCGTTCAGTCATAGGTTGGCCTCAAGCATCTCAGAGCTCTTTTCCAAACTGATTATGTGCTTCTGTAGTGAGGTAGCAACACTTCAGCATTTATTAAGATGGATGTGGAAGTACTGAATCTCCTGTGAGAGCAAGAGCTGTATTTAAGTGCCAAGGCCAGAGTGCATTCAAGAAGCACCAAAGCAGTTGCACTTGGGCAGTAGTAATGGGAAAACTCTTCTATCTTGAACAAGAGAAGAGACCAGCTGGGTCAGTGTCACCTAAATCAGTATGCATCCCCCCAGAGCAAGTGGGTTTGGGGAGGAGACCACTTTAACTTCAGTTCTATGCTTTAGGTATTCCCCCTTCTGCTCACTTCTCTTTTAAGTTTCAATCCTCAAAAACTGAGTGACAAGTTTAATATTATTCTTAATATATTAATTTTCCCAGTGAGGCTGATGAAAATTCAAACTTAAATAAAATTCCTGGCAAATGAAATGCCAGCTCCATTCACCCCTTTTTTTGTTATGGTATGGCTTCCTCATGACAGTAATTTGAGCATGAAACCTGCTTTGTCACTAACCCTCCTGCAGGCTGTTTTCCTTTGATGGAAACCCGGCAGGGGTGCACACAGATCATCCAGCAGCACCCTAGGCTTGGTGATCAAAGAATCTCATTGCTGAGATTCTCACTTCTGCAGAGAACAGTTATCTTGCAGTACAGCTGCAACTCTTGAAACTTACACTCAGCAAAGTGTCTTTTTGGAATTACAGAAGTCTTCTTAGAGAAGAGGACTTTAAAGACCAAATCACCTAGAAGTTTCTAAAAATGTCATCAAAGATTTAGGAAAATTCTAGTAAAATACACTTGTCTTGTTAAGTAGATGATTCAAAATGAAATTCCCTTGTGATGTGGTTAGTAAGTTTTTGAATGTTCTTCTGCATTTAGAATCTTGAATATCAGTCTGAATAAGTAAAAAAATCATTTTGAAACATAATAGCAATCAATTTTCTGATACAAGGAAAATGTATTCATTTATTGTGCCTTTAAAGCACATAAACTTCTTTGTCAGCAAAGATAATAAGAAATATTTTATGCTGTATCAAGCACAAAAGAATATATTGTGAAAAATATTGTAACTATTACAAAACTGGAGATAAATTGCCACTACAGCTCACAGATGCTTCAGATGGTTTTTATGCTACCTGTACTCTACTTAAAGCATGCACTGAGCTCTCATTTAGTTCTGTCTTTATCCCTCAGAGCAAAATGTGTCTTTTCAGCAGTGGATTTTCTGGTGAGGTGAAGACTGTAATAGTGACTCCTGTTTTAATAAAGATTGTATTTTCATTTTTAAACTTGTGCTCAATCTAATACCATAATCTGCATTTGGAAATAAAGAAGTATTGCAATGAATATTGCTATCAAAGTCTATTAATTCTAGTGTGAAAAGTCATATATTACAATTCTATCTAAAGCAATACATAAAAAAAATGAAAAAATGAAGGGAAATCACTTTATCTTGCTATAGCATTCTCTTTAATATGTTATTGGCAACTTGTCTGTAACAGCAATGTAGCAGAAAACAGGTATCTTCCCTCTAATTTAGTTTTAGGATAAGTATTAAAAGATTCAAAGCACAAGGTGTTAAATTTACTGAGTTTGCAACTCCTCTCACTTCAGTGTTTTACTCCACAGCTGAATTTGGTGCATTTGGGAAGCTTTGTGGTTTGTTACCGTAGAGCTGAATCTCCTTTCTTAAACATTCTCCTGCAGCTGACACGCATACTAAGCAACACAGCTGCAGCCATCTGTAAAAGCTTGGAATTAATTTTCCTCTTTATTGCTACAGCTTATATCGTGCCGCCTTACCCTTTATATTTATAATACAGAAAAATTTCTCATTCCTTGAGAAAGGATTGCAGTTAGTTTCCTTCCTTTTATTTATTACTTGTCAGTAAAGTAATCAATGCAACTGTTATCATCCATACACACACTAACTACAGTATGAGCATTGTCAGAAAAAAATTTATTGAAATGGTAAGTTAAATCAAGGCATAAAACAAATCTTTTCTGTTTTGCTGATGAAAATCTGAGCCTAGAAAATAAAAATAAAAGAGGTAGAACATTTCAGATGAGTATGTGGAGTAAAGGGATGAATAAGAATAACAAGTTAAGGAAAATAAAAACTGCTACATAGAATGAACAGAAGTCTTTGGGAAAAATGCATCTTTTTTTGTTATCCTATTATGTTTTAAAATGCACGTGTGACTAACTGGGCAAAATTCATCTTTTCAATGGAAAAAGTCACAGATGGGAAACATGTAAAAGAAAGCTGTGAAAATATAAGGAAAATGTAAGATTTTTTTGTTTTGTTTTTTTAAATTCTGATTTAGGAGTAACAGATCCATGATCCAAATATCACTTCCCCCAGGTTTCAAAATAAGAATAACCCTAGAACAGGGAAGGGCCTTAGGTTTACAGTTAAAAGCTCTTTCTGAATCAAGTATTTAATTTTTATTGATTTTAGTGTGGTGACTGAGTGACTGAGTGGAGGAACTATCTATGGATCTAGTTGTGTTTTGGAGATCACATTAACCCCACAACTGAATTCCATGAAGGAGTCTCCCCTACATATATAATTATATATATACACATATATGTGTCAGTGCATGTATGTGTGTATTGTTCAATGTCCAATTGACAGGGAGGCAGATGAAGGTCAGTCACCTGATTGAGGCTATGTTATCCTTCTGCTCTGACACCCTTGCACCCTTCTACTTGGAAGAAATGAGAGGAATAAGAAAAATTTAGGCTATGCTTGGTGATTGTCATTTGTGTTCGCTGTTCCTATTTGTGTGTGGTTTTCATCACTGTAATATAAGGAAGATATTAAGCCATTAGGCAGTGTCCAAAGGAGGGCAATGAAGATGGTGAAGGGCCTTGAGGGGAAGCCGTGTGAGGAGCGACTGAGGGCACTTGGTCTGTTCAGCCTGGAGAAGAGGAGACTGAGGGGAGACCTCATTGCAGTTATGACTTCCTCATGTGGGGAAGAGGAGGGGCAGGCACTCTGTGGTGATCAGTGATAGGACCTGAGGGAATGGCCTGAGCTTGTGTCAGGGAAGGTTTAGGCTGGATATTAAAAAAAGGTTCTTCATCCAGAGGGAGGTTGGGCACTGGAAGAGGCACCCCAGGGAAGTGGTCACAGCTCCAAGTCTGAGTTCAAGGAGCCTTTGGCTGATACTCTCAGGCATATGGTGTAACTCTTGGGGATGGTCTTGTGCAAGGCCAAAAGTTGGACTCAATGATACTTGTGAGTCCCTTCCAACTCAGCACATTCTGTTATTCTGTGATTCTATGATACCTTTAGTCATCATAGCATCATTGACCATACTTTGCTGTATCAGTGTTATGGGTTACAGAGTATGGCTGTGGATATTTTTAGTTTCTTTGCCTAGCATGTTGATGTCACTGAATCCCATTACTTAGGTGAATAATTCTTGCTTGTCATTGTATAGGGAGGCTTGGACTGGAATTGCCCCTGAAATGAACAGAATGGTATTTAAAATCTGATTGATGTTGTGATATTTATGAATGAGTCATAAGTGAGCTCACACATGAAGGCTTTAACAATGCAAAGAACTGAGTCAACTCTCTTCATCCTGTGTCTCTACCTCATCTCCATTTCCACAGATGTATTCTTGCAGCCTCCTGCAGGTTGCTCAGCAATACGCGACACAGGCACTGCCCTCCCCACTGCTGCACACACTCCATTAAGAGAGCATTACCCTTCCTGTGCACAGACCTGAAAGTAGGTACTTTCTGTAACACAGCATATTTCCATATCAAATTTAAACTTCATAGTAGTTTAGTATTAAATATTTTAATTTAAGTATGCTGGAAGAAGAAAATGTTTCCTTGGGGTAGTGTTTTAAAATCATATCTAAACTGTTCTTCCTTTCTGTATTATGTAGGGAAGCATTATTCTCATTTCATTCTCTAACTAATGGTTTTAACACAACCAAGAGTGAGTGAATTACTGATGACTACATTTTCTGGAGCAAATACATCTGCTGCTTGATGCAGCAGAAAATAATAAAACTAGTGAACATGTTTGCACCTTGTCTTTCAAAGGAGACTGAAAATCAACTCTAGATTCTAATGCTGAACTATTTCAGAGTGCTTCTAGCAAAATAAAAGGCCAATTTTTATATATAATATAGAAATCTTACAAATTAAATCTATCCAAGTGCCAAGAAGTTTGAAATTAAATGCTTCTTCATTAAAATGATCATTACTATATATATATATATCACCCCATGTTCTATATATGCAGTGATGCAGCAGGACGGTTTGTGGAGACAGGGAAAATTATGGAAGGGATCAATAAATTGGGTAAGAACAAAAACAAACCAACCTCTGAACAAGCCTAATATAACATAGTGTTTCCACTGATATCCTCATATTATAAAATCCCTGCAGATAGTGATTGGCACAGGTGAGGTTCTGGGGTTTGGGTCTTAAAAAAAAAATAAAATCAAAGACTTATTACCAGACGCTTTCTCCCAAAGATTATTTGTGAGCCTATTCCTCAACTCCATGCTAGGCTTTTCCAAGCTGACTGCTGCCTTTAGCAGCGCATTCCATTGTTTTAGCTATCACAAAACTAAAAGATATTTAATTCCCTCATTATCCGACTCAAGCAAAAAGTGGCACTTATATCTCACTGCTCAAGCTGATAATTATCCCCTCTCTCAATTTCTGCTTGTCCCATGGGGGTAAGCAACCCAATCATCACCCCTTTTGCTAACCTGCCCTTCTGTTCTTCTCATGCCTGTCACATTTTTTTCTCAAATTGTCTCATATTGTCTCAAATTTAACATAATCAAGAGAAACTTGGAGCAGTTGTCTGCAGTAACTATTTAGCCTGAGGTGGTTGCATCTGTTCCATATCTGGAGCAGGCCTCGTAAGCTTGCAAGCTTGTTTGTTTCCTACCAGCTGTATCAGTTGGTCTAATAAAGATTATTGCAGTTCCTACAAATATAGATTCATTTATACACTTAGACAGTCTTGGCAGCAGCTCAGCTACTCATCAATAAATGTATATATAAATATGTGGAAAATCTGATGACTCACACAAATGCATGTATGTAGCTGAAGTATTTTCAACAATGGATCAAGCTAGAAAAAAGTAGTCATTAACTTCGAGTTCAAATTATGTGCGTAATTTTCTGATTGAATATAATTTATTTAAAATATCATTTTAATTTACTTTGGGTTGGTTTTACTCCTTAGAGATAAAATTAGCTAGAGTCTCCAAAATCTTGAACTGCTTTGAGGTAAAAAGTATCAATGCTTCAAAATGAAATGTGTCAGGAATGTTTTGTGCCTGAAGCTCAGTGATGAATGTTATCCAAATTAGCTTATTTGAACTAGGATTTTCAAAAGAAACAAAACCTAGTTGCAGTCTAACAAAGACTTTCAGCAAACTTGCTGATGCTAAGAGAAAACAGAACTTCTGCTGATGTATGTATAAAATATATTATAAAAAAGTAGGGAAATTGCAAAATCTTGTCATCAACACAGTATCTGGTTTGTAAGATGGGATTTCCCTGCTTCAGTACCCACCAGCTGAGCTTGAATGAAAGATTTTTTAAGGAAATAGACCTTGTTTTCCATTTTGTCAACACAAACGTTGGTAGTGGGTGATTTTCTGCCATTGGCTTACAGCTGGAATTTGTTCTTGTATTTTTTAACTTCATCCTAAAATAAACAGTTATCAAACAAGTTAATGGTAGCTTCTGGTGGTTTTACTTACAGGTGCTAAAAAATCTATACTCTTCAGTCCCTCCCACTACGTAAAAATATCAGTGTTTTCGTGTACATTAATGTGTCACATATACAGCCACAACAAAACGCCTTTAAGAAGTAAGGAGTTGAAAAAAAAAATGAATTGCTGAGATCAGAGAAATATGTTGTTTGAAGTTGTAGTAATGAGGATAGATCAGTGAAGAGCAATGACATTTGAAACTATCTTTTTTCAAGGAAAGGACTTTTTTTTTGAGTAAGATTTTAGTCAGTCTCAATTAGAATTATTTGATTTGAATGACAGCCAGTTCCCAAGGCATGCAAGACATAATCAGCCAGTTCTCTATCTGTATTCATTCATGCCTGTTTTTCTGACCAAGCAAGCTTATACTACATATGCAGCCCTCAATTATTATACATAGTTTACTGTAATGAGCTTAGTAATTGAACAAACAACCACAAAAATATATAATAGCTGGGTTTTAACAGCTTAGAACTCTTTGGAAAGCAGAAAAAAAGTGTGATTCATACTGTCTTTTGATCTTTGTTCTCTAGTGTCAGAGAAGCTATAAGCAAAACAGTGACTGGATATCTGCCACTCAAAAGAAAGCAAGTAAGAGAATGAAGAATATATGTAGTTAAGTATCCGTATTACATTATGTTCTGTAATTTTACAGGGCAGACCAGAAAGTCAGGTATGTGTTTATATGGTTCTTCAATGGCACATAGAATTTACAACAGTAGGGCGTGTAAGCATCACAATGCACATTTACTAATTATTAGAAGTATACATGAGTGAAATAAGATACTCTGCTTTCAAAATACACTAATGGCATACAAGAGGTAGTTGAGTAAGGTGCTTGGCTTTTGGCACTGGAGTCATCATAACATCAGGAAGCTTCTCTTTATTCTTTAGACTACTTTTCCATAGACTAGACCAGACTAGGCTAGAATATTTCAGTTGAAAGGGACTTATAACAATCTTCTAGTCCAACTGCCTGACCACTTCAGGACTGAGAAAAATTTAAAGTCTGTAAACATGGGCATTGTCCAAATGCCTTTTAAACACTTAAGATGTTTGGGGCAATGACCACATCTCAAGGAAACTTGTTCCAGAGTTTGACCACACTCTTGGTAAAGAAATGCTTCCTGATGTTCAGCCTAAACCTCTTCTGGCACAGTTCTGAGCCATTCCCATGTGTCCTGTCACTGGATCCCAGGGAAAAGAGATCAGCATCAGTTTTGTTGCCCTCCTCTGGATGTATTCAGAGATCTGAACACCCTTCTTAAATTGTTGAGTCCAGCACAGCACACAGCACTCCAGGTGAGGCCTCACCAGCACTGAGCACTGCAGGACAGTCACCTCTTTTGACCAGCTGGTTTGATGCACCCCAGGATGGAGTTGGGCTGCCAGGGACACTGCTGGCTCACACTGAGCTGCTGTAGGCCAGCATGCCCACATCCTTCCTGCAGGACTGCTCTTCAGCCACTCCTCTCCCCATTTATACTTGTGCCTTGTGTTACTCTGTCCATTATAGACACAGAATTTGTTATTTGTTCCTGTTGCATTTCATGCCACTGATGCAATGGATTGATGCATTACTCTCGATGCAATGATGCATTGCTTTGCTTCAATGCAAAGCACCTCAGAAAAGGCAAATGTTTGAGCAGAATATTTGTGGCTGACTTGCTAATTACTCTCCTGGCTGCAAGTGTTACATATTGTGCATTGCACATTCAAACCAGCAACCTTGACCATTAGTGCACAACATGCCTAGAGAGACCAGTGGGAACAAAGTGGTAGACCTCTGCAAATAATGCCTGCCAAGTCTGGTGCCAAATGAGCACATAAAATGATGTGGCCCAATATGGGCCCAAAATAAACCTGCCATCTGATACTGAATCCACAGTTCCACAGCAAGCCTCAGGCTTGCAGCACACACAAGTCTAAATCACTGCAGCAGCTATTAAGCAGACCTCCATCCAGACTGTGACTGACACTTTTCAGCTGAGAGTTGTGACTGTGTTAAGAGAGAGGCTGTTCTTTCTCTTTGGGTGGCAAATTTTTCATGGGGGTGCTGTTATAGGGTCAATAACTAGATGTAATTTTGAAAGGATGTAAAATGACAAATTAAAAAATGGAACAAAATCTGATGACTTGACATTAATTTCTCTAAGAATTTGAATGAGCAGAATATAGTGTAAGATTAGAAAACCTCCCAGGAAATATCATTCACAGTTTTCTCTGTTGTGTGTTGCACATTTAGACCTTTATTTAACAGTAAAGTCAATGTTAAATTAAATTGAAAATGTTGTCCTTCCTCTTGAGAAAACAAAGTTAAATAAAATTATACTAATCTTTTAAAGCCAAGAATGAATATTGTGCACATTAAAGGTAATTGTTTTGCATTACAGAAAAGGTCAGGCTTAGCTTCAAAAAGCATCAGCTGTCTTTCTCTTTCATTAATATATCTTTTTTACCCTTAAAATTTAAGATCAAATTCTCAGACTGCCAAACCTCATCTGCATTTTTGTGAAAGTTCTTGTGCCCCACAAGTACTTTTATCAGGATCATGTTGGATTGACAAGGAAAGCAAGAGAAACACTTTCCAGCCACATGAATGGAAACGGATTTTGGAAGCAATAGTACTACATATCTCTGCCATGCTGTAATATTTTTTATTTCAGTCTATCACACATGTCATAAAGGAACTAGTGTTTAGAGAAAAGAAAGTATTTCCTTTTTACTTTCACATGGCCATATTAGTCTGACAACTTTTTAGCTGCCTGAAAATCAAGATGTAAAAGCACACCACAGTGTTCTTTGTTGTTTGGAAACTTAGAAACGAAGATATTTTCACTATGGATACTGTCCTTTCCAGAATATTATAGGTCATCAAGTTGCCATCCAGAAGCACTTAATTCATGTTTCCCTGATGTCTGCAGCCCTATCCTGATTCCGTAGATGCTGACAAGGACTTTAGGAGTGTTCAGGCCTGTTGACAGGCTTGGTTTGATATGTGGGGTCTCCACTGCTTCTGCCTGCGCCTTGAAAATTTTGACATGGTATAAAAGACAGAGAACTACCCAGACTACAAAGTATTGCATAGCCGTGACTTTGCTTTATAATGTGGATCAGTATGTGATGTAAACTCTATAGTCCAAATCATCAAAACTGGGGAGAGGAGGAAGGGGAAGAGGTAAAGAGTGATATGAGAGCCAATTGCTCCCCAAATTTCCTCTTCTTGAGATACTCTCAAGATTAGGAACTGGCCTCTCCAGTTTAGGGGATGTTATAGCAGTAGACAGTATTTGCTGAGTTCCATCTTCTCCTGCAAGAATATTGGTTCTTCCACAAGCAACATGAAATGTAATAGTGCAGGTTAACTACACTGCCTTTGCAGTTATCCCTGCTTTCCTGGAGGTGAGGTTTTCAGTTTTCCAGAATTTTGTACTTCTCATTTGCAACCAATGCAACAGAGCAGCAGCACAGCATTCTGGATGGAAGCATCCACACAGGTGTCAGTACCTGCAGAAGGCATAAATATTCATCTTAGTCTTCTTTTAAATGAAAAATGCCAATATACTGATTCACAGTTTCTTGCAAATACAGGTTCATCATCATCACTAAAAGTAGCTAAATTTAAATTTCAGTGCTTTTTCTTGATTTTGAAATATTTTGCTTTGTTAGAATATTTTTTGGTTTTAACATTTTAAGATATTATGTTTCTTTCTGATTGACAAGAAAGTGTATTTTACTTTAAGGAAAACAAGGCATCAAAAAGTGTTTTCTGTTCTCATGCAGCTTTGATGGTCTGGCGTGACATTTTATTCACCACTGCACAACTACATCTAGCATGGAAGAGCCTGAATTCAAATTTATGGAACTGCACAGGTATAAAACTGAATCACTCTAGTGATTAATTAAACCCACTGAATTACAATAAAAGCCAAATCTAGGACTCTGGAAAGGACTTTTTTTCAGGAATGCTGGCAGAAACACATTTCAAATAAAGATAGGTTTCATCTTCTAAGTGCCTTATTTGAATTGATTGTGTCACACCCACAGAGGAGAAAGCACTTTACATTTCAAGTTATCAGTGGCAATGCTCATAAGTTAAAAACCTATACTGAAATGTACTTCCATCCCTATTGACTCATGTATGCTGTTCCTTATGACATGTTATATGACAATGTTCTGAATATTACATTCAGTCCTGCCAAGTTGGAATAAATTCACCCAAGTTGTTATTCTTTACTATAAGTTTTGAATAGCTTTTTTTTTTTTTTTTTTTAAAGCTCTGCAATATTCTTAACTTCTTTCTGCTAACAACAGGAAATAATTACATTCTAGCATTGCTATTTTATTCACCAAAAACTGATACTTCCTTCTCTTTTAGCATCAGTTCATTGTGCAGAATTCTTTGTCATGCTTTAATTAACCTGGCATGATGATCTCAGTACAGCCCCAAATAAAATTAACATCAAACATTCATATGGAATTGTTCTATGAAATAACTTGGGTGATGAGCATATACCATATGGTAGTCTTTAAAAATAAAACCTGCCAAGTAACATATTTAGTGTGACTATCCTGGCATTCTCATAAGGACTGTAAAAATCAAAAATAATTCTGATCACTGCTCACTTCAAAGGATCACAAAATATTTTATACAAACTATCTCTCTTTCTGAAATCAGCTCACCTACCACTTAGAGCAGCCACTTCTGCAGTGAAATGCAGCAGCTATTGCAGTAAAGCACAGCAAATTGAAACAGCAATTTTAGGGCAGGTAATGAAGACAAATGGTGTATCTTCTTTAAACTGCAGGGGCAGAAGGTAATTACCCAAATTTGGAGCCAGTTGGGATACCAGACCTAACACCTCTCTTGCAGAAAAATGTCAGTCATGATTTTATAGCTGGGTAACATTAAGCAGCACATGAGCAAAACCTGGTATTTAACACCAATCAGGTAAACAAGTTGGATTCTGGGAGAGAAGAGTTTCTGCTCACATTTATGTGTGCAATAAAATCAGTCATGTCTTTACTGTACCGCATTGCTGGTTAGATGAAAATTTAGAATTGATTTTATGGGTATAATCTAAAGTCCACTGAAATCTGTAGAAAAATACTGGCTGGATTTGGATCAGGTCTTCTGTCAGCTCTGGTTTGTTAAAGAGGGGAATTGTACTCTGGTTTATTACCTTTTCACAGTGAGTTGTATATTGAAATATAAGAATGGTAGATTTGCAACAACAACATAGGCAATCAAGGCAGGAATTTTTTCTTTGATGATAGCCATTGTCCTTTCCTAGCATCTTGTTGCACCAGCTGCTTGGCTGAACTATTCCAAATGTTTTTGTGGCTGCTCCTGGTTAATGTACATAGCACTCTGCAATTCATGTACTATTAGGCTTAGAAGATTCAACTTACCATTCATAACTCAGTAAAGAGAGATGGAAGCATTTCATTCTATGTAAGGTCGGAGTTACCCTTTGGAGTTGTTTCTTTGTAATGACAAAGGAAGGAGCCACTGTTACCCACTGTTCTAAAGTAGCAGTTCACTTTACTGCATGGTGTTTCACAAGATAGACATAGCTCTCAGATCTCTCACCAGTATCATGCAGAATATTGATCAGCCAAATGTTGAACTCAATGATCTTGAAGGTCTTCTCTAACCTAAATGATTCTGTGATTTTGTGAAAAGAGATCATTCACTTCACCTTACTTTACAATATAAGAAACTTGCATTATCTAACTTACCAGTTTTGCTTGCATTGTCAAGAACTGTAGTAGCATCACAACTACAGTTGCCGGTTTGTCATCGAACATTTCATACATTTCTTCTATTCTGATTAAAACATGAGCACAATGACCTTCTTCCTTTCTGAAAGCATTCTTTCCTTTTTAGCTCTTTTTCAAAATATGCTTACCTGCAGGGGTGAAAAAAAAAAAAAAAAAAGCACTTAGCCATTATAGAACTAGTTTTTGTAGCATGGTATTATCCCCTTTATGGAGATTCATTTTTATCTCAGTTACATATCATTGGAGTCATCTGCTTGAGCATCCTTCCATTTACCTGAAGCATATTTTTTAACAAATCTTTTCAATTGGTGCTGCCAAGTTCTTGCCTGGATTTGAATAAAAAAAGCAGGAGCAAAATTTAGTGGTAATTTATGATCATTTTCCATCTTACCTCTGAATACAACTGAAGGAAAAAATGATGGTAAAAAAATAATCTCAGTGATTTCACTTCAGCAATTGCAATTGTCCTCCTAAAGGAGAGTACCCCATCAGTAA
The DNA here is from genome assembly GCA_013400415.1 of Scytalopus superciliaris. Taxonomy (NCBI): domain Eukaryota; kingdom Metazoa; phylum Chordata; class Aves; order Passeriformes; family Rhinocryptidae; genus Scytalopus; species Scytalopus superciliaris. Next base: position 63,143 of record VXBX01000890.1, read on the forward strand.
GGGCAGAAAAACTCCTTGTGTTCCCTGAGGTTAGCCTCATTAAAGTTGCTTTCCTGATTATTCAGGATTTCTGTAAGTACTTTCAACTTAAACATTTGAAGATCCCTGTAGCTGTCAAGAGTCTGAAAGCCTTACTGATGCTCACCCCTGTGGAGAACTTAAATGTTTTCCTTCTTTTCAAATTCAAATGGTATTTCATAGCCAGACAGGATTCACTTTTAGTCATTCCCTTCTTTTATTTAAAAATCCAAGATATGTAGACTGACACATACATCTTCATGGAGCCTCAGTAAAACCATGAGGCTATGCTGATGTGGCGTTTCACTTGCAAGGAATTGGATTAGAATTGATCCATTGCTGTCTCTAACTGTTCTCATTTATATGCCAGAGCACAAATCTTTTTGCCCCCCTGGTCTAAATGTTATTTCTTTGAGCCTGACTACACTGAGTTTTTTCATCTGGTTCTGTCTCTACATGAACGTAAGTATAATGCAAAGAAGAAAGGATCAGGTGTAGTGAAGATGCCTGGTAATTTTATCTCTTCCAGTAATGTTATCTAACCGATATAAATATTTCAGATAAGATGGTGTGGGACGTGCTGTTTTGCCTTGGGATTCCCAAGAATTCCAGAAAACACTGGGTCCTGTAGGAGTCTAGTCAACATTGGTTCCCCATTGTCCATTGCTCTTGACCCCAGCAGAAGGCTTGTGAGGCAAACCAGGGCTTGTCAACATTTCATTGAAATTTATAGGCTAGATGTTTGAGTTTTGAACCTGCTGAAGCTTTTAAACTTCATATCTTTACTGTGCATTCTTGTCTCAATAAATGTAAATATTCGACTCTCAGTGTACATGAAATATCTTCATACCTTCTTGTATTTTGCAGCAGATAAAAGAAGAGGAAAAAAACCCCAAATTTATGGTGGCAAAGAACAGAGAACGTATCTAAGCAGGCTTGCTAAAGAAAAATGTGAAAGAAACAGCCTGAAGTACAAACACAGCCTGTATCTGAGCAGAAAAGGGACAGATACAGTCATAAAGAAAACAAAATGAAAGTTCTTTCATCCTTGTTCTTTACCTAACTATATCTAATCATGCTTTGGTTTGTTTTACAGAATGTCAAATTAATTCTGTGTTATTTCAAGTGCTGGCTTTTTGCCATTTTTATATTTATTTCACAAGAATTTGTATCTGTGACTAGAAATATAGTTACCCAGTTGGGGCTTATTTTTAACTAGCTTCAGAGTGATAATGAATATGCTAACATATTCTAAGATTCTCTCCTTTTGATTTTCAGCCTTACCATAAGTATAACCAGAAAAAAACTGATATAGAGCTGCTTACACTTCATTGTAACCAATGTAATTCTGATAGAAATTACATCTGGCATAATGAAAATTAAAAACCTGGACAAGACAGTTGATGATTTATAGGTCAGCATATACTGATCTAAATTGAGACTGCCATAGTCCAGCCTTATCGGTGGTGAGCTGGTTCTGGCAGCCTTGCCCCTGCAGGCACCCATTCAATGGCCAAGGCAGTAGATTTGGCTAAACACAGCCCTGCTACGACAGCAGTGGTTTAGCACCTGTGGGATTGCTGTGTCAAACGGATCTTCAAAAGATTATCATGGGAAAAGTTCCGAGAAAACTTCTGGCAGAAGTTTTGAATTGCATATCGAGAAACATAACCTTTTAGTGATACCCCAAAGGAAGTTTCTACGTAGGTTTTCTATATGTTTGCCAAAACGACCTTTTAAATGTGTGCTCAGCAATGGACCAGGGATCTTGGCCATTGGTTGAATTGAACACATCCTCACCCTGCAAAGTCCAGCAGCCACAGCTGCAAGCCGTAGTGTGGCCTTTCAGGCAGTTTGATGGCCATGGATGCGTAAGGTGCTGGAGCCTGAAGTGCCGATCCTTCCTCCCAGGTCTGCTTCTGGGCACAGCAGTAAGGGGCACTGGAAAATGTGTCAGTGGTCTGCTCCTGTGTGGAGGCTTTGTGAACTCTCATAAAGAATCAGTCCAACAAAAAATTGTCATCCTTGGAGAATTGTGCCCAGAATTGTGGTCATGGTCTGTTTTTTGCACAAGAAAACTGTGTTCATGCATTGCAAATAACTCTGAAACTGTGTAAACATCAACAAGCAGTTTATTTGTCTTTGGGGATTTTTTAAAAACTAAGTGTTTTTTTTAAATGGTTGTGATTGTTCTGACATCACATATTTAAATTGGTTTATGAAACTTTTTTGCACGTTTCTTAATAGATATCTAGTGAAAGAAGATGGTAAAAAGAAACCTCTCTTCCCTGACATAACATTTCTGAAAATTATATCCCAGTTTATAAAAGACTGATGGTCTCCAGGTCTCTCAGAGGAAGGGGTTGTAGGTTCAGCTGCATAAATACATAATATGCATATTAATAATAATAATAATACAGAAATAATGTATCATTGAAAATTTTAAATATTATGGTTCTTATACACATAAAAATAAACATACATGTTTTATCTATGTTATATTATAAAATTCATCATCTAAAGTTTCACATTAATTATATTATTATAATAATACATAGTATTAATATGAAATAAATAATATGCAGATATTCTCTACACAAAGTAGGCAAATATAAATCTTTATACTGTTTAGAAAATCAGGCTTTTTTTCATAAAAATATATTTGAGTTAAGAAAAATTCAGACACAGAGATGAGCCCACAGGGAATAGAGATGAAACACAGTCAAAATACAACTCCAGTGATAAACAGCAGCAAGCAGCCCATTGGTACTGAAATATTTTCATTTTTCTAACCAGACATTTTATCTGGGGATTTTTTTTTTTTGCCAGCTCCTTACCAGCACACACACTGTTTGCTGATATAAATAGAAAATTGTTTCAAAAAGTCACTTAACAACATTGCAAACTTTCCTCTGAAAATCAGGTTAAATGACAAATTGTGTAGTGTCCTTAATGCATCAGTTATTAGGGAGGAACACATAGGGTGGTGCAGGCTTACTGAGAGGGAATGAGCCTGTTTTTGGTCTTTCATTTTGTAATTAGTCATGGAAAATAGAGACCAGAAGAAGGAGGAGGTTTCTCCACATGGGTATTTTGGATAAAAAAGCCCCATATCCACACTAGAACAAAAGATAATTAGTGTTAAACATCACTTCTTTAAACTGCTAGTGATTTGACATCATCAATAACAAGGAAATAAAAGACCTCTATCCAAACCAAGCACAAGTGTAAGACCTATGCTCTTTAAATAAAAAGAATCTGGAAAAATATAGGGCTGTTCCCCAACTGCTTGGAAAAAACCAAATGCCTTTGTACGTGAGAGCATCAGAAAGTAAAAATTCACTGCTATCACATCAACCCTGTAAACGCATTTTCAGCTTTGAAAAATTAAGACAGAACAACAGACACAAATCATTGGAAAGTTAAAATTGCCATGCAACATTCTCAGTTTCATTTATATGTAAACAAAACATTAAGGTTACTCCAGTGACATATATATGCTCTAATTTAGAAAAGATTTTTGTAAAATCTTTTAATAAATTTCCAGTCAATTAAATATTCAAACTGTATGGAAGTTGGTGATGTATTTATATACCATTTTTTTGGTGCAGCATAACAGAAAATAAAACAAAAATTCTGAAGGAGTAAAGGACTGCCAAAGAATTTATTTAAACATCAGTCTGCAGGAGGGCAGGGTCTTTAGTGTTTATATTAAAAGGTTGCTTATTGAACTGTAAGAAAGCTGTAACTAAAATGATAATGCAGTGTTTTCACTCAATCTGAATGGAAATTAAATGTTCTATTGAAGCACCTCTGAATAAAGATGAAATTGCATTGGAACTTTATAGCATGCCTAATAAACCAGCTACTGAAGAATTTAATGTATTTATATTGGTGAGATAGGCTCAGGACAGTCCTTAGGAAGCAGTAACAGTTCTGCATCAGTAACTCTCAGGACTGAGGCTATAAGTGCATAGCAGCCAGGACAAACCATAAAGGAAGCATTTTTTGATCCCACATGCTTTTGCGTATGTTCAAGGTACTGCCCTTTACAGCTGGCATGACTGCTGTCTGCACACAAGCCTTTCTGGAGTCCTTCGATGGACGTCCAACTTTCCCAAGATGATGTTCCTTGGAAGAGATGGATTATCTGTGCACATGAAGAATGTGCTACTCATCTACTGATGGCTGATAACTCCAAGCTGTTATGCTGACTGTTTAAGGAGCAATTCACCACAAGGTGCTTGTTGGCCGAATGCCCTCAGCACTCAGCAGGTCTTTAGGGCACACTGGGGGCAGTGAGGATTTCTGGGTGTATGGGGGCTAATGATGAAAACTTTGATACTGCTGAAGAAGGTGCAAAAAAATCCGAAGGGGTGCTGAATGACTACCTGAATAGACCTTTTATATGGGACCTCTCAGAAAGAAAAGATGTGTGGTAGCCTTACATCTGAAAAGCTTTTTATACAGTTTTGTGGCAGCTCAGTTCTTAGAAAATATTTTCCTATCTTTTTTTTAATACCTTTTTCATATGGAAAGCATTACTGGGCCCCAAGTGTGATCTTTAAATCTGTCAGTTCATAATCTTGATAATTCAGAATAACAGCTTATCACAAGCTATGAAAGAATTAAACCTAAAAATTCTCCTGCTATTACACCAACTTGTCAATGCAAATGGAATGATGGATTTCTACGCGCTTCCTTGATAGAAACTTAAATACATAAAATTGGTATCAATTATCTCTGTTTGACACCGTCATATTAATCTTCTTACTGACTACCAAAATAGGCCATCCTAGACAAGTTATACCTTTGTACTCCTTTCAAGTACATGTATTGTGCAAGAGCTTTCATTAACATTATCGTGCCCCTTCAGCCCACTTTTCAATAACTCAATACCACCCAATTACTGACATAAAAGTCTGTCACTTTATTTACAACTCAGAAGCTTCTGGAAAGGCAGTATTAGTTGTGCATAATGGAAACAATATCAAGTCTACATTGGAATGTTGAACTGACCTTGTGGTCAATTCTCTCAAACTATTCATATACCTGTATTACACCATTAAAGAGACTAATCACTCCTGTCTTTTTTTTTTTTTTTCCCCACTTTTTGAGACATAAAAATTTCCTACTCACTGAGTATAAAAACACCTTTCAGAGGTCCAACAAAATTCTTTGTAAAGGTTTCTCTACCCTTCCATTAATTTGAGGAGATCTACCCCATTTCCTTTGAAATGTCAAAGGAAAATTAAATGAAAAGCCTTGCAAGTTCCCATTTAGAAGATGTCCACTTACTTCGTAGTTTGTCTATGACATGCACTTGCTTGATATGTAAAGTAAGTCTCTCAGGGAGCACAAGCAGCTGAATGAATTGCATTTTTATCCTTTTCAGATCAATAGGTAATGTTTGCATTGAATAAACCAGTTTTGTGATATAACCATGGAGTTGCTTGGAAAGGAAAAAAAAAATAAGGGGAAGTTATATATCTGGATAGTTCAGAGAGAATAACAGATAACAATGATAAACAGGAGAATATGTTAAAAAAAGAAATTCTGAATGAATACCAAATTTTGGTAGAGTGCTCTTTTAAAGGTAGAAATAATTCTTTCAATACTCAGCACACTGACAGATTTGATTATTAGTTTCTGAAAACTCTATATAGAAAGACCGTATTTCAGGTCTTGACCTAAACGGCCTTTATTTATCCAAGAGAACTGTTATCTCCATAATCATTTGTTCCATTTTGTTCTTATCTCCAGTCAAAAGTATTAAATTTTCTTTGTCTTTTCCCATATCCTGTCACCTCTAGCTCTTTCTGTAACTTGTGGAGCAAAGCGAACTGATACTTTGTATGATATAATGATTCAATAGGTTGTAGGTTTTGGTTGTTGCTGCTGTGTTAGTTTTCTTCTTCCCTCTCCAGGATCATACTTCTTGTTACACTCAAAGATACAAAACTTGCACAAACTCTACCATCCCAATTGTGTCCAGGGCATATTTAGTGTCTCTTCACTTTCCAGCAGACCTAAGGGTGGATCATTTATACTTTGAGTCTTAATGTTTAATAATCTACTTTATAGCAAGATAACTTAAACCTTTGGATGAATATACTCTTGTATGCTCAAGCTCTGGTATCCAGTGAGAGCATTCATATCCATTCCAAATAGAATTTCCCAACTTTTTCCTTCTTTTTGTGATAATGCCTGTGTAAGCCTTGGTGTACTAGCATTTGAGGTGGTCTTCTTTACTCAGGCCGCAACTGAGAACATTCTCTTGGTTTGGTTTGATTTTGTTTGTTTTTTTATTCCTCTGCTGTTTTGCCCACCATGGGGAACTGCATCCTCTAGCCTGTCTATTGCAATCATATTCTACCTGCCCATTACTTTCATATTTGTAAAACTTACTAAATCTTGGGGTTTGGTCCAAACCTCAGTAAAGCCAATGATTAAGTGAACTTAAGTGTATGTATAACCATCTCACATTCTTCTTTCTTCTGAAGCAGGGAAAGGAAGAAAATTGGTCTTAACTAATGATAGATTAACCAATTTGTAACTCAGTGCAACTGGTGTGTGGTCTATATATCTGGTAAAACCTGGATGTGTCTAAACTAGATATCGTGTTGCCTTTTCAGCTGCCTTTTTGGTTTGTTTTTTTTTTCTCAGCTGGATTTGTGTTCTTTATGCTTCATCAACTTTGCAGTTAAGTTACTAGTAACAAGCATCTTCCCTTTAAATAGCGTACTAAATGATTCGGGCATTTGTCAATAAAAACCCAATGAATCAAAGGGGATCACCCTGGGGAAAAGAAAAATGCAGCTGGACTAAAACTAATGGACAAGCATGTTGTCTGATGGCTGAAATGAAGATGCAGACTCCAAGCACCTCTATAGGCTGTATAAGAAAAGGCAGTTGCAGTGTCCAGTGATACTGAGCTGCTAAGATAGTGATCTGTGTTCTGAAGGGCCTCTGGTATTTACAACTTTGCCGAATTCCTATTTTTTTGGCAGCATCTCCTTTCACTCTTTTCTCAATGCACTAAGCAGTTAATATAGGCCAGTAAGACCCTGGAACCCTCCCAAAGCTTCTCAACGGCACAGGCCAACTGAGTTTAATTTCACTTACCCCTCTTCCCCGTGGCAGGGACTGAAGGTTTCATTCCTGTTACAGAATAGAGAAAGACTGATGAAAAATCTGAAGATAGATGATGGGGCCAAGCCAAGAATTTCTCTTTCTCATGGAGAAAGTGAGATCCATGACAAGCTGTAAGAAGCTCTCCCCACCCTCTAGGACTAACCACACACTACTGTTTAACAGTAAAGGTACTGAACTTTTGTATAGAGAGGAGGATAGATAGCCTTCTTATTCTGCCTCCTCAATATGTGAAAGACTCAAACCACTGCCTTCTGGTGGCCCATGACCCACATGGGAATGCAGGTGACCTGATCACTTTCTGCATCTATAACCTTATTCCACGGAACATTCAAGAACATGCATTTCCTAGAATTTATATCAAAGCCATGGTCTGCCCCAGAAGAACTGTTGAGCTCAGTGTGCTGGTGCACTGGGCAGATATGATGTCTTATGATGTTGGTCAGATAAATGATCAAAGAGTCCTTTCGGCCTCAACTTTTATGAGCCTATTATATCACACTCTACACCATCAGAGACCTAAAATATGTGAGTGCCCTACCATTGATAGATGTACTGAATGTTTTTATAACCTTGCACAAAGCATTTTGATTGCAGACAATTTGTGATTTTATTCCCTATTAGATCTGTTTCCATCAAATTGACTTTAGTTTGACAAAATAGCTCTATTTATGTTGAAGGTCACCCTTTCATAAGCAGTGATTAGTGGAATCTTTTCTACAGTTAATCCTTCAAAGACCTTTATTTACTGTTTTCTTGACTTTGCATGTTCAAAACTATTTATTAGTTTGAACATTTAAAAGCACAGAACAAAATCCTACTGTCCTTTATGCAGAAAAGCTGTCGCTTAAAAGATTGAGCTCTTTTAGAACTTCAGAATTTGGTATTCAGATTATGCCTTTCTCAGTAATCATTAAATCTGTAAATGTTTTCTTGTCAAATGGTAACCTATATAGAAAAGAAAAATCATCCTGCTCTAGCTAGTTTTAGTTCACACCTACTTACTTGTTTACAGTACTACTTACAAAAGTTAATTGTAAAAAATGTCATCAACTTGACTGCTGACTGCTCTTGCATAACAAATATAGTTGTATTGGCTTTTATCTTTCCAGTTCATTTCAGCATGATCACCCTATCTGTCAATGTAGTAGGTTTTAATATTGGATAAAAAAAGTATGGAGGGGTTAATCTCAGTATTTATGTAATACCTAATAATACATTCAGCAAAGAATCCTTAGAGCAAGAAAGCTCCTTTTCATTTACTTAATAAAAGGATGCATGAAAATATGTCCTTACAGTTTTGCTCAGGTATTGACAATTCAAAGATAATGCATGATAACAAGAACATGGTCTATTTACATGTGATTTGGAAGTTATTCTAGTTTATTTTTTAATGATTTTAAGGATTAAACTGACTCCTCTGCCCTTGATGAATTTTGTGACTAACCGCAAAGATTTTGCTTCCCTGTCCAGGCGACCTATATCAAGGGTACCTCTTATATGGGACTAACGCTGGGAAAGGATTCCTGTAGGAGCAGATATCAGCAGGATTAGCTCAGGAACTGCGCATCAGAACTAAAGCTGTCTCTATTGCCTGTGCCTCTTCAACAAGCACTGCCAGAGATGGAAGTACAACTTAATGAGCCCTGGTTTAGTCCTGGCCTTTTCTGGGACATAATCCTGAAGTGCGTCTCCTAATGCTAGGCCTGAGATAATGCCACAAACCATCCCATAAGTGTGTGAAATAATTAATTGCTTTCACTTAAATATATATATAACTACACTTAATATGTTACAGATCATTTAGATATGCAAATTGCCCAGATTTTAGTGCCAGAAATTCAATTAAAGGAGTAAAAACTCTATGTTGTGATAAAATTTTATCTTTAAAATAGCTTCATAAATTGAGCTTCATCTAAGGAGTGTTTCTTGCGCTTTAACTTGTAACTTTTAATTATTTCATTCTGAATTAGCAGAACTTTTAAAAAATGTCTAATTGCTATTTAGAACAGAGCAAAGTGTCAGGGTTTCTGGACACTCTCAAGCACATTCGACTTGGTATTATAGTCCTTCTTTGGATGAACTGAAGACACTTTACAACTCCTAGTCCCTTACAGATGGTTGAACACAGAAGTGAATGCTTTGCTATTCAGAGCTGCAGATTTCACTTAACCAACAGAAGTGAAAAATCACAGCAGCAGATGAGAAAACCTCCAGCCCCACTGTATCTGCCTCATAAAAATATTCTCCTCAGGTCATTCTAGCAAAAAAAAAAGTGGGCTACCTGGACACTTCACCTCTAGCAGCCCTTTAGTTTTTCTCTTGTAAATGCAAACATGATAAATGTTGTATAAAACAATTATTTTCAGTGACCATATGAAAAATAGGAATTGTTTGGGGGTTTTGTTTGTTTGCTTGCTTTCTTTCTTTTTTTCAGCAGGTGAAAATTCAGTGATTAGATCCCTGGTGTTTCAAATGATACAATTTTTGTAAACACATCATTCTGAAAATCACTTTTTTTTTTAATTTTGAGTAAGAAAGAGCAACATATGTTTGGTATTAGTGTTTTGGGTGGAATTTTTTGTTTGTTTGTTTGTTTGTTTTTTGGCTTGATGTGGTTTGTTTGTTTTTTCTTTTTTTAGGGGGAATATTTAGGGTGATTTGGCTGTTGCATTTTTATCCAGATTTCTAGCTGGGTTGGCCATAGTACTTTCATTGGCTAACCTTACCTGACAGGGTCAGGAGAGAAAAAAGTAATTCAGATCCATTTCCCCCAAGTATTTCCATGCCTTAATATCTGTAGCTTTAAATTTATCACTTTTCTAATGGTCTGGTCCTCAGAGGTACCAGAGAGAAGCTCAGGTCATTCATTGAAGACATGCAATAATCTTTTGTCAAATTTCTTATAGAAAATCCATGTGGGGCTCAGCAGAATATTGTGCTTCAGAGGATAGTTATGTCATGCTCCAGTGGTGGTGGAAGAGATGCAAGGAAGCAGGCAATGAAGCTATCAAAATGGCAATCCTTCTCTGTCTTCCAGTCTCCTTAGGAAAGAGTAAAAGTGTGTTTATTCTAAATGGAGATGCAAGCAGTCCATGGTAATCTGTGCAAGTACTAATAGAACATGACCGGAGACATAGGTGGGAGCTAATCCCCACAGGCTGCATGAGCAGAGGAGGTGGTGTTGAGGGCTCTGCGAGCTCATGGGTGCTACACCGTGGCTGAACATGGCATTTATGTGTCAGTCTGAAAAGATCTTACATGCATAAAAAGCCTTTGTGTCTATCAGTTCTGTGTCTCAGACTTTGTGCTAATGTAAAAATGTAAATCCCCAGCAATTAACAGCTGTTTCTATATTAGCAGAGCTCCCAAGGTTCTGTTATCTCCATTTGTCTTTAAACATTTTATTAGAAATTTGACACCAGTGATGTTCTAATTAAAGTTCATTTCCTAGAATGAAGTACTTCTGTATACAACACTGTGGATTTATTCTTTGAAAGACTGCCTCCAATATCAGGCTTGTTTACAGTAAGTGCTACAAATAGTGTTATTTTCATTGAGAGAATCATCATAGATATGGTGCTTAGGCTGCATTTTTGAATCTTGTTGATTTCTCTTAAGATCTGGTAATTCTCAGTGGAGTTCATTTAGATACTTATGTTAATTGTCTGTCCATATTTATTTCTGACTTGTGGAGAGGAGTTATGGTCACATACATGAAGAGATACTGAAATCTAACTGCTGGGGCTGAAAGATAATTTCCCATAAAATGAAACTAGAAAGCAGCTTATATCTCTTGCATAGCAATAGAAAAATAGGCCCCAACCAAACAAACAAAACTCCAACTTTATTTAAATGAGTTGTGCATTGTTCTCTAGTGGAAACAACATTATGAACTGAGTGAAGTAGAAAGGAGCATCTTGCTTTTAAAAATGTCTTGAGGGCTAAAGGAAATTTTTTTTTATATTCCTTCTATAGTCTGAACTACATTAGAAGATAATGAGAGGCATTCTTGACTGGATTTGTAATTAAAACAGTTTAGGAGCAGACTTTCTATTCATCTAATGCTGGGATGCAAACTTTTTATCAGAGCATTGTCTATACATTTCAGTGAACTTCAAGTTATGTGCTGTGTGGGAAAGGATTTCTTCCTGATTTTGTTAGCTGTAAATAATTTGTGATGGAAAAAAAGGTACCACTTTTTATAAACCATTTAAGTAACAGTAACAGCAACAGCCCTTGAGATTTATAGTTCATGCTCCCTAATCCAGAACTAAAGATAGTCAGTTATCCAGTAAACAAATTTGAAAGACATTATAATAACAGTTTATATCTCTTATTAGATTTAGCTATAATTCATCTCAGAGCTCCCCTATAATGAGGCTGCTGTGTGTGTTTTTTCAGTAAGATGTTTCACAACAGAGAGTCTCAATAGTCCACCAGGCACTTATACACACCTTACTGAGCTCTAAACGGATGACAGACACTGCAAAATATCACTGTGGTATAATTCCTCAAATTGTTTTTGGCTCAAATACAATCTTGTTTTTTGGTCATATCTTCATCACTAGGAATGTCTGAGATACTGACAAAATCATTATGTTCATTGTATCCAGGAGTTTGCACTGGTCCCTGTTTTGCTAATGGCTGTGTTTCCCCAGCATTTTAACAGTCAAACCATGAAGTCAGGCTGAGAATTAAACCTACAGATAATGTCATTAAAGCCCTCTTCTGTGTATTTTATTTCTCCACTGGGATGATCAAATTAAACATATTATTTCAGGTCTGGTAGATACATATCTGCACGATTTCAAGTTCTGTGTGGAGCGTTGAGGTCTTTGCATGCGTGACATCTCTGATGTATGATGCAGATTCCCCCATGGAAACAACACTGCTAAGTGTCAGGACAGTTTTCCATGGTCCTTAGAGTTAAGAGTTCATTTATTTATATTGCAAAAAAATACATGGGCATCTTGGAGAATTCTTCTGACTCGGCCCTTTAGTATTTAATAATTTTACTTATGGGAGTTTCCTTGACCCCAGACTTGCCCACTCTATGGTTTATCTACTTCTGGACTTTTTTATGCATGAACAGTTGGGGTTTTTTTATAGCTTGCTGGGATTTTGATAACTGTGTGAATACCAGAAGGCATCCAATCTTCCTTTGAACACAGGCATTAGTTCAGAACACTGTCCTGAGCAATGAAGTTCTTCTAAATTCATTGGAGTAAATACCCTAACTCATGTTAATTAAAATATTCTACCATATTCTATGTTTCATTTTAGATGAGAATATGAACAAAGTGTTTTTCACAGGTAAAAGTGTGAAGGGTTTTTTTTTTTTTTTCCCCCCAACTTCTTGGACTTTTTTTTTTTTTTT
>VXBX01000890.1:75699-186512 GCA_013400415.1 Scytalopus superciliaris
TCCTCTCCCCTCCTCCCCCTCTCCTCTTCCCCCCTGCTCCTCCCCTTAAAATCTGAACACTGAATAATAACAGTCCAGCAGATGGAATATGTGACTGCTTTAATGATTCTTTTTTGTTTTGGTGTACTACCTAATTTGAGGAATTCTCTTTGTTTATAACCTCGTGGGAATTTTTACAGTCTTCTTTTACCAGAAAAGTGGACCTTTAAGCTTCCAAAATGAAGCTACTTTGGAATGTAAAACAAACTTTTGCAAAGTTTGTGTAAGTTATAATATATGATTTGGAAAAAAAAAAAAATCTGTTCCTTAATCTTAAGCAGATAAAAAATTGCTGTATTGTTTCTTTTTGAGCATTTATTCTTTACTTGCATCAATTTCCTTCATGCGTAGCTGAGCTTCTGAAAATATATTTTCTTTCAGGTTAGCTATTATTACTTAGCACATTGATTTCTCGAAGATGAATGTTGGTTTCAGTACACAGATTTCTGTACTCGGCATTTTCTGTAACATCATCTGTAACACTGAATGATGAATGACATTTCATTATATCAGTATTCTACTTTACCACATGTTTGTTTATCCAAAGGAGTTGAAATATGGGACAACTGAAAGGTTGCTATGTGTGGAGAACCTCTAAATATGTCTATTGTGTACTCTACCACCATGATATTAATGATATATTCTCCCTCAGAAAAATCAAAAGGTTCATGTGATATTTTTTTCAGAACATTACACCAAAGGATAAGATATTGGCTCTACTGCATTCAACATGAGCTTTGTGGTTACTTAAAATGAGCCTGTGATTTCAATCCAGTGGAGGAAAATAGGGATGAGTGGATGGGATAGAACACAGAGGCTTGCTGTAAGTCCCTGCTGTGATCCAGAGCTGTGTGCCCTCTGTAGAACAGCAGATTGTAAGGGACAATATAATCCACAGTGCCTAGTGTTGCAGTGTCTGATTAAATATTTGATGTGCTAGGGAGAGAAAACAAGCTCCCTTCTTTTCCTAGGGAGTGAGTGAGCTGCAGAGCTTCATTTTTGTCTGTCATTACTTTATAGTGCCTTGAAGCTGTTGAGCTGCCTTGAGATGCAGCAGTGGAAGATACAAACTTTCACATTTTAATTACAATTCACTTCCAAATTTCTCTTAACTTCTACATGAATTTTGGCAACTTTAATCCTACTTTGAAATGTGAAATCATGAAAATTATGAAATAATAGTTTAAAATTCTCCATATTAAATTCTTTTTTGGATGGGCAGGGCTTTACTTCCTACAGAATTTAAGTGTTCATGGTCAAAGTCCTGGGCAGTATTACAAGAAGGCAAAGAACAATTATTTTGTGAGTGATAAATAATTTCTTGCTGTTGCCTGTACTATGCTTTGCAAAGTGCGAAAGATAAGCCTGGAAGTATTCTCTTATTAGACATTTTGGGTTATCTGTCTTGTCCATCAGGAAGCTTTAACATGTTCAGAATTCAGCCTTACACAAATAGTTTTATTTTAAATTTTTATCTGACTACCATAAATATGAGGCTGTCCACACACCTGGCCTAGACTATTTTAATTTAGAGGGTTATTTCTCATTATAATGATTGTGGATACACTCAGACAATGCAGAAAACTCAATATTCTTACCTGAATATTAATTCCTAGATTGTTCTTCTCCTCATAGTTATTCGTGTTGAAAATCAATATTAGATGAATGACGTGTGGGGTTCGTTTGTTTTGTTTTAATACAGGGTTGGTTGTTTTTTCTTTTTTTTTAATTTTATACTAAAGTAGTTCTCTAAGTAAGATTTTTCACCAGCCTTGATTTCTTTGAACTTTTGAACTTTATTCTTACAGGAATTTTGTCTGAATATTATTTGTAGATGCTGTTGCAAAATTTAGGCAAACCACTTCTGAAACGAATACCTGCAACTGTCCAGTGAAGATCACATTAGAAGAGTCAAAGTCTGGTATAATATCAGGCACCAAACAAAAAACAACTTTCCTTCAGAACACATTACTGTCGAAAAGGCACAAGTGAATAGATTTTGCTTGGCTGAGAAAGGAGTACCATTGCATTGAGTAGTGTCTAAACTAGCTACCTAAGATGTAGACATAGCATTATGGTCTTTTGCTCCTTAAATCAAAGTATTCTAGTAAACATCAGCTGTTACAATAGGAAAAAAGTGCAGGTGTAAGAAAATAATGCATCCAAGATTTCCATGCTAAAGACTCACAGGCTGAGACAAAAAAGGAGGACAGACCAGAAACAATGCTTTCCTCAGATATTTTGATCAAAAGTTAAATTTCTTGGAGTTAACACAATGCCCTGCACTAACCCTTCTACTGAAGTTCCCCATTGGCTTGAAGCTTCCCCATTACAGACTGAAAACTATGGCACAATGATCAGTTATCTTCTGTCATGTGAAAGTCCTCCCAAGAGAAGAAAAGTCTGCCACCAAAATATGGTCAGCTGGCTGTGTTTGGCCCAGAGTGAGGGTAACAATGTGGCTCTCTGGTGGAGAAGGACAGGTCACATGTCAGAGAACAGATATTTCTAAATAAGTTATGGGCAGAAAAATAATCCTGGGTCCTACACCTGGGCAGTCATTTGGTTGGAAGATTTTCATTAACATTTACACTGAAATTAACATTCTTGTTTGAGAAATTTTAACTAATTCATACTACTACATACTGAAGAAAAAAAAAAGTATAAAATATTGGACTCATTTAATATACGTTTTTCACTCCCATCCACCTTTAACTCACTAGAAAATGTATTTGACATGCCATGAAGCCATGTTATTAAAAAAATGTGGAGAAGGAATGTCCTCATACTCATAATAGGTCACAAACATACCTATTAAAAAAACATTGACAGGTCATAAAGTGCTATTTAGAAATAATATGTAATTAAATGTAGACATCTTAATATTTTCCCATCCTTTTCTCTTCCTATGCAGGTTTTTTTAGTAAATGATAAACGTGGAGGTAATAACAGCCCACACAGCTAATAACAGGGTTGTCTGCCTGCCCAGTCCCTCTTGAGAACATACTGAACCTGTCCTAGCAGCCCTCACACCAGGCTCATGGTAGCTACTTACCTCCCTTCACCTACCACAGATAAGGATATTTGCTTCTTTTTTACATTCAAGCTTTATAAAAATAATTTCTGCAAATATATTGTGTGCGGGTTTTGACTCTGCAGCCTGGAAGTACTCAGTTTTCTTTCTAGCGGAAAGCAAATTAGAACAAATGAAAAAGAACTTACTGTTTTCCTGACATACTGAAAATACTGTTGGAAAACCACATTATAAATCTACTACAACTCAGAATCAAGTGGATCTTTATTAGGACTACTGTAACCTCAGAAGTCACAGAAAACAGTTCTGCTGGAAGAGAAGTTTTTTTACACACAGAAACAGACTGTCACTAAGGATGGCAGCAAAAGCAGTGCTTAGACACAGCAAACGCAGTGTTGCTGCACTGCATGGCAGTTTTAACATCACCAGTGTGACTGTGCAGGTATGGTTGCACAGTGCCAGTGGTTACAGCCACCATCTCAGTATGGCTGTGATTATACATTCAAGTTCATAATTAGAACTGAAGTAGTAGTGGCAGAAAATTTTGTGCATTTCATTTGGTCCATTGTGATCCTATCAAGTCCTCTTTTCATATATATTCGTGTTTGACCTACTATCAATAGTCAGAACAGGCAAATGTTGCAGCCCAGTATACTTTTGTAGACATTTTTAAATATTTAATTTGAAAGAGCAGTTTTCTAATTTAAGGTTCCAATTTAACCTTTCTTAGACAGATTACCCACTAAGTCAACAAAAGCAAGGTTGTGCTTACTATAACTGATGCAGTGTAACAATATACTCCACAGTGGAAATGCTTTCTGTTTTCTTTCTGTGGTCTTCAGACCAAGGGTTATTAAAAACTGACTTGGAGTCTGGATCTCAGAATGGCATGAGCTGCTCAAAGAAACCAGAAAAGTTCCTAATTGTGAATCATTAATTTGTTCCATGCTACTACTGCCTTCAGATGTTATTTCCCCATTCCTCTTCTGCTTCAATTTTTTTTACAAACAGAAGCTATGGATAAAGGCAAAGCCTACTTATCTGTATGCAGTGACTACAATGGGAATTCCTCTGACTTCATGCCTTGAATTTAATCTCTCCACTCATGAGTCGTAGCTTGATGCTCAGATCCTTCTGGATGACACCCTTAGACTCCTTTCTCCTCACATTATTAGCACAGTAGGGTAAAGGTCTACAGTATTTCATTTCTTGTTACTGTTGTTTATTTTTATTACACTGGGCACAGAAACCCCAGCTGCACAAAAGCATCTGTATCTTGTTATATTACCATATGTGAAAGATAATCTCTGTGTCAAAGAACTTGTGCCATAAAGTAAGATGGAAACAGCAAGTAAAAAGGAAATACAAGTGACATACCCAAGGTCAAAAATGTGTCTGTAGACCTCACTGTTTCTCTTCTTGAGTCTTATCCAAGGCAATTGCTATATGAAACCTGGAATATTGTGTGCTACACATTACAGTTGCTGTATTACAATTCCTTTGAAAACAGGGGATGTTTCCACCCACACACATCCTTTCAGAGAAACTAATGAAATTGCATATGAACCATCTGCTGCTTGCCTTCTATTAGATCAAGCACTGGTGAAAATGGGGAAATCCCTGGTAGTAAAATGGAATTATAATAACAATGGTCATCTGTGAATGAGAAGCCAAAAGCTAGGGTGGAAGACCAGTACAATGCAGTTTTAAACATTAGCCACTGAAAAGACAGAAAAACCTGTTGCATCAAACAAATACTCCAAAGTTAAAGGAAGCTGTCTATTACAAAAGATGGAGTTGATATAAAGTTGATTTCCATTGTCAACAGGATTTGTTATACCCTTCTTATTGGAGACAACTTTGCTACAGCTTCATGCAGAATTTCCCAAAAGCTCACTGAAACTGACTGTGGACTATAGTGTTAGACAGTACCTACTGAAGACTCAGGATAAAGAAAATTTGACTGCTGAATGAAAGTGCAGTCAAACACCTGTCTCTGTCCAGCAGACCCACGGGGCTAACACGATTTGAGTAGTGCCTGTAGCCAGTGATGTGCAAAGATGGGATGAGTGCAGCATTATGGTACAACTCTGATGAGTAGGCACCCCTTTGCAGAGGCACTGAATAGGCAATGCCTTTGGCATGAGCTTGGTTGAGGGCTTGAGTTTGCGCCCAGAATCTGTTGCAGGATCTGATAACAACTTCAGCTTTGATCCTAATAAAATACGTTATTGTTCAATTGATGCTTATTGTCTCTTAAATTCTTCCCCTCTATTTTCTCTTAGAAGGAATGTAGGAATGTTGTTGCTGAAATAGCCTGTGAAATTAAATAATATTAATGATGTTTCATATTAGCCAACTGATTTTCACATAAGAATTTATAGCTCTGAGATATTTTGGAAACTGTCTGGAACCCTAATTTAGCAATGCCTTTTTTTTTTTTGTTCCCCAATAAATATCCAAGCAACATACTTTATTTTTATGAAATACATTCATTTGGAATATTTCTTATAAACTATCCTTAAAAATAATGCTAGCATTGAAATTACGTCTTTCAGCAGCTTCCTGATTAGTTCCCTAACTTGTTCAATAGTTAGTGCTGAAATGGTTGTGATCTTAGGAACCCTTTTTCCTGTCTGACATTCTTTCCCTGTGACTAATTATTTTACAGACTATGCTTTAATTGCCAGGTGTAGGAGGTATTTTCTGTAACTGCTAAGTATTAGAAAGGGACATGCTCTGCAGATCATTAAATGTGCTACTAGGAATAAACATGCTTCTGAGACCAATGACATTTGTCAAAATTAGTCAATGTGTTTGTTGAGAGCAAGAGGCCATCTCCATGAGATGTCTCTCAGTAATCACTGGTGTGGTGAATGCTGTTAATTATTAAACATGATATGGAGACCTGTGGGGAACAGAGTCACCTACGATAAATGGAAAAATACATCCCTGGAACGGAAATCATCACCACAGAAACCATTCCAGGACCAAAGAAGCAAAGAACTGTTTACCTCTTGTGTTTAATAGTAATAAGTATCCCCTTAAGCGTTGTAAGGCAGCCCACCGGCAGCGACCACGTGGTCTGCTGGGACCTTGTCAGGCATCCCTGCTCCCCTGAGAGCAGCTCCGCCCCTCCCCTAACCCTATTGGCCGCCTCCCCCATCCTTCCCCAGCCTTCCCCCAATCCCTGGTTCCTGCTGCGTATGGATCCTCCCCCTCTCCCATTGGCTACCCGGGCCCCCAAACCACTCCCCTACACCCGGAACCTTATCCAATGATAGCCCTGCTCCCTGGGACCGCCCCAGGGCTTTAAAACCCCGGGGACGGCTTGAATAAACCCTCTTAGCATGTAACACCAAGCTCGGATACATTGTGTTTTTTCTGAGCTTCCTGGAGCCCTGCCCGCACCCCGCAAGGCCTCGGGGCAAAGAGCACCCCCTCAAGTCTGACAGAGACCATAGGTTCTCTCAGGAGAAATAGTTTCCTTTTTTTCTTTTATTTACAAACAGGATGCATTAAAACCCCCGAGTTAATCATATTTATTTTTTAAACAAACCCAGACTGACAATTTTCTTGGTAGCCTGCAAGCATTGCTAAAGAGGAGACATGTTACAGACATCAAAATATTATGCATATTTCATGGCTTCCTATCAGAACAGAAAATAATGTAAAATAAAACTGTTAACAGTTTTGAACATCTGTGCTCAGCTTAAACTAGGCCAACATCACTGTGTACTTTCAAAGTCATTCACTAATGAGACTACCTATAAAACTTAGGTCAGAGGTATGGCTTTGCAATGCTGTCTCTTAATGCTTTTGTTGTCATTCTATCTGATTTTGCCAAAGCAAAGGCTCATGTTCTCCACAAGACTGCCCTAAGCCCCAGGTGACAAGAGGATGTCAGGAGTGATCAGGGGTCTGAAAACCTGTGAGCAAAGATTGAAGGAATTGGGACTTGTAGCCTAAAGAAAAGAAGATTGAGGAAGAGACAAGGTAGCAACTTTGCTAGGTAAAGTATAGCCCTGGAGAGAGCTACTTCCCTATGTCCAGGTTAGATACGACAAGAAATAATGGGATTATGTTACATAAAATAAGGTTCTGTTCAGAAATAAATAAAAGATTTCTAAAAAATCCCCAAAACAATCAAAGCAGTGCACTGGAATGGACTCTGTCTGGTGTAATTTGAACTATTGCTTATCAACGGTAATTTAGACATAATGGTTCTTGCCTTGAGGGATGTAGCTTCTTTAAGGTCTATTCTAGACCTTTTTTTTTTGCTGGATGTTTACAAAGAAATCCACTTGGGAAAAAAAAACCTTTCCCAATGAAAGTTTAATGAAACCCAGTCTGATTCTAGTAGAAAGTTTCCTTTTTGTCACTGTTTTGGATTTTCTCTTTGGATTTTTATTTTGTTGTTTTGTTTAGAAAAATCCTCATAAGAAACTGAAGGTTTTTGTCCTTGGAAGGATCCAAACTACTTGCTTCCATCATCAGTAAGGGGTTTGGAATTATGGATCATTGCAGAAGTTCCACAGCGCTAGACACCCTGTGGTGCAGTTTGTAAGCGTTGCAAATCCTACCTTGACTTATCACAGTATCCCTGGATATTATGCCATTTTGAAGCGTGTCGTTACGACTATATTTGTGTAAACTAAAAGCGATTGTCTGGGTTTCTCCTTGCAAAGACAAGGATAATGGGAAGCTGGAGATGCCGTGCAGTACCCGGGCGGGGTGCTAGATGGCGCTAGAGGCCACTCCGAAGTGACGGCGGCTCCGGCCGCGACTGAGTTTGAAAGAGGGAAAGTCTGAAGTTTCTTGGTCTATCCCGTTTTCTGCATCACCTCCAGTGGAAAGAACACCTCAGCTTCCTTGCTTACTCTAAAGATGTTTTGTTCAGATTTGCCCCAGATTACTGAACTCACATATTTTATGTATTTTTGTGGTGTTTTCTATTTAAAGCAAGGCTCACTAAACACATTTTGATCAGCAGACAATTTACCAAAAGCTGACATTTTGGGAATACTGAAATTATTCAGAGGGAAAAAAATAGAACTGTTAAAATACTTTATTTAAACATTTCCAGAGGGTGGTGGGTTTTTTATTTCAAAGAGCATATTTACTTAGAAATTTCTACTTGCTTGTTTGCTTGTCTAACATTTATTTGACTGGAGAAGGGAGAATTCAAGTGAGTAATATCTAAAAGTGTAAAGTGTTACACCAAAACCAGTTTGAAATGGTTCAGGTAGGATAAAAAAGGGTTCGTTTATACTTTTTCTGGTTTCACAAAGCAAATAATACATTTAAGCTAACACATATTATATGGAATGTATTAAAAACCAAAACTCACTTTCCTTTGGTTTTGGTTTCATCATGTTTTTTATTTGCATAACTACAGTAACTACAATTTCCAACATGTTTTGGTGTGGTTTAAGTTCATCCCTTGGTGTCTGTTGAGGGATTTTTTTAAGAGACCAATGTAGCTTGTAAGTCATATTGAAGAGAAAATGTTTTCTCAAGGGACTACATTAAAAAGTCATACAAAGCTTATGAAAAATGAAAGGCAAAACATATTTCACTTCCTACAGTAAAAGTTGTGGTGTCATATAATAGGTAGAAGTACTCAAGACATAAAATTTATGCTTAGATAAGAATTGAAGTATTAAGAATATGAGAATTGTTTTCTGAATCATTACCTATTGTTTGTATATTATGTAATTTTGAGAACTACTTAAAATTAGAAAATACTAAAATCTAATTTGATTTATGCCAATAAATGCTGGGAATTACAACATTTCTGTGAGCAGTTGGAGAGAATTTAACATTAATTAGGAAAACAAAAAGATTGTCTTTAATTCTGTGGAGACAAGTTGTAATGAAGTACCTTGCAGGTCAGATTCAATTAACTTAAAGCCGAAAGAGCATGAAACCACACTGTTATTTAACAAGCCCAAACTATGCCCAAGTTTCATTCATAAAATAAATTGATAGCACTACTTCCATCATCAGCATTATTAGGTAGCATCAATTGTGTTCTGAACTCTTTATCGATTAATTGCTTCCTTTTTCCGGGCATGTAGCTAGATGGTAATTTTCATCATCTCTGTATGTCTCATGCACCACTGAAGTTCTCATTCCTTTCCCTCTATGATGCGGAGTATGTGTCAAAGATGGGACAATCTAAATAGTCACAAGAAGAAAATTGCTCGGAGAAATTCATATGATGAATGAACATTTACTGATATGAGACTTCATCTTGGCCTGGTGTTTCCTATCACCATAATACCTGAGTGAATGAAATGTTAAGCTCTGCCCATGCTAGGACCTGATCAAACATCAGTTATCAATGGTTACCATGGCTCCAAGCCCAAACAAGGCTAACAAAATCATGTTGGTTTTAGATTGGAATTGAACTGCCTGGCAGCAGCAAGTCACACTGCAGAGATGTCTTCTAAGAAATAAAGGTTTTAATTCCTTTGTGTTTAATGAATTCATATTAGACTGTCTTCAGCTGTGGTCATATTGCATTTACTGTGCCAGGAAATATGATTGCTCACATAAGAGTCATCATATTCTGGTAAGGTCAGTGAAAACTTTTTCTTATCTAATGGATCCACCACTTCAGTCAAAAGACAATGCTCAGGTAAGCAGAGAGGACTTAAAAATGAATCTTGATTACTTACATTCCATAACAAAATAATTTTTAACTTTTAAAAGGAAAATTCATGGTTTTTTTTTCTTTGTTCTGTTGCTAATTTAAAAAAGCACGTTAGGTCTATATTATGTGTTTGAGAAACCAGAGCATGTTAGCCTGAGATTCTCATTATTCCTCAGTCCCTGTTTTTGGCATGCTTTGCACTTCTCAAAGTGAGTTTTCACCCAAATCACTTTATCTCCAGCTGATTGGAAAGCCTGTCCTGAAGTAATCACTTAAGCCACTCTTGGAAAGGCCTTTGGTAGAAAAGAACAACTTCTCAGGGTGGACTTCTGTCTCACTGAGTAGTTACAGAGTTTATGTACGCAATATGCATACCCTGATATTAGGTCAGCTGGGTAGAGTCTGGTGCTACCAACACCAAGGTTGTGGGTTCAAACCCTGTATGCGCCATTCACTTAAGGGTTGGACACATTGATTCTTGTGGGTTGCTTCCAGCTGAGAATATTCTTTGATTCTGTAATATTCTGAGATAAGCAAACATCCTGTAGAACAAGGACTAGGACATGGTTCTTATTTACTGCTGGCAAGCTTAGTACTGTAAGACAAATGTAGTTCTCATTTAAACACTAAATTTCTATGTCAAACAGACGCTTTGGGAAAAGGAGTCAAGAGCTGTGCTCACCTCTTTCCTTTTCCATCCAAGCAGTGCTGTGTGGGATATTAGGATGTTTCCTCTGGTAGCTAATCATGAAGTGAGTCACTTTCTTAAGAAACACATCTCAGAAGCAGAGATTACACCCAGGTCTGTCTCTTCCTGCACAACTGCACTGCCTCCTGAGCTGATCCCCACAGGGACCACTAAGGGATGGCCTGCAGTGGTTGATGTGCTCTCACATGGACAGCCCTGAGCCAACAGCCCCCCTGAAGAGCTTTTACAAGAGCCAGGCACCAACTGCTCATGATGGGCAGATAAGGTGCTCCTGAACAGCTTCACATGCAACTACTTTATTAATAGTGAGTTGTTAGGCAGAGGTGGCTGTGGGCTTTGGCTCTTTCACAGTCAATGTAGTACCTAAACTGGCATTCTTAGAACTACAGTTTCAGACAGAAGAACTTTAGGTGTGTGGCTTGGTACGTATTACATGAGCTCACAAATCTGCACAAATGGTAATTCGACAATGTGAGGATAAAAACTTACTTGCTAAAGATCATCTAGGTATGGGTAGTGTGGGCCTTTCTCAAAAAAGGTCTTGACTGACCTCAGAAAACCATGGTGTTCACAGACTTTCTTCTTAGCTGAGAAATTTTCTGTCATGGCCTTTAAGGGCATGTGTTTATCAGTCACTCTTTTGTTAGGTGCCTATGTGAGCCTTTGTGAAAAGGCCACATAATGACTCTTGGTATTTACTGTTTCACAAAGGTTTCTGTGAACCTTTTGTCTACTTGAAAAGTAAGGGTTTCCATGATATTCATTACTGTAAAAGTATCTGTGTTCAGAGTATCATGAATATGAAGAAAGGACATAAATTATTTATTTGGCATCCATAAAAATTCAAAATAGGTCCATTAATAAAATGTGCCATAGATTAATAAAAATCAAAAACTAAGAAGATATTCCCAGGTAAATGTATATGTATGCCAGAGGTCAGGCAAGGTTACATATTAGCCACTTCAAAAGGTTTTACAATGATGCTGCCCATCTCATCCTGTGAGAAAATTTGTGGTTTGGAGATTTTTGTGTGTGTGTGTGTGTGTGTGTCATTTCCGCTACTGGTGCACTGCAGATGTGCAAGTACTAATCAAGACCTCTATGAGTTTTACATTCGTTCACAAGTTAATGCTTGGAGCACATGCATTGACACATACCTCCTGAAAAATGATCATATAAAATTGAAATCCACTCATCTCATTCTTGTTCCAACATGTATTTTAGCCCCACACTAAACTTGAAACCTCTAAAAGGAGAGCTTTGCTTGGTACAGTTTTAGATGCTTTCTGTAGCAGGAAATAATAGTGCTTTTAAAATGCAGTGAGCTGTGTGCAGAGCACACACACAGTCTACCTGAAGAGCATTATATTAGAGCACTAACATGCCTCATTTCAAAGCTAAATCTATCAGAGTCTGCAAAAATAGTCTTTAAAAGTCCTTCATTGGTGGGAAACGTAATCACCTCCAAAAGTGTGAGACTCCAGAGCTGCTGAGACTAGGGAATTTCAGACCTTGATTGTAATCTTATTATGAATAAGACACATTATCTTCAGTATTTGGAAAGTGAACCCACTGACATGCATTTGGTTGCAAGATTGCCTCTTGTATGCTGTCAGAGAAAGGGGAATCAAAAGAGGCACATAAGAGTTCAGCTCCAAGCTGTACCAGAGAAAGCTGTAAAAACTCACGGCTTATTTACATTAAAATATTTTTTGAATGCAAACAACAGTAAAATGTGAAGAAAGTAAATGGTGAGCAGAAGGTGAGCAGTATGTTTGGGAGCTGTGAAGGAACTGAAGAAATGCCAGGGTTGAATTAATTTCTGATTCATTATATTTTCAAGTTTAAGAATAGAATAAAAATAGAAAACACATACACCTCTCTTAAAAAATAGACCCTGGAAAGTAAAATAAAAGTGATCAGTCTAAACACTAATGTCTGAGAAATACTAAAAGAAACTATTCCAGAGAAGGAAAGCATCCTGCAGATGAACTTAGACTTGCTTGTGGAGGCCACAGTGGGATGGGGATAGGGAGAGAGAGGGCTGAAAAGGGGGAGAAATTATGATTTTTCTCCTACAGTTTATTCAGTATAAAGTAAGAATGCTACTTTAGGGACCACTCATGCAAAGTACTCCCTTCAAAGGGCCAGTCATTGGCAAGGCCAAATCTTGTAAGATGCTAAACTTCTTGCGGCTTCTGTTTGGCTGCACAGTAGCTGGGCATGCTGCAGCCCTTTTAGGCAGCTGGTCTCACAAGAATTATACAAAAAACAAAAACCAAAATCGACCAAACAAACAAAACCACAAAACCCTGCCCCTCCCCCCCCTCCACAAACCAATATCATAACAAAACATGGCAAACACAAAACAGAACAAAACTCTGAGCAGGCATTGCATAGCTCTTTCACAACTAGATATTCCATCTGCTCCCAGCCTGTCCTGAAGAAATCAGGCTCATTAAATAATCAGAGAAATCTGCAAAGGCAGGAGTACTTGAATTTGACTCACAGCCATAGGAAGTCAACTCAAATTTTCTGTATAATATAGCTTGCATTAGAACTCCAGCAGGAAAAAAAGGAAGAAAACCCTTCATCACATTAATCATCTTAAGAACCTCCTGGTCTCTAAGCACATTTTTTGGAAAACATGTGGTTGAACTAAGAAGTTCATAATCAGGTGAGTAGTTTTAGTGAAATCAGAATTACTATTTTTAGAAATGCTTAGCAACTGGACCAAGGGAAAATCTTCCCCAAAACAAATTGATGATATTTTTCAGAAAAACACTGGTGAGTTTTTTTATACTGAAGAACTATTTGGGTCCTCAAGCAGGGGCACAGAGGGATGCAAAGGTATTTTTACAAACAAATGCACAATTCTTAAATTACTTTTATTCAGATATTTCCTGTATGAATTAATAGCTTAATTGCGCCACCACTCATGATGCCCATAGGAGAGCAGGGAAGAGAGTCTGTCTTCTCTGAAGTGTTAGTCATGGTGGAGGTCTAAGGGGCATTCTGCATGCCGGTTGAGCCTATAAGGACATTTCTACCTTCAAGTGATTTCCACATTCGGTTCACACCAGTGGAGTTCGTTTATAGTTTATATCTAGAGAGTTCTGGCAGCAGCAGTTTGGATAACCGAACTAAATGCATAAGAAGCCAACTGCACTGTTTGTTTGTGATTCCCCAAACCCTTTCAAGAAGTCATGACATCCACAATGAAAAACTGCATGACAGTTCTGGGCAGAAACAGTTGGTATTTCAGATCTGAGTTCTTGCTGTGTATTGGACTGAAGAGCGATAGACTAAGAATGTTTACACTGAAGCAGAAGTGAGTTGAGATGTCTGGTATAAGGGTTCCTCATTTCAATATGTGCAACTCTATAGGGCACAGAGTTATGGCAGGGAGAACTAATTAATTCCTCATAAAAAGTGCTTTTGTTCAAGGTAGCTGATCACAAATGTCCCAAATTAAAACCTAATGTCCATAGAGAACTTCATATGGATTGCCTCTGGCCAAGGCTATGCCAACAACAATGCATGCAGACCTCTGGCATTTAAAAATTTTAGATTAAAACCCCAAAACCAAATAACAACAACAAAAAACCCAAACAAACCCCACAAAATCTGATGAAAGTTCCTCAAATCAAACATTTCAAAACAAGGTATGCCCTTATATGTTGCAGTTTTTGTTTCACTGTAAGCATTCCCACGGTGTAATTGGTGGTCATGCAGGTGAAGGACTTAAACCTTTTCTAACAATGTACAGGAATAGATCTGACACACAGAATGGTCTCTCTCAGGCTTATTTTTTATTTTCTTAGTGCTTGGCTGACTGGAAGCTTTCCAGTTTCAGATCTAGCAAAATTTTTAGTCAAATGAATTTTGTCTAAAAGAACCTAGTCAGCTTTAACAGCCATGAAATTTTTCAGTGTCTCCATTGTGTATTATTGTTTGTAAGAAATGTAACTACCCTTCAACATATTTTAAATTCACTTTTTCGATATATAAATATTTTAGTTTGAAACATGTAAAATCAATGGCAGTGCTGAAAACAATTCTCATTAATTCAGAGGTAATATGTAGTTCCTGATCATTAAAATGTGAGCAGCAGCTAAAAAGAGTGCCTACAACATGCAGTGGGGAATAAAACATGGGTCTTATTTTTACATTAGCTCATGGCTTTAATTATGATTTTTAGAGAGACTTTTCTAATAGGAAATTTGTTGTCTGAATATGCCCACCACATATTAGATTTAATAAGAGGAAAAACAGTTTACTTTTTAATGTATGTAACAAAATACATCATCAGGAAACAGAACTAGATTTATTTGCCCTTCATATCCTGCTTCACTGACTTCCACTTTTCTCTAGTAATGCCTTATAGCCAGTTGGGCTTTTTCAACTCCTTTATAAACAGATAAGGAATCACATTTACATCTTGAACTTCCTGGAAATAAGTTTTATAACAAAATCAAATTTGATGGCAAGGCCCATTTCAGGACTGTATTATGAAATAACTAATCTCTCTTGGTTTCGGGTACAGGTTAGGGCTTCTGTCTAAAATGCATTATTTGTTGGATAGGAGAATTGTAGGTGGCTGACAGAAAATGCTTTGGAGTTCAATTTATTTGCAGTTCAAGTTTTGCTTGCAGATTTGACTTTGGAAATGAAGGATCCTGTCTGGGAAAGTCACTGAAATTCAGAGGACTGAAAATAAGAATCTTTGAGCTCTCTGAAACAGTCCTCTGTTTTCCCAATCATACAGCACGATGCTATTAAGCAGTGTCTTTGATCTGCAATAAGCATATCTAATTTGAATTTACTTGAAATTACTGCTAGTATCAGCTAAGGCTTTGTGCATCATCCAGATTGCAGGAATATTATAATACAAGAAATATTTTCATCCCAAGCAGGGATGAATCACATGCTTTCTCTCTTCAGCAAATGTCATATGCTACAAATGACAACACTTCAGTCCCTTCGTTAGAGGATTATCACTAAACCAAAAATGAAATCTGTCATTTACTCACCTGCTTTAGGCAAAAAAACCCAAAAAAAACCCCAAACAACAAACAAAAAACCAAAAGACAAAAAACAAAGCAAAAAAACCAAACCAAAAACCCAAAAAAACCCCAAAACTCAAACTGTTTTAAGGACCCTGTCTTCTGTGGTAAGAAATTTGCACAAACAAAATACTGTATTATTAAAATTTCCTCTGGAGAAAATGACCCAAATGCAATTTTTCCTCAACATTTGCATATAAATATTACTGCTTAATGAATATTGTCTTACCAAATACACCCAGATTATCAGGATTACTTCAAGATAGTCATGCAGTTTAGAAAGTAATATGGAAGAGAGAGAAGTACCCAATAGAAGTCTCCATATCTTTCTACTATTTTATCACACAATCTTTAAAGTTCTTTCAGATTCATGCTACAGTTTTCTGTCTCAATAACATTAACAGGCAAGGTTTATTCTTCCCCATCTCTTTTCTCTTTCCAGTAAGGACATTCTTACTGAGAATTTTGCTTACTGATCTTGCTGTGATCTGCCATAATCATCTCAGTCCTTTGTTTTTGAAGCAATTCATTTCCATCCATCACCACATTAATGACTTGTTTCAAGCTTACTTATCCTTGAAAACAGTGTAACTTTGGTGCTCGTATGTAAGGGACACACATTGCAGTGTGGGCCCTGATCCAAAGTCTGTCACTGGTCCACCGAGATCTTCTCAAGCTCTTCAAAAGATTTCAATTGGGTCTCAGAACTTTTGCCTCTATAAAAGGCTGTGCAACACCAAGGAGTAGTCCTTGTTAATATAACTAGTACACTCATTACCATACAGCAAGCAATGCCAGAGAGGTAAATGTAGTGGAACAGCTTATGTTGTTCAAGAATGGAGAGGATTATCTGTGTGCACCTTCCTTACTTTTGTGAGAAAACTAAGGATGAACCTTTAACAGTACAAAACTTTGGCCATGATCTTTGGACTTGACTGGGAAGCCAGCATGCATACAGCTCATGCAAGCTCACAGCATCGAATAGCACTACAGAGTTTTCCTAAAAGCCCTTCCTGTTATTTATAATGCATCAGCTTAAGGTCACAAAGCATCTCCTTGCTTGCTGGCTTCTTCGGAGAACAGAAGACACCTGCAGTCACCATTTGGCAGGGAAGCGGGGGGTGGGGAGGTGGTCCTTCCCAAGATCAATCAGCATTCCTATTCTGAAATCTACCTTGAAAATGGGCACTTTTTCCTTACATGGCAGAAGAATATGTAATAAGGATGTTACATGTCCAGTCTTGATAGGTATTCCACATAGATGTGAATACTTGCCTGAAACATCCCTAATATATAGTACAAAATCATAAGAGTGTTTTTAAAGGGTAAAATTTTGCTGGATGGAAGTATGGGATCCTGATTGTGAAAAGGTTTTCTACTCTTATAGAAGACAAAATCTTCAATCTCAGTTTCCTAAATAGAGTTTCATAAGAAAGAGAAAAGAGGAATTCTCTATGCAATCAATTCTTTTCTATATATAACCATTTTGCAGGTCATTAACTGGCTAACTGAGCATCAAGCAGCTGTGTCCCATATTCTGTATTATTCAGAATGGGATATACCAGAACTTCCTTTAAAAACACAGACAGAGCAATGGAAACTGTCAGGAAGCAATATCTAAGGAATTGTCTACTGTGACTTCAGGCAGGGCTAGAGGCTACATAGAGGCACTGAAAAAACACTGTTAGCTTATTTACAAGCCGTGGGTCTTCAGAAAGATCCAGAAGGACTCAAGATTTCAGTAAACTAGAGAGAGTGCTTAGTGGTTGTAAATTTTTATAGTATTCATGACAGAAAAAGAGAATAGGCTCTTTTCTAAGAAAATCTGCAATAATTATTATTTTATTTTATTAAGATATTTTTAACACAAAGACATCACGTGCTAATTCTGCAAGGGCTGCAGGGAGTAGAGGAGAGTAGTAGGCTAAGTTTTGGTACCTAAGTTCTGGTTGTGGTTCAAGCTGATTTAAGATTGCATACTTATGAAAAATAATGTTTTTCAATTTACTTACTGAGGGAATCCATACACAGAGATTTCATATTCTTAATTCTCCCAAAACTTCCTTTTTAAAATAGTTTTATTGCTTTCTTTCTTTTTTTTTTTTTCCTTCCACTGGGACAAACCATGAAATCCTCTAGAAATAATGACAGCCTCTCCCCTTTCTAGACCTGATCAAAGACCTTCTCACAGCAGTTGCTGTGTTTGAACACAGAAAAGGTTTTTGGCTACTTTTTCAATGTTATTCCTCTTCTAAGCCCCCACGAAACCAGGTTCCTTCTATCTGATGACTATCCAGCAAGAGGTTAGGGAAAGGAGAAAAAAATACTGGGGTGATGTATAATGCCCTTTCCCATCACTGTCAAGATTCTGCAGGAAAAAGAAACTGCAAGCAGCATATTCCACATACAATATGGTATAGACCACCAGTGACTAGAGCTAAGAAAATTGTCCGTGTTTTTTTCTTACTACGGCAGTGGCAGGATTTCAGGTATGGTTCATTTCTCCTCCTCACAACAAAGAAAATGTGTCTTCACAGCAAAATATGTCCTTCCCCACACAGTCTCCAACAGACATTTCCAAGAGAAAACAATTTGATTTGCTCAGATTTGTTTCAGCTTTGAAACAAATCAACAGCAAGATAGAGACTATGGAATATCATTACCAGTAACAAAGTATGTAAGGTAATGAAAAGAAGTATAAATGATGTGGAGTTTTTTTTTTCTAAGTATCAGTCTTGGCAAAGTAGTTTGGGTTTTTGGGGGGTTTTCATAGAAGAGATATAGTGAGAAATACTAAATAGTTTCTGGTGCCTGCTTGGTGTTTTAGAAAGGCAGAAAGAGGTGGGTAAATTCACTACTGGAAATGTGTGCATTTAGTTCAGGCTGGAGATGGACATACACCATTCACATGATAACTACAGTGCTCCTCTCTCAGTGAGGCCCCAGCCTGGCACAATCCAAAGAAAAGAATAAAAAAGGTCTATGAGTAGGTGTGTTGTAAAGTCAAAGCCATCTTCCTGGTTAAATACAAAACCGGAAATACAATGTGGCACAAACTCAACTTAGGACATCTTAATCAGAGACATGACTGTTTCCCTTAGAAGCTGGTCAAAGCTTTTTACCTGACAGACAGGAACTGCACCACAGGAAAGTCATCTGATGCATGTATGGAGCTGGATGAAGAGTTAACAGTGCCAGGTCTGTGGCAGGGTAGCTCATGAGGGACCCAGCACCAGCCCTCTGCCATCTCCCTTCCCCATGTTGCAGTCTGGCAGTCCTGGAGGTGATGCATCCCTTATCACATTCGGTCCCTCTTTCTTGTGACTTTCCTGCAGGCTCCAGCTTCAACACAGCAGTGCCCTTGCTGTGGCACCCACCTTGCTGATTGCTACAGCTCCCCTTGGCATGCAGCAGCCCACTCAGTGTTGTCAGCTCATGGCTCCTTGCAGCAGTGTGGGGACTGGCAGCAAACACAGCTCATCATGAGTGCTGCAAGTCATTTGTCTATCTGTACCTCACTACCTACAACAGCTCATTATCAGTGACAATATTTGGGCAGAAAATACAGACTTATTTTTTATTTAGTTCTATTGAAACAAAGAGAAGAATTCTTATAAAAAAAATAAATAAAACAAAATATAAGAGAAACCAATGACCCTCTGAGACCTGGGCAGAGTGAAGGGTACACTGAAGTGTTTGTCTTCATTGCTACTACAAAGAATAGCTAAATCTGCAACAAACAACATTCTGCAGCATTATGAATTGAAAAAGAGGAGGAAAATCCCCAGCTGATGTCAGCAAGACAAATGTACCTGTACAATTGAAGACCTCTGTCATTTTCGCAAAAAAAAGAACTGCAGTATATGCTTGATATAGATGTGGTTTGTGACACACGGAGCTATGCTAACATGAACTCCATTGCACATAGTGTTCCAATATTTTTTTGTAGTTGGTGGTGTTTCAATTTCAGATGAAAACTCAGGTGCTGAGAGTAGACTCTAAAACACATGAAAATTTCCAGACAGCTTTAATAATATATAGTGAAACTATATATATTCTCAAGCTATGCCTCAGAAAGACAACTTATTATGCACTGTATTGTACAAGATCTTCTTTGTTCCATAATACTTGCTATAGGAAGATTTAAAACACAATCAATTGCTTCTTCTTAGAGTGCTGAACCTCTCCAAGAATTGCAAGGATCTCTTCTTCATGGAGTTGAAGTTGAATTTAAGGAAACAAATGAATAGTGACATTTTCACCAAAGAGAGAGAGAGCAACTTTGAAGTGCAGAGGCTTCCTGTACTCAGAATAGGAGGTAAAATCTTGAGTTCCTGTAACTTTTAATTCTTGACATGGAAGTAAATAATATAGTTGTTTATACATAACATTATACATATATATTGTACATAAATAATGATTCAACGACATCCCAGAGGAAGCAGGCACTGAAGGAAGAAATCTCTGAAGCAAGAAAGAAGCAGAGCACTGAAACTCCCATTTAATTATCCTCTCTGCTGGAGTTCCTCACAAAATTCAGCCAAAGAAGTTCCTCCACCTTGAATGACTTTCCTCTACCAGCAATATCAAAAATTGCTAATAGGCAGAAAAAAATGTGTAAGAAAGAAGTAAAATTTAGTGGAGAAAGTCCCTGCTTCAGATTATCAACAACAAAAAAAATATACAAATATCAGAATAAGAAATAAATAGACAATATTAAGAAGGATCTTGACTCCTTGGGGGGGAAGGGGGGGAAAATGACTTTTAGTTTCTTCATATTGTTTATTTTTTCTTTTTCTTATTTGGTTGTGTCTGAGCCTTGTTGAATGTAAGCCAACTACAGCTCATGAAAAGGACCCACTTGTTGGAGGCATTATTTATGCTCTTAAGTCAGACACAAAATTCATTTTTTTTCTCATGCAGATGAAACTTACTTCAGCAATATATTCAGAAATACTTATATAGTGCTCCAGCAACTTCACTGGAAGAGACAGGTTATTTACAAATAGTTCAGTTTGTTTTGCAGGGAGATCTTTCACCTGTAGGTAAATGCTTTCCTCTAGTATCTACCTGAAAAATAAATGTAGAGATATCTCATTCCTAAGACTTTCCCAGACACACTCTACAAAGTCACTTTTGGGAAGACATTGTTATGAACACTGATGTAAGTAACTGGAATATATATAGTGTTTTTCTCTGTGACATTAAATCCTCTGTGTCCCCTGGGGATGCTAGAGTTCCCCAAGGGGCTCAGCACTGGATCTTGAACACCTGCTTTCCCTTCCAGGTGTAACATTGCCCAATGACTTCCACTTTAGCCCCTGTTAATTAATAGATGCATGTCAGGGAACTGCCAGAAACAAAATGCAGTGAGGCTGTTCTCATTTGCAGGTAAACAGGAGCTCAGCACTAACCATGTAAACCAGGAGATGTGATGAGCTCAGAAGCAGGAGCCTGAACTGTGCAGCAATCACTCCAGATACTGCCGTACAGGTGGCCCTGGGACTAAAGTCTGTGTGCCTTTATGCAGGCACAAGCACAACAGCTCAACTTGAAGAGATATTTCCAGTCCTGGAATATATTGGTGCTTAGTAATCACAGCAGTGAAGGGAGAAAGAGACTTGAAACTGGGTATTACACATTCAGGTTAGTGCTTTGAGCAGGATAAAAATCATGGGCATAAATGTGACCTTTTCTTATGTATGGCACAAATGAGTCTAGAGAATACTTAGTGAGTGTATCCCTGTTGGAGTTACCAAGAGTATCTGTCCCAATTCATAAGTTTATGCAAGGTATAAAGTGCTGCCAAGACTTTTGCTATTTCATATGCACCCTGGAGCAAAAACACAGATACAAAAAGCAATTTGGCACCTTCAAATTAAAATAAACAAGACTTTTAAAGATATCAAATGCACCTAAAGTCAGATTTCAAAGTCCTAAGTGGGAATTAGGCAAGCAAATCATTGTGCAGACATACATTCAAACAGTTAAAGCAGAAGAACCCTCTTTTAATACAACATATGCTTGATGAACTTGCCAAAATGAGACCTTTGATAATTCCTTTAAAATGTTGCAACAGGAGAAATGAAGAGTTTTCAGAGCACCATTAGTGACAGTGCAAGCCCTCCTAGGCTGTCCTGCTAACCTCATTTGCTTTGTTTTGGAGGCTCTTTTAGGATAGTGAGAGACACAAACCCTCACAGAAAAACAGGTAAGGATGTGAATGACTGTCCCATCATGACAGTTGTGTCCAGACTCTTCTGCAGAGCCAATGCCAAGGAGAAGACTCTCCAGAAACAGGTAGCCCACTTCACATTTAGCTGTGAGTTTTTCTTAGGCTTTCCCCAGCTTAGGGCCTGCAGTATTACCTGGATGTCCATGAGAGACCTTCCTTGTGCAGTGGAGAAGTTTACACGTGCCCTTTTAGAAGAGGGCACAGAGCTTCATTGTTTTCAATTGTGTCACTGATACTATGCTTTGTTATGTTTTCTGATCTCTGAGCAGCTTGGACTAGATTTATTCCTCCCAGCCAATACTGAAAGAATTTCTATGGTAGTACTGCATATTTAAACTCATGCAAGTGGCTGAAAACAAATCCTTAGGGCTAGAGCCTTAGTGTGTTTACTTCCATGTCCCAGTAGTACATAGTAGTCTTCACAAATAGCGGCAGGTTGCAGGACTGCCACACACGTTCTGTTCTTCTCAATGGACAATCCATTAACAATGCTGTCAAGCCACAGTTACAGTCTGGCAGCAGTGAAAGGCCTGAGAGGGTAGCCACAACCATCTGCTTTATATTTATGAATGTGAAGCCTAGTAAGAAAACGTGAGTTTGTAAGATTAATGAAGTTTTCAAGTTCCCATGAGCTCCACAGGTACGATAAATCTTGCTATTGAATCACAGAAAAGTTTTAATTGACTAAATAGACTGATACATTTTATAGAAAATGTCAATAACTTTGGAACAAAGCGTCACATTGAGCAGGCTGGGAAGGAAGATAAGCCTTTGCTGCCTATTCATTATTTATCCTTTTGATTATTTCTAAACTAAATATAGTGTTATAATAGAGCTTGATTATCATTGTGCTTTCCATATTCTGTTTACATTAAAAATGTAAAAAAGAAATCAATATAAAAGAACTTAAAATACAGTCACTGGAAGAAAAAATAAGAACCCCTTTGTAAAGAAATTATGCTCTTCCCGAAGAAGTGACTTTGCATGCTATGAATAGCAGTCTTTCAGTAAGCCACCTAACAGACTTTGATAGAATTATAATTTATGATGCATTAGTTGGATAAAGCAATATTAATATTTTATCCCAGAAAAGGTTGCCTCAGCCTTAGCAGTTGTATATTTCAATCTTTAATTTCCTTTATTCCCAGGAAAAGAAGTGCTGTTTATGTTGTCAATTGGAGAACAGCTCCTACCTAGTGAGTTTTCATAGTATATTTCATTTCTTGGGAGGGTTTAAACTCTTCCACTTTGAAACATATTTGTTGACTGTGCTTTCTCAGAGAGAATATTTACTATTACATCATTATATGAAGCAACCTTTTAGCTTGTATAATACAAGGATTTTGCTTATAACCTTCTAGCAGTTTTATGAGAGATCAGTTTCAAAAGTGTATTTAGTTTTTTAGTATATTTCCACTTACAACAGTTGAGAAAAATAACACCATTACTAAAATTTACTTAGCAATTTGTACACCACATTAAATGTCACTTTTTGCATTCCAAAATGTTATATGGATCATCATATGTACCTCAGAGGTTTTTTTACCAAGTATTGGAAAATGTCTTCGCTTCTTTTCATTAAAAAAAAAAAAAGAAAGCCTATATTTTCTTTTTCTTTAAATCATCAAAATGCCAGTAAGAGAAAAAGTTCTATAAACAAACAAAATCAGAGAGATTCCTTTATACATACACAGCTCTGATAAAACAAGTAAGGAAAACTATGTAAAACATCCCACAGGATACTTTAAAATAGGTTGTCATTACTCTTAAATCTTGATAACGAAATAAGCAGCATTCAAGTCAGTTTCTCTACAATTTGTAAGAACCTGTTTATATTCCAGAAATAGCCTGTGAAAAGTTTCTTTGCAATTAAGTTCATTGATGGTGTTCGTAGGACACAAGTCTTTTTCAAAGGGAATATATCACAGGCAAAGACTTATTTTCTTTTTGCTATGGCTGTGAATGGAACTTAAGTATTCAGCCTTATGTACTGTGCATACTCAAAAATATAGAGCCAGACCCTGTGAGTATCATAAGGAAGGACTAGAAATATATTTTAAAGACATGCACACATTTTCAGATTTTGCATTTTCTTTTGGGGGTTTGACCTTTTAGAATTCACAAAGTTTTCACTGCACCTCTGAGGACAAAGTACTTACTAAAGCTACAGAGTCACATGACTTCAGGAGCTTTGGATTTTAAAAATACACCAAACGTCTTTACCTTGCAGTGTAATTGGATTGATGGCAATGCCATCAGTGCAGCAGAGAACATAAATAGAGATAGAAATACCAGGAATGACCTGACTTCCTATTTTGCTCTTTTCTATTTTAAAGCTGTAATATATCAGATCAGAGAGCTACTAGTCTCACGTGGATCTTCACCCCCTGCCATGGATATATTTGCTTTCAGGAACCTTTACTTCAGCTCTGTCCTAAAAATTTAAAGTCACCTACTACAGGCACAATAATAAAATTTTAATTATCCTGTTTGCACTTCGGTGACATTATTTGTGTCTCCTTATTCTAATACCTGAAACAAAGCAACTAATCAATCAAAACCAAAATCAAAAAATCACAGATGAGTAATAAAACCAGCTGTCTTCAATTTGCCCATTGCAGTGTGAAATTGAACAATTGCAGCTTTTTTTTGGGGGAGCTATGTTCTGTGAAAAAACCCTTTGTATTAACATATTAAGTGTTCAGGAATCACACAGAGAAGAATGTCTTTTTCTCCTGTGATATCGAAGGTGTCCATTGTGTTTACAAACACCAGTTGTGCACAGCCACTTTCTGTAACTGAGGAATTGATGAAAACACCTGGCAGCTTTTAAGGTCCAGGACATTATTTTCTTTAAAGTGCACCAGGAAGGTACAGAATTGCTTTTGTGGTGTTTGTCACCTATCAAGTTTTAAAAGGGCATGGTTTGTTGTTCCTTTAATGTAGCTCCCTATTGTGTAAGGCTTTTACCTCTGGAAATTTACCTGCTTTCTCATGGCAGATTTTTGTCTCACAACTATAGGAATCAATTAACCCCCACAGATTTTACATCAGTGTTTGCAGGGTGGATGAGAAGGAGCAGTCAAGTGCTAGGCTTTATGTTCCTTGTGTGTCTCTTGTTTTCTAATCTAGTTTGGACAAATTAACTGAGACCATTTAACTAGGATTTACTGATGCCACATGATATAATCTCCTATCCTGGTTTTGTTTTTCCTTCTTTCAAATGGTAATAGGTGAAATATGTTCTCTTTTTTCTCTTTCTTTTCTTTTCTGTTTTTTGTTTTTATTTTTTTATTATTATTTATTTAATATTTGCTATAAAATCAGCAGAAATTTTGAAACAATTTCAGCTCTTCTCAAGCCAGTTGTTAACATGTCTTGCCCTCCTCTGCCTAGAGCTCACAGTCAGGAAAGTTTCTATAGTACAAGTGAAAAAAAAACCCTACATGAGCTATAGTGAGGTCAGTAGATGAAAAACAGAGCAGAGGCAATGCCTTGCCAAACCCTTGGCCTCAGTTCCAGGACAACATGACTGTCATGGGTGGAAATGGAAAGCTTTGACAAAATTTATTTAAAAGTCCTGCCACTGAGTCATGAGAAGCAGAATGGACTACCTTGCTTTCTAAACCTCTTCTCAGAGAAGAGTCTTGGTGCCTCTGAATCCAGTCTTAGATTATGTCAACGGTTTAAATTTAAGGAATTATAGAGGTGTGATTCAATCACTTTTGTCCCACAGGTTTTAATGATTTTCAAAATGAGAATATTTGTATAAAATGAATAATTTATTATTAGAAATGATCAAATATCTTAATTAGAATTATTTACTACACAATAGCTAAAACCACTAGTAGTATAAGATAGGATAGTGCACGATATTGAAGCAATTATAGTAAAGCTATCAAAAAGAAATAATTGTTAAGTAGCGATTTGATGTAACTCACCCAGACCAACACTTGTGTGGAGATATTTTTTGCTCAACCTCGAGTATCCTTGGATATCCACACATACACCCGAGAAAGGTTATGTCAGAAGAACCCAAATGTATGAAAGAAGACTGGACTTTTATAGCATAAAGTGATTGATTGGTAGTCACAGTAGACTGGCTTATGTGTGAAATCCTGCTTCAAAAAGCAGAATGTGCGTGTGAAGTCTGGTCAACCAGGATGATTTTAGCACAATTTAACACCAAGACAGCACCCTGCCACCAGAAGTTGAACTGATTGGATTTGAGGTCTTATCAGGGTGGGCTATCCTGCCACAGTGACTTCAACGTTTTGTTTGTTTACAGGTCAAGGTAGGAGAAATCAGCTTATTCCATGCATTTATGTCTTTGCATTCTTCAGTCAATGGATGACAGTGGTAGGCAGGAGACTTATGC
The DNA here is from genome assembly GCA_013400415.1 of Scytalopus superciliaris. NCBI lineage: Eukaryota > Metazoa > Chordata > Aves > Passeriformes > Rhinocryptidae > Scytalopus > Scytalopus superciliaris. The sequence continues at coordinate 101,819 of VXBX01000890.1, forward strand.
CTCATTGAAGGATTGTCTTTAGCCTTTGGTTTGTGAACAACAGAAAGGTTAGGAAAATGTACAGCCCATTAATCAGACATTAGTGGGAATGAAAGGCCAGATTTACCTAACACTGTATTGAGGAGAAATGAGTAGGAACTTCCCCAAACCCTCACTTTATATATTTCATGTAGAAGAAATATTATTACCCTTGGGATATGTTTATCTAGAGATGGCTAAGTATCTTTTGTATGCTGTTACTTTCTTCTATTTTGTACAATAATTTTATTCAATTCTTTGTAGTCTAAACCAATTTCCTCCACCACAGAATTTTATTATTTGCTGATTGTCTCTAGGTAGCTTAATTACTGGTAAGAGGATAATGAAGTAAACCTGAAGCCAATATTTAAGTAGAGTGGAACTACTCGAGTGTAATTAGCATTTTAAATTTGCCTTTTAGTACTTTATAAAGACCTATAACAAAATGCTGCCTTCCCTCCTGCCTTGCTTATTAAAAGGCTGTCAGGAGTTGGTACACTGCAATTAACACTGAGGGGCAATGTGCCTGCCAGGAGGTGGGGGGCAGAGGGGAAGGGGGAAAGTTTGCTGCTGGGCGGGCTCTTCTGGAGCTCCATTTACATCATGCTCTTATAGCATCTTCACTAAAATGGCAAAACAAGAACACTGGGGTCTTAAAAGGTCTCCTGGTGTTTCTTTTTTCCTCAAGGAGAGCATTATGAGTTAGTGTTGATGTCCTCACACATTCTAGCAAAGTTCATTATTTTCCATCTACTTAAATACTTTCCATAATTTCAATTATATCAGCTAGACTTCACTCTTGAAAGTTTTGTTTTTCCTGCTTCTTTTGCAAGCAGGCTTCAAAACAAAGCTGACTTCATTTCTAGTGCCAAGAAAATTCCCTGTACTCTCTCACACATGGTCTGAGTGATGTCAGCCCCAGCAAGCAGGAATGGCCGAGGCACTGGCATGCCCTTGCTCATGGCTGGATCAGGGGTGACTCCTTGATGTGCAGCCAGGGTACTCCTAGGTAGTTCTTATGCCAGGGTCAGGAGGCAGCACAAATCAATAGGGACTAGGTTTTCCCAGTTTGGGCATATACAGGGTAGAGAGCAGAGGATTCTGTGCATTTAGTTGTGTTTGTCTCTTACGTTCCAATTCAGTCCTGACCTGTTTCATTGACTGGCACAGCTGTAGCCTAAAAGACTGTACTGAAACTTGAGTGATAGCTTCTCCTCTGCAATTTCTCTCCTTCATGGTTTGCATGGAGTGACTTAATCTACTATAGCCCAGGAGATGACAGCAAATGGCACTTAATTTCTAGTTGATCACATGCTATGTAATATGGATAACAAAGGCTGAAGCCTCAAGCCATACTTATTGGTCTGAGCCTCATAGACCCCTCATGAGGCCTATAAAGATGTGATGTCCTCAGCCACATTTCTTGAGTGTTTGAATGTTAACATTTTACAGCCAGGGAACTTAGTATGTGAAAGTGCTCTATAAGGTATTACTTAGGGGTAGTCTTGTATGAACTAGATTTGCAATCTCTTCTTTTAAGTCATCAAATTCATTTTGATGCAATTTAAAAATTATGTAGTATTTCAGTCATGAAGGATTTTACTTCAATAAAGGTAATAATGGAGCTTCAAGGGTGTGATTATTACTGGAAACCCACATCCTTGGGGAATTAAAACCATTTAGGTACTCTTTCTGTTCAATTAAAATATGATGCCATGGGATTAAATGTTAGGATGTACACTACAAGTAATGATTTCATGCCTTATTAGGTGCAAATAAATGTTAACGGAATGAGAAAGCTAACAGGCCAAATTTACTCTTGGGGCATGTGGAACAGGATCTGTGGAATTCTGCACACTTTTTGTGCCCGATATGCCATGACTGGATTCAGCCAAGTATGCTTTTATGGCTGTGATATTTATGGTGCATACTGATTATGTTCTAGATGTATATTGCACCATAATTCAGGAAGATTTAGCTCACAGACTAAAGATCCATCCAGAGCTGACAACATTCATCTTGCTTGGCCTTGTTTTTACAGGATTTGGCTGAGCAGTGTAGTCGGGGCTAATGGTCCCTTTGCTGTGGATATGAGGCTCAGAATCAGAGACATCTAATGCACCTGTCTCTTAATGGCCCAGTGGCAATTGGCAATCCACTTTATTTAGCACTGCAGCATGTCATTCTATTCACCTTGCTTTCTATCAATTTTGAGACTCCTTTCTAAGGAAAGGGAAGAACTGAAACTGCATCAAGTGTCACTGGCTGACAAAACACCTAATTAGCTGGTAGTAAAGGCTGAGGAGAGGAACTGGACCCCATTCTGACCCTGCTGAGGCAGTCCAGTTCCAAAGTCTGGTGTTGTCTAGGGAGGCACAGTGAGCCATCAGCAGTCAGAAACTAACCCTTAGAATCTGCAGTTGTCTGAACTTCTCAATGACGGCAATGGCTGCAAGGCTGCACTCTTCTCCTGCCCTACTTCTACCACTGCACAGAATATCCCCATATAGCAAAGGTAACAGAGATTGTCATTTTCTCTCCAAAATAATTTTAAACTCACAAAGGACCCCAAATGTTTCTTGGTTTAGACTGTGAATGAGTGTATTTCAATCCCTTTAGTTGATAGTTTTACTTTACATGGAACAAGTAAATAGTTGCTGATGAAAAGCACAGAGAAAGACCAACTCTGTAGTCCAGGACATATTCACTTGTGTAGAAGAGGAAGATCAGCCTGCAATGAACTTTTGGAACAGAGACTTGAATTCAGTCTGTCCTTCCACAGAAACATCATAGAATAGTTTGGGTTTGAAGGGATCTTAAAGATCATCCAGTTCTAACCTCACTGCCATGAGCAGAAACACCTTCCACTAGATCAGATTGCTCAAAGTTCCATCCATCCTTGAGCACTTCCAGGGATGGGGCATCCATAAGGTCTATGGGCAACCTGTTTCAGTGCCTCACCATCCTCACAGTAAAGAATGTCTTCCTAATATCTGATCTAAACATACCCTATTTCACTTTAAAGGCATTCCCCCTTGTCTTATCATTACATGACTTTGTTAAAAGTCTCTCTCCATCTTTCCTGTAGGCTCCCTTTAGGTACAGGCAGGCCGCAATTAGGTCACCCTAAAGCCTTCTCTGCTCCAGGCTGAACAATCCCAGTAGTCTTAGCCTTTCATCATAGTGCTCCACACCTCCAAACAGACTGTAGCACCAGTCTCCCTACTTTTCTTTGGAAAATTTAATAATTTTGCACCTTTCACAGATTTCTCAGATCCTCTGCAGCTGAACAGAACTATGGGTATGCTTAAAGACAAGCATGCAGTTGCTTTGATTACTTCATTTATAAACATATTTATGTACCTGTCCTTTATCTGAACTAAGTTTTTCACACCTTTGAATAAGAAACCATTGTCATAATCCTCATACTACCTACCCCTAAAGTAGGTATATTTTATTTATATATATATCATATATATACTAAGAACATCATAATTTCTGAAATTTTGAATTGGTATGTCATGTTACACATGCCCAAATTTCATAATGCTATTTTCTAGATTATATATGCATAACAAATCAGCTGAATACAAATTGTTAAGCAGCTTTACTTTCCTTCAGACCTACACAAACCATTTGACCTCTCTCAAAGAAGGTGAAAATGGTGACCAATACACATTATTTCTGAAAACTGGTGCAGCTAGGAAAAGAGGATAAGAAAAGGCTACTAATCAAATCTCTCAAATGTAGTCCATGGTGAATCTACTGGGCAGCAGTCCCTGGTTATGCAAAAAAGATACTGAATTAAAACATAAACCTCAGTAAATAAGAAAAGGTTGCTATTTAAAAAAAAAAATAACCTTTTTGATACAGCTATTTAATGAAAGAATGTGCTGCATGATTTATATCTCACTCACTCTGGTCACATTTCTAACTCTGCATTTTTATTAAGTAGTTACAAATTTCACTATATACCAACGCAAAAGGCATACTTATGCTGATCATGTTGGGCAAAATCCTTCTGCAGGTTTTCCTTAAGTGACTGTTGTGACATTTCATAGTTCAGATGGATCACAACTGTGAGTTCAAAGCAAGCTGTGAAAGACTTGAAGTAGTTTTCACTGCTTCACAAATCAATGCTGTCAAGAGCAAATCTTGACCTTTATGCAATTTTAATTAATTTGATAAAAACCTTTGGCATGGTGAGGTAATTTAGAGATGTATGGAAAAAGCTTGGCTGTCTAAGTAGCTTCTGTCAATTTTGACAAGCATCCATGATGGAAAGCAAGTGAAGGTCCATGAGAGTCTATCAAACTTGCCTAAAGCAGTCAGAAGGTTTTTAAGTCTTATCCTGTTTATTCTGTTTTATACATCAAAGCCAGGCAAGATGAACTGCAACCTAAAGACTAGCATTACAATTTACTTTCAGACTGCCTGAAGATGATTTAACATTTAGCAGACTACATATGCAGTCTAAGGTTAATGAATGGATTTGCTGGACCTCTGCTGTGCTAGCAACTTTGTACAGTCAGAGTACTAGAGTAGGAATTTTTGATGCTTGCAGGACTTGTTTTCTGCTTCTGCAAACCTACTTGGACTGACCTGAAATGTAAGAAGAAAAATATGTGCCAAGCAACTCCCTTCAAGAAATAGCTATCCATAGAAATGAACTTGTAGCATAAATGTGCATAACCTCAAAGTATTTTGAAAATATGTTAAGGTTTCTGGTTAGCTTCTATGCCTATAAGTTAGTATGGTCTCCAAGTGATTCATGAAGTACACTAGTAAGGTACCCTGGTCAGATCACCCAATTAAGTGTTATGTTTCACTTTCTCATCACTCACTGACCAAAGTGGTATGACCAGGTCTCAAGTGGTAAAATCTTATAGTATGCTGACTGTCTGTCCTTGGTATTAATAATGGTAGAACAGGGGAGAGTGAGTTTAAAATGAGAAAGGAAAGATTTAGATTAGATTTTAGAAGAAATTCTTTATTGAGTGTGGTAATACACTGGAATAGGTTGCCCAGATAAGCTGTGGGTGCCCCATCTCTGGAAGTGTTCAAGGCCAGGTTGAATGGTCTGAGGCCCCAGTCTTGCTCTGTGAATTTCTTAAAGTGGCTTTGTTTTTTTTTTCTACCCTGAGAGGGCACAAGGGAAAAGTACAACAATATTTTTCAGGAGGTTAACCAGCAAATTTTTACTGGAAAGCTTTAGAAAATAAGGGAACTTGACAAATATTAAAGGCAACATTCAATCACAAGAAAGCATTTCATGAAGCACTGACTTAGCAAACTCAAGACCATTCAACTTTAAGCTACACAAATTTCAAGAAGAGGAAATTAGGAGAAGAAAAAGAGAGAGAGAAAGAAAGAGAAAACAGAAATATAAGTACTGCCTTGGTTCCAGCATGGTCTTACCCAAGGACAATAGGGATGCTACACATGTATGCCTCATGCCGTAATTGTTATCTGCTCTGGTCTCCTCTGGGGACCCCTGCAGAGGTGGAGCTTTAGGTCTGCCAGTCGTTCTGGGGCTGAGTTAGGGGCTCCAGGAATGTGGTGTGGGGCAGTCCTCCCAGTGTGCCCAGCACTAGAGGCTCCCAAGGAGGCAGGGTATGGGGGCAGAGCACCATTCCACCTTTGCAGAACTTGATCTGCCCCTTCCACCACACTCACCTTGGTTGTTTCAATCCAGTAATAACTTTTTCCAGTCTCTCACAGGTGGAGCTCTAAGTAATCTGGTCTAGGGGAAGGTGTTCCTGCCCATACAGAGGGGCTGGAACTAGATGATCTATAAGGTCCTTTCCAACCCAAAACTTTCTGAGTTTCTGTGATTAGTGACACAGGTGTGATAGGCCTGCTCTGTGGTTTGAACACAAAAGACATAAACAGTGGCTTTATGTGTTATGACTCAAATTACTGTGCTCTTAAGCTGTATACTTTTGTTCCTAAAAATGTCTTTAATGTGGATATGACTAAGTAAAATTCAGAATAGAAATGCTGAGTTCTTTGTTGCTGGTCTGTATCATCTTTACAATGTGCATGATGCAGATGGCTGGAAGTACTGTATGTGAAGGACATGGAGCTGAATCAAAGAGAAAGCATCACTACCTAGATATAGAATAGTATACACTTAGGTTCAAGTTGGGAAAGTTAACAATGATTTAATGTTCTTACCTGCTGAAGTTTAACACAGGGTTTTATCAGAAGTAAGATATTAGCTGGCATTTGACAACTCATAATCCAAACTCCATGTCAGTGATCACAAATCTTGCCATCACATTGGTTAAGGAAGTGAAGGCCTGAGGAGACATGAACCTCGTTCTTGGGGCAAAAGCATTCTGAGCATGGGATTATTCAAGAATATCTATTCCATATTAAATTTCTATTTTACTGTGCTGAAATGTTAGGCATTGGCATGCCCTTATTTAAGGAATAACAAGTAAAGACTGGTGCTTTTTATAATGGGACCATTCAGTGAGCAAAATGAAGAAACTGAAAGTCTGGGACACCTAATTTGGCATATATTCTGAGACCTGAGTTTCACCGAGAAGTTTACAAGGAGCTATTTTGCTGACAAAAGTGATGCTAATCAAAATACAGGTTTGTGAGACTTTTTTTTTTTTTTATCACTCTGTGAAATCTCTGAAGTCTCCTTGGCTGCATATTGCAATATAACTGTCTAATAAAAGCAAGGTTGGTTTTTATTTTAGATTGCATATCTCCAGATCAAGAATTTCACAGTACTTTGAGAAGTCTGATTGCATGTTATTTGGTTCTAAGTTCATGGCTACACACCGCAACAGCTGCAATGGCACTGGTCATGGGAGCAGGCTGTGGCTTCTGTCACTCACCTGAGAATTCTATGCTCCACGCAGAGAAAGGCAGAAGCCATTCTTCAATTTGGAATGCTTTTTCCTTTTATCTTCAGGCACTAAAGGAGGCTACCTGCATTGGGGACTTTTTAGATTCTTCAGAGTGAGAAAGGAGTTTCTATGTAGAAATCTGCTCAAAGTAATCTTTAAAAATCTACTTAGAAACTGTAGTTCATATTAAAATCTCAAATTTGAAAATACCAAGGACTCATGGCTAGTGAGAACTTTAGGGAAAGAAAATTTGCTTTCCTGTGTTCCCTGGCACATCTCTCACCTGCATAGGTGTGGGTACCTGTGCTCAATTCAGAGTAAAATCCAGTGTGAAAACTGGCAGCCTCAGAAAAGGCTAGAACATCTACTGAAAGGAGTTTTTGAACCTATTGCAGCTGGCCTGAAAGGAATAAAAACAGCATGCAATTTAAAAAAAAAAAAAGTTTAACTTTACATCTGGAGCCTTAAACTAAATTTCAGAATCAAAATAGGACAAAAGTGCTGATTGTGTCCTAATATATAACTATTCAAGGCTGCTGTGATCCGATTGCAGCCTGGAGAGTGACATCTGTAAGACTAATAAGACACATGAAAGAGTAATACCTATGAGAATGCAGACTTCACTGAGGCTTCTTGGCACTACCAAAATGCTAATATGAAGTTAGGATATAATTGACTCTTTAGGAAAAAGACAGTATCAGATGTACTGAATAATTTTCTGATGCTGCTTGAATCAGTGAAAACTTCTCTCTGAAACTTCAGTGGGTTCAAGTTTTCATCCCTTATATTCAACAGCAAGACAATGCAATGTTTTTATTCTGATCTGCATTCTTTTGTATTAAAATTCGTCAATTGTAAAAGGAATTTATAGTTAACTTAGAAATACTGTAACTTATGATTTTTTCAACAATGAACTACTCTTATAAATATTATGAGTACTGCTACTTTAAAGCATGTAGACATTTTAATTGGATTGTATAAACCGAGTATACAGCACAGCTTCCAAGTAAGATGAGAAGAATGAATACGAAATGGTAATCCTTTATGTAATCATACACTTGATAGATTATATCTGGGTTTCTGGGAAGACAAAGGCTGTCGTATACAGCTACTGGAGTTGAACATATTCTTTTCCCACCTCTGCAATTATTTTTTTTTTTACTTTTAGCAAAACACAGTACAAATCAAGAGAGTCAAAAATCTAAAAAAACTCTCATGAATAAAATATTTGAAAAAAAATAAACAAAAAAACCCTGGGCCTGCCAAAACTTTTTTTAAACACTAATTCAAAATTCTTATAACTGACAAACTAGCTGAAATGTTGAAATTAAAGAGCATGTTGATCTAAGCACACCATATTTCTCTAAATGTCAAACTTTAAAATGTCATATGTTTCCTTAAAATAAGGAAGAAATTCAGCAAACTTCTCAAAATTATTCACTTTGAAAAATTACTCAATAAGAAAAAGAGATTGAAAACTTCATGGATATGTCTAAGGGGCTCCTTGGCAAGACTATATGAAAATTAAATAAAAAGCAAGACTTTGGACACTTTCTCGCATTAAAACCTCATTGTAAATCTGTTGAAGTATACACCAGCTAAATGAAGTACAAAACAGGGAAGTGGACAGTGAGGTGGATTGAAAACTGGCTGAACAGCCAGCCTAGAGGTTTGTGATCAGCAGCGTGGCTTCCAGCTGGTGGCCAGTCCCTAGTGGTGAGCTCCAGGGGTCAGTACTGGTCCTAATACTGTTTAGCATCCTCATAAATTACATGGACATTGGGACAGAGAGCACCATCAGCAAGTTTGCTAATGATATGAAACAGGGAGGAGCAGCTGATACACTACTTGGGTGTGCTGCCATCCAGAGGGCTCTTGACAAGCTAGAGGAATGGGAAGAGAGTAACTTCATGAAACTCAACAGGGGAGGAATAACCCTAGACACCAGCCTTCAGTGGGGCAGGAATGCAGCTTGACAGAGAAGGACTTCAGTGTCCTGGTGAGCTTAAAGTTAACTGTGAGCGAGCAATGTGTCTTTGCAGCAAAGATGGTCAACTGCATCCTGGGCTGTGTTAGGAGCAGAGCTGTCAGCAGGTTGAAAGAGTTGGTAATTGTCCTCTACTCTACACTGGTGAAGCTACACCTGGGGTGTGGAGCTCTGTAAAGGAAAATCGACTTGCTGGAGTGAGTTCAGTGAAGGGCCACAAATATGATTAAAGGACTGAAGTATCTTTTGTGTGAGCAGAGTCTGAGAGAGCTGGGACTACTCAGTGCAGAGACAAGAAGTCTCAGAGGGACCTTGCCCATGCATATAAATAACTGAAAGTGAGAGTAAAGAAAAGGGAGACAGATTTTTCTCAGTGCTGTCCAGTGAGAGGATAAGAGGTGAAGTGCACAAACTGAAATACAGGAGATTCTGTTTAAAGATAAGAAAGCACCTTTCTATTGTCAGGGTGGTTGAACAGTTTGCACTGAGCCATTGTGGAATATCTGTCCTAGGAGATATTCAAAACATGACTGGAAACATCTTGGAGCAACCAGCTCACACTAATCTTGCTTTTAACAAGGGACTGGACCACAGGATTCCCAAAGGTGCCCTCCCTCATCAGCTGTTCTGTGATGTTGTTCCATGGCTTGCTTTCAGAGCCTAAGCACTACACTTAAAAAAAAATGTAATTGTGCCCTGACTGAGGTTCAAATTCACCAGCTCTCCTGGATAAGGTAGTAATTTCTGAGTTCACAGTGCCAGGACCAGGTCAGTGACAGGCAGATATGTAGGAAGAAGACCCATTTTCTGTGCATGTGAAACTAAGGTGTTTTTTCTTTCAACAACTTGAGAGGAAAGTGTTAAGACAAGCAAATACACCTGCAAAGAACACCTGCAAACACCAATGCTTACCAACAACACCTTCAGGGTTGGGTGCAACTGGAAAAATGAGCAACCAGAGGCAGCATCAAGGTCACAAGCTTAAAACTAAAAGCTTTATTAAATGTTTTCTGAACTAGTCTCAAACAATGAAGTACAGAAAAAGGATATTCCCGAGAACTAGAATGGCCACATATTTCTGTAGCAGAAACACTGCTTTCTTCCCATGTTTTTGTGGGAGGCTGATGAATTTCAATGACAGTATTATCATTAGACTGGCATCCCTGATTTTTCTACCAGAAATTGAGATTTGAACTTAGTTCCTTTGTCATGAGTATATTTTATATCTCTAAGTTTGATCTTGGTATTATATGAAGTTTTAATGGACTCCTATATAGATAACCATGCCAATGACTGAACTACGTCATTACACATGTGTATTCTCCTCTCTTATAGAGCTTCACAGTCTGTATCTATGCTAAATGCTTAACCTGTTTGAAACATATATTCTGAGGCACAGAGCTGTTACTTTTCCCAAATTTCTATTTGAAGAATTGGAGTTCTGAATAAACTTTGCAGCAAAACTGGTTTGCTTTTTATAAGAACGTTTTTCAAGTTTGATTTTTAGGCAGAACAATTAAAATTTCTGTAACTACAAGAAACACAAAAGGAACTGTGAGGGATTTGTCTGTACACACACACCTGTCAAAATTCACTAAATAGAGCATTGAATGAGCTACAGTTAAACTTAAAAACTCCTTGAAAACTTCATGAGTACAAGGAGAAAATTGTGTACATATATGCTAATCTGAACATTTTGTTGCATTTCTACAGATATTTTGTAAAGAAAAAAGGAAAAATAAAATATCTTCCTGAGCATTTGCAGTGAAAGGTCAGAGCATCTGTCTCTGTTCCTTCAGTGTTATTCACTAGGAGTAGCAGATATATAGGAAGTTGAACATACAGTAAATTAAATGCCATTATGAATATCACAATTCTCTATAGTATCAAGATTCTTGAAAGGGGTTTGTACTTGACAAGAGAGCAAAAGAAAGACCATTTCAGTTGGTGCCATCCTGCCTGACTGCACAAACATCCTTGGACTGTCAAAAATTTCTAGAGCTACTTCTACCAACACTGGGCATAAAGTGTGACCAGAAAGAATAGTTCATGTATATATGCAGTTTAGACTTGTGTACTTCATAATCATGAGCTATATGTGCTGGATTTACAGTAAAGAAATAGATGTTGTTATCAAAAGAGTATGTCTTAATTTGAAGAAAAAAGCACAAAAAATTAGTTAATACAACTTGAGGGAAATAAATGGAAAAAGGAACTATGCCTATCCCAAAGTCAGGAGTAGTTCAAAAAGGAGAGAAAGTACTAGAATACTGAGAATTTGTAGTGGGATCTTTTTTACTTCTGGCTTCCTGCAGCACTCCCTGTACTGCTTAGATGTCAGCGGTAATGTTAGTCTTATACTGCTGCCTTCAAAAGAGGTCCAAATGTATTTAGCCAAGCATATTTGGAATGATTTAGCTACGGTTATGAAGTTAAATGAAGAATAATAGGATATGTTGCAAGGAATAACTCTTCAGGATAATTAGGGTTATGCCATCAAGTGGTAAAAGAGATTTCAAAAACCTTTGACCATTACTACTCTAATTTTCATACAAATCATCACAATATGAGTTGTAAACTGTGACCTCATCCTAAACACTGTTTCAGCAGGGCACTGTTCTACTGACCAAAGAAGCAAACTAAGCTATGAATAGCCTTTAAAGGTTAACCTTGCCATGCTCCAAAGTATGCAACCAACCTCCTAGTAACCTTTAAAGATTAAGCTTTAATTTATTTAGTGTATTGTTCATGTATATTTTATCTCAATAATTATTTTCTGCTAAGGATATCACATCCTCCTGAAATCTGATTTTGATTAAACAAAATTAACTCAAAAAGGCATTACTAGCAAATCTACCTAGAAACAAACAAACAAACAAGCAAACAAAAACCCCACATTAAGATGATAATATTTTTATATTTTTTACTTCTATCATGCCCTTCTGTATGCAACTCTGTTGGAAAACAGCCTCTGAGGAGTCACAAACTATTTATCCCATAGAGCGCAAAGATGTTCTGATGGCAAACTTCAAGCAAGTAAAGGCATGCTGCACACTGATGGCAAGTGATGGCGGCTGCCTGCCACTGTGACACACTCTTGCGTTTCACCAGGCATTTGAGGGGCATCTGTCCCAAGGGTTGTCTGTGGGAAAGGAAGGGGACCAGATTCAGTTTGTCTGAGTAGAGCTATCGAGACCTGGACCTGAATGGGAAGCACAGCAGGTAGACCACTGTGCTCGCTTCTGCTGAATGGACTTGCCCTCCTAGTGGCATCATGACCTGCATTTGAACCCCTCAGAAATGGCAGCATTTGTCTTCCTCTAAATCCTCCAAGGGATGAAACATAAGAAACATTTCACTTGTCAGGACTGTTTACTACTTGTTGAAGTAAATGTAAGTCTGATGGTTCTCTAACAGGAGCTGACGGCTTTATTTTGCAATGACATATCCATAGACTTCTTGGCATTTCTTATTGCTATTTTGACACTAGAAGCTCTTTCCTGTGATTTAGTGTCAAAGCAGTAAGGTCATCTTGAGCTGTTTAAACACCTTCTAAATAGCAGACTTGAAAATAAGAAGCAGTAATGCTATAACAAAAAAGTGTTTAGATATATCTCACCACAAGTACCTGTAACTATTTCTCTATCTACAGTTTCTCCATATTAATATTTATTAAAGAAATATATTACTAGTGATACAGTGGGCATCCTATAGTGAAACTATGCATTTTATTAGGGAACAGGTGTTTCTGTTAATGAATGTACAATTTGAATATGTCAAACATATAAAATCAAAGCACACAAAGCATCAGAGAAGTGGAATAGCAAATACTGATCCTTACTTGAGTAATCTCTATGGTGGTTTATTTTCTACTCCTCTGACTTGAGTGGTTACCCTTCTGACTCTAACAACTCCATATGGAAAGTTGCTGATTAGCCAGAAAAGATGAGATGGCTTCCACAGTCCATAAAATTCTGCTCCTGAAAGGACTGTCCTAGTTACCCTACACAACAGTCCTGCTTCTGCTGACGGACGACTGACTTCTATTTAATAACTCGGTTTGTTTTTTGACTGATAGGGAATTGATTCAGTTTAATTACTTGATCAATTATCAATTAACATTTTAATTGTAATATCATTATGAGTTGTCCTTAAGAAGCATCTCTGAAGACAATTATGCTTTAAGAGATATTTCAACACCACATCTGCTGAGGAAAGAAAGAGGAAAATAAAATTGGTAGTGGGGACTGCTTTGCCTAAAAGAAAATAAAAAGATACCATAGGATCATAAGTTAGCTTCCTGATTCTGCTAGACTATCCCTTCAATGTGCTTTCCAAATGTTAATTCTGAGTAGGGCACATTGGACCTCTGGAACAGTCAAGAGTAACTTCATAGTAGCTCTAATCAGTATCTGGCTGTGGAAAGGTTTGTTGTAGCTCAGTTACAATGTTTAAGTCAATATATGTCAAAACTGTGGGACTGCTGTTGAAAGCACAAACCTCGTCATAGACATTCATGTCCTGATTGATTTGAAATATGGGGTTATTTTAAATGATTCAGAGTGTCACAAGGACGTCAGTCTTGGAGCTTCTTTGTTACTGACAGTTTCTGTAATTTTATTCTTAATGGACTCCATACAGTCTCTGCAGTATTGTGTTTACATCTGGTTTGACTCAATTGACTGTCACAATAACTGGAAAAGCAATGTGAAAAATCAATAATTGCTACAACTCTTTATCACCACCACAAACTTTTAAGGTTTGCTCTCAAAACTTTCTTTCTGTGTGCAGTTATATGCAACAGCTTATATGGATTTTACTTTAAAGCTTGTAATGTATACCACAAAGTCTTCAGCTGAAGTCACATTTAAGGAATAATTACAGCATACAAATGAATTTTATGACAATGGGATGTTCCAGCCCCATATTTATGTATGTACATGCTTCACAATTGATATTTAATCTTTATATTCATCAGCTAAGCTGTTTACTTCTATGTTGGCAGGATTCTGTCACCTGCAACCTCTAGTCCTCTTTTAATCCATCCCAGTTGACAAGTGCTTTAACTGACTTTATGTCTCTGTGGACTTTTTTCCATTAGTACTGTTCTGATAGTGCTAAGGGTTGTGGGTTTATAGCAAACAATTTCTGTTGACTACTGCAGCTGTTGCATCAACTTGAGAAGGAAACTCCTTCCAGTGTGGCACGCTAGGTGAACAGCTCTACACTGGTGGCACAGCCAGTAACATGACACTACTAATGCAGCTGTAGAAATATGCAGTGTTCATTCTCTGTAAATATTTCAGATAATGTGCAGAATCTTCCTTATCCTTTTCTCAAAAAAAAAAAAAAAATGAAATGGCCTCAGTACTGTTTGGAGATTCAGTGATATATGGGCATGTTGTTTAGATTTAGCAGACTGGAAATTCTAGTCACCATATTTGCCAAATGAAGTGGAAAACTCTTAAATTTTCCAAGCTAATGAATGCTGCAATGTCCCATATCCTTGCATACACACCACAAGTCAGTATGACTAAGATCCTCTTTTACCTTCTTTGAAAATGTCTTTTTCCTTCTCCACTCTTGAAAGATTTTCTTTTAAAAAGAAGAAACCGTTAGCTTTCACTAACTGTTAGATGATTGCAATAATTTCGGTGGTTAAAAATTCTTAGGTACAAAAGTTATTAAACAATATAAAAAAAACCCAAAACTTGCTACCAATTCCTAGTTATTTGGTATATTATGAATGCTCTTAGTGTCCTTTCAAAATCTCTGCCCTGGAAGTGTCTCTGAAAGCCTCTACCATATGAACAGCATGCACAGTATCAAGCCTGAACACATTTTAAACTGTTAACTGATGTAGAGGATAATCTTGTTTGATGCATAGTATCTGAAAGTCATATTGATGTTGGGCCATAAAGTATTGATATCTGTCAAGAACTTCAATAAGAACATCAGAGAGATCACATCATGAGGCAAAGTTCACTTTATTTCCAAGGTATTTTATCAGGGTTGTTATCTTGCCTGATGATAGCTTGTTATTTTTAGAGAGAGATGGAGGATAACATTGGTTTTCATGACGAACAAAATCTTCCAAGTCACCTTCTTTCTTCTGACAGGCAATGAATAATTATGCGAATAAGAGAAAATTTTTCGAAGGGTTCCTTGCTGGGTGTTTTGTGATGCAATCTTGAAGAAATCATATATGAAGAAATATTTCTGTATGTGAGCTCAGATCATGTTTGTCTTCATGACTGTTTTTGTCACAAAATCATTGTATAGTGTGAGGTCACCATATTTGATGATCTTTAGGTTTTCTGAAAACATGCAACATAGTCTCATATTTTCCTGTCACATAATTAGCATACATATGTGTGCACAGGACAACTTCTGGACCATTGCAGTGTGTGACCTGAAGCAGATACTAACTAGATATGGTCTTCCCATCCCAATTCTGTTAGTCTCCGTCCCAAAACTGAATCACTTCCATTATCTGGATCTCTCACAGAGAAGGATTATTAGCTACACTGGACCACATCAACTTTCTTCTTTCTCTGCACCCTTCCATGCCTTCTTGCCTAACGTCTGATTATCCTCTGCTTCCTAAGTATCATCATAATCTTGTGATCAAGAAGCTGTTGGCTGTTTATAGGGCTATAAAGATTGTTGCACATATATTACCAGAAACCTATTATATGCTTATTATTTTAATTTTAGGAGGAATGAGGGGGGAACATTCATTATAACAAAAGTCTGCAGCATAATTAAGAAATTCCTTATTACATGTTTTCTATATTTTTTTTTGCATTTTATTTTTTTACTGGTATTAATTTATCATAGTCTTATGGATGTGAGATGCATGCACAAAAAGATTGAGGACATATTCCATTCTATATAAGTTTGTTCCTGTGTAAGTTTTCCAAAATTTACCTACTTCTACAGATGACAGCCAGTGTTATTCATGTCAAAACTTGTTCTATCTATTTCAAAATTCAGCACCCTTTTGTTACAGGATACTGGTATTTTTTACTAAGCTTGTCTCTTTCTCTTGGTGACATTTTGTTTAAATAAGAAAATCTGTGTAAAGTGGCTTTGTGCCTATGGGTGAATTTATTTGAAGTGTAAAATGTCAAACTGGCAACAGTAATAATCCTGTAAATTAGGTATGTCAAATAATGTACATGTAGACTTGTGATTCATCTAAAAGTGGAAGAATTTCTATTTCAAGAAACCTGAGTCATGAGTTCCCATTTCTTAATTGGTACTCTTGACAAAAGTGAGGAATACGCCAACATAAAAAATTTATAAATCAGAAAATATTGAGTCTAGGGTAAAACTAACATCATCTCACAGTTCAGCTATTCTCAGACAGAGAAAAGATGTCTCTATACATGAAACAGAGTTCATCATCAGAAAATAATTTTCTAATTGGCAAACTGTGGAGGTGCTACTAAACAAAGTCCAGGAGATTTCATAGCATGGTGCATATATGCATATACATACAGTTACATGGACTGTACTGTATGAGCCAGTCTGGAACAGTCACAGCCTCTGAGATGATCTCATCACACATCATCACCTTTGAGACAAGGCATATTCTCACTAATAGGACTGAAAAAGCATGGTGAGACACTAGAGCCAGAATGAAAACTGGGTGAATCATGTATGGACAAAACACACATCACCAGACGGCTGTGACTGCTGTAGCTGAAAGATCACCATCATCTCACCCAAGCTGATCCCTTCTCCCTAACCTTTCCTGCCCTCCTTGCTGGCTAGTTCTGCCCCTTGTGTTCCCCAAGCTCACTGTTCAGGTAGGAACTCTGCTCTTTTTTGGTGAACATGAGACAGAGTAACAAATATCAATTTGAACTATTTAAATTTGGTTTGAAAGAACTAAGTTACAAAACACTCACCTAAACAGTTTCCCAGCAAATCTGAAGGGCAGTAAGGAGTATTAGTAAATACAGAAGAGCATGATTTTTTCTAACTCTGTGACTTCAGCTAGAACATTTTAAAACTAGACATTTTCTCTGTGAAAGGAGAAGTAATTTTGTCTAAGTAATGAATTTAATTGCAGCTATTTGCTCTAAGTACAGTGCCAACAATTTCCCTTCTTCAGAGAAGATTTAACATTTTCCTGCAATGCTAAAATGGAGTGGGGCACAGTTCTATTCCTATTGGAGCTTTGCCTCCTCTATTTGGTAGTATTCTCTTTAGTGTAACAGTGTCAACATGCATTTATTATGCTTACCATGTACTCTATTATTTGCAAATATAGTATATAGAATACTATTGTGTTTTGCTACATTGACTATGACATGTATAACATTGCACTGCAACATTTTTTGCAGTGCTTTACCTGCCACTCTTTCTGCACTGAAGTGGGATTATCAGCACTAATTATTTTCTCTTACAGAGAAAGAAATAGCTTTGTTGGATTTATAGGACATGAGGTAAATTACAAATGCTACCATCCAAAAAGAGAGAAGAAAAAGAGATAAATAGTTTAAATTATTACTTATTACGTGCACACTATGTTAATCCTGTGGTATACACAGTAAATAGGAGTTTTCTCCTTCTTACAAATTCTTGTCCTTCCTGAGGAATAGAACTGCTTTCAGGTATCACTAAAGAGCTAGTGCACAGTGAATTCTTGCCACTGCTTCTCTATGAACTTTCTCACATATTCATATGATTATTGTCATTCTCTGCGTTTGAGAAGGCAGACTGATTAGAGTGGGTATGTACACCTAAACTAATTGGGAATTAGCTACACTCAGCTACACTGGTACCATTTTGTAACATCATTTGGTAATGTCACTTCATATAGATTAAAAGAAACTATGGAAGAATATTTTATCCTGAACTAACTGAAGACTGGCCATACAATAAGTCTCCAACCTCAAAATTGCTTAGTGATCCTTTAAAGAATGGGACAGAGGGGATCAGCCCTCAAAACACCAGCCCTAGAAATCCATAACTGAACCTTATTAATCACTTTTCTCTTTCATTCATCATTTCCTGATGAAAGTTCCAGAGGTAGAACTAGTCTGTAGCTCAAACATACTAGAAGAAGAGTTCTGGAAAGGAGGCCTGATAGAGTTTTGTGGTATCTCCAAACACCAGCACCAAAACAGGAACATGCAGGTACCAAAAAGATCCATTAAAGGAATCAGCATAAAGGTACTATACCTGGCTGCTTGTTGGGCACAATGTAAATATTTTTCTTATCATCTTATTAATGTGTTAAGTAATTGTTTTATCATATATATTTTTAATGCTAAAATGAAAGTACAAGGAAAAAGAAAAAAAAACCAACCTTGATGTCTGTAAACCTAGCAAGCAAGATTTGCTGGTGAAGGAAGCTGTTCCAATGTGTGCTTTTCCTCTTACCTTATAATGAATTAATTGCTTTGCACAGGCTTGTTTCTGTTTATTTTCAGTGTCAGTGTAAGTTTTCCAACCCCTGTTAAAAACAAAATATTATCAACAGCAGAACTAGAGACTAAGTGTATCTTTAAGTGACTCTGGTGGTCTACCTTTTTTCTTATGTGTTAAGAAGCTGAAGCATTATTGAGAGTTGGCTATTAGCCACACTGCATTCATATACCACTCTGAATTTATTACTCAGACATTCTTCAGTGTTAAATGGTATAATGTACATCACATTGTTTGTGAAGAAATCTCACCTTTATGATCCCTTTCATTTCTGCCTAATTGTCCAAGATAAGAATAGCTTGCTGTGCCTGAGGGGGAAATTTTCCATTACTGCTGAAAAGATAAATGGTAGAAAGCAAAATGAACTTGGCTCATTACAACCTTCTGAAAAAAAGGCAAATTGGTCTTCAGAAATGATATAATAGGGCTGACACTTTTAATAGTCTGGAGTTCAAATGTGGCATTTTATATATTTTTTCCATAAAGTATAATACAAACAATTATAGATGCTGGAAGTAATGAATGGTACTTAGTTTCTTTTACTAGCTTTATTCTGTAGGTTCCAGGGGGAATAAAATGGATTTACCAATGACCATTTTAATGAAGAGAGACAGGTTACTTTTAAAGAAACATAACATACATTTCAGTGTGTCTCTAGTCTTGATCTCTAGAATAATTGCACTAATGCATGTTGATCTACTATGAAAGTGCATGAATTGCTTAGATGGTGATATCCAGACAGCTTATTTGATATTTTAAATATCTGATGAGCTTTGGAAGACAGAGCTGAAAAAACATTTCTTTCATAGTACAGAACATGGTTCATAGTAATGATCAAGCTTTTCACTTGGGATTCATTTATATCAGTTACTTCTAAACATATTTTCATTAAGTTTGTTTTGTATCATTAATGCTTAACAGNCTACACCAGTTCAGTAGCATCCCTAACTATTTACATAAACAACCTTGACTTCAGTAGGATTTAAAGTCTGGTTTAGGCAAGTTTTTAAAGCAATGTTGAACAGAGGACTTGACTTGAGGGCATAAGATTAAGATGATTTTTCTGACAGTTTAATTCCATTTGCTCACAGGTCTGTATCTGACAGTCATTTTTTATCAACCTCACTTTCCAAAAACAAACAAAAAACATCTGTAAAGCGTTGTTTGCACGCAATGTTCATGTGCACACAGCTAAATTTTTTAGGTTTTTTCAAAGAAGATCAGGTTCATAGATCAGCATTTGCCATGAAAATTTTGATTGTACCGATTAGCACAATTTAAACGTTTGGAAATGCCTGCATTTGTGTGTAGGCTGAGGAGAGCTTAATACATTGCAGATACTACCTAAACAGAATGCAGTGGAATGAAAACAATAATAATAATTCACAGATATTCAATTATTGCCTAACACAACATTACACCCAGTTTTATGGATACTTATAACTAGAACAACACAAGCTCGTTAGTAATGGGAGAAGTATTTTAAATTATTTTATCCAAATGATTAATTCTACATTTCCGATCTTATTGAGGTCAAATGTGCACATGCATTTATGTGAATAAAACAATAGATGAGTTTTGTACAAATAAAATTGTGTATGTCACCTTGCTATTCAATTCTCCCTCTTCCGCACAAGTAACCTCTGTGCTGTGGGAGGAAAGAGGTCATACTCACTGAGTTTTAAAAACAGTTTGCACTCCTTCTATATACATAGCTCTAAAGGGAAGGGAAAGAAGGTCCTAAGAACTGTGAAGTCCATTTCTTCTTTCATGTTGTGCCAGGTCTCCAAACAAAGCAATCCTGGATCTAACCAGTGGCTCCAAATATGCCAGGTGCTCTTTTGTTTTCTCATAGTCCAAACTTCTAGCCTTTGACCTCAATCTCCTTTCTTTTCAGTCTTCTTTCTTTCTTATTTTTCTTTTTTTTTTTACTTCTGCTCCAGAATTGCACATAATTTTTCTAGTTTCTGTGTCCTTGCTACTTCCAGAAGATTTTCATTTTTCAAAGGTGAGTTGTAACATTGTGCTGCAGACAGAAACTTAAAGACACAGGAGCCAGAATAAGAAAAGCAAACACAGCAAGAAGGAGTGACTCCTATGTATATTAAAGGAGGGTTGTACATGGTCGACTCTGAAGGCTGTGTTAGCATAGACCAAATGTCATTTCTTTCAAACACTTCTTGAATTTGTACTCCCTTCAGCAGCAGTGGTTCAGTTATTTAGTGGTCAGCAGCAGCAGTAAGTCAGTAATCTTTGCCACAGTCCCTGACTGATACTGCAATTTAACTGCTCACTAACTCCAGGTATCAACTAGTGCATTGATACAGGCATGTTAAAATCTGGAGGTTTTCTTTCAATAAACATATTTCTTGTGTTTACTTGACATACGTAGTTGACAGATTTTCCCCACACTGCTACCAGATTTCTGGAGCTCCAAAACAGTATGTTTCTTTTAAGTCAGAAATCAGTTCCTGAATATTTATGTGCAAAGTAAGTGACCACTTTGCAGTGAGGTGTGTGACTGCAGCCAGCTTGCATATCCCCAAGTCATCTTTCAGTGAACCACTTCGAACACAAGCAGCTGTGTAGCTGAAGGACAGTTCTTCCTCTCTTATTCTTCTGACCACCTGGACATCAATCAGCTTTTTGCTGAATAATATGGCATTGTTGGCTCTGCACTATGCTTAAATCCTAAACTCTCATGAGAGACTCTGCATAGTTAGTACAGGACTGATCTTGTGCTGATGTTGTCCCATACATGACTAATAACAGCATTCCAGTCTTCAGTTCAAGGTTTGCTCCTTACAGCCAAGTGCCTCTCAACATTTCCATCTATACCTGCCCTAAATGTTTACTCAGTGTCACTGGCAGGTTTTCCATGCTCCGTGTCAAACCCTGTACTGCCAGCAGCTGCACTGGTATCAGACTAAACTAGCTGACAGCTACCTAGGGTACAGCTACAGGATGACAGTCACACCTCTGGGTTTCAGTGTAAGCACCCCCTGTGCTGACAGCAGTGAGAGAGGAGGTGGCATATAGTAGAGGCCAAGAATATTACCCCCTCCAAACCAGCTTTGCAGTGTGTGAAACTGGCCTAAAATAAAGTCTATTTGTCAAGGTGAGAGTCATATAAAATGAACTTTTATGATGATTCTACAATACCTGCAGTCTTCCTTAAGGCATAGGCTTCAGTTCAAATGGTTTAGTGATGCTATCCATCAGAGGTTTCAACCTTTGCAATATATTTCATAGTAGTCCCTGTGACTCAGATTTGGCTCAGGCACAATATAACATTTTGGTATTGCTTTATAGCCTGTTGTCAGTTGTATATTTATCATATTTATTATTTATTGGGAAAGAATGGTGAAATTTCTAATAATTAATAGTATATTGAATATAGGAAATAGAAACTAAAATAAACAGACATATCAGTGAAAGGAATGTCATCAAAGTAGTCACCATAAGTGCTAAAATTAGCTGTGAACCTGAACTCTAATTAACCTCAAGCTAAGTGACAGTCAGAAATTGCTCATACACTTACTAATACCCCTAAAATTGGAAGTGCTTCCAACACTCTGGGCAAAGAAACTGCCTACCATTTCCATAACCTTTGGAATCGATGATCTGCATGACAGACTCTCATTTTTCTTTTTGAAATTTAAATCCTTAGCAGTATGTACTGCAGTCAAAACTGCGCAGATACATCTGAACCAGCTTTAAAATAACCTGTTAAAGGACCTGTAGAAGATCATTTGTAGCAGAGAGCAGATGCAGCTGGACCTCTGTGTGCATTATAAGGCCATAGGAGAAGCAAAGTAAAGTAGCAAGAAGCCTGGTCCATACTGATGTCACACCATGTATCCACAACAGGACACTGCTGGTACTGAAACTTTGCGGGAATAAATGTAGCTTGGGTTGCCCACAATGCACTGGACTCCACACTGTGGTGTGGGGACACTCTCATAAAGAGTCAAATGTCATGAACAGTTACTGAACAGGGTCCTGATTTGAAAATAAAACTGAAGCAACAAACTAAGTAAATGAGAACACTGACAAGAGCAAGCATAGGATAAGATGTTAAGTAGTGTGGAATCAGATCTAGAATAAGATCTACCTTGCTATGAAGTTATGAAACATCAAATACACCAGAACTTCTAGCTAAATTATGGTGGGTCCTTGGCCAAAGCTCTTTTCTACTCTGATACAACAGCAACAGCTTAACATGAAGAAAACCGCTGAGCTGCCCAGTAGAATCCCCTTTTTCTTGTTAAATAGGGGTAAATTTGGTTGTTTCTCATATAGCAAACTGCAGAGGCTTCCTAGTAACTTGCTTAGTAACATGATCAAGTGAAATCTGAGAAAAACTAGAATTACAATTTAACAGGTAAATATTATGTTTCTGTCTGGTTTGAATCACTAGAGGAAAAACATTTCTAGGAATATAACAGCTTTGGCCTGTACTCATAGCTGTGAACAGAGGCTATCCTTGGTCTCTCAGAGACACACACTAGCAATCCTAATCTCTGCCCCTTCACCGCTTCCTCCTTTGGGTCAGCATCCTGTAGATGTGGATTGACAAGTATGTGTTTACATGTTATAAACAGGATGGAGCAAATCCACACCCTTAAAAGTAATTTCTTCTAGGGAAACAGCTGCTCACAGATTAAAGCTCAGACTTCTATGTAAAATACCCAATATTAATGCTTAAAAAAATTGATCAGGTCTCCTTTATTACTAAAGCAATGAAAAATACCACAGGGGATTTTTTAAAATATTGTTATTGCATGTAGTAAATAACTCTATTAAACGAATTGTAGAAATGTAATAAGTTCCCAAACTGTTTCCATCACCACAAATGCACAAAAAACCCTTTAAAAGTAAAAATTAAATATGAATTGTGACCCTTAATGAATAAGTGCTTTACGCATTAATCCAGAAAGTCCTTTTTATTTTAACATTCTAAATTATTGTCTCTCCATTTCCTTGTTCTTACCAGCAAAGTCCATCCATCTAAAACTGTTTTGTGAGGAAGGATTCTTCTCTACCTGCATTAATAACAAGAAAATCTAGTTTTTCTTTCTTCCCATTACAGGGACCTCTTCTGAAAGCTGAGATTTGAGGTATTCTCAAATGGAATCCTTTTTTACAAATAAGTTTTCTGCTCTTGAAAAATTCCCTGATGGACTGTTTCTGATGATGAAAGATGAAGGTAAGTAGTAAAGCTGACTGATTTTCTTTTATCTTGCAAAACAATAAATTCCTAGAATTTTAGTTTTGTTTCAGTTGGCCTGAAGTCTTCACAAGACAGTTCCTATTTTGAAGGGCCAGTGTGGGAGAAGTTCTAAGTTCACATGGGGAGGCTATTGTTTGTTCTAAAATGGGGATGTCACTGTTGGGAATACTCATGGATGCTCAGGTGCAGAGTTCCTCAAGGAGTTAACAAATGTGTACCCAGTTCTGTTTCCTGAATATTTCACTTGGAAAATCATATGACTGTGTTTTCTCATGGGAGGGAGCACACCTCAGGGAAAGGAGGGAACAAAATAATAGGTTCTGATTTCCTTGAGTGAGTGTTGTCATGTTTCAGCACTGAGATAGCAGAGAAACATATCTAGGGCCTTTTCACTTGTCCCATTGTGACTTGTATAATCATATTTGACTATACATTCTGAAGAAGGAACACTTCTGTCATGTTGAACTACATGACTTTGCTTGTTGTGGTTTAAAGTGAATCAACACATTTTAAAAGCATTTTCATCTAGACTGATCTAGACTGTTGAACTAAACAATTAAATATTCACAATACCTAGTAGACAGGTCGGCAGATCTAAACAAACTAAATTGTGAGACCTTTATTATTTGTCAAATAGTAAAATTTTAAAAAGTTTTTTTCAGCATCTCTTCTTCTACTTTTATGTATGTGCTCTCTAGCACATGAATTTCCATTCGTCTGCTTCTTCAATCACACATATTCATACGCTTTTATTTTTTACTTCTTAATACAACACTAGCATATTTACATATTTCTACATTCTAATTCACTTGAATTTAATTTTGTCTCAGTGCTAATTTTACCCTCTTCTTTTATTTTATAGAAGATGCTAATTCTGACTTTATTCATAATTGTCACAATGGCACAGTATTTTGGTATAGATAAATGTGGGTAAAACTGTGTATAATCAGGTTCTAAGCAAGGGCAGCTCCCACAAAGCTAAAGCTGTAGCAAACTTGAAATACATTTTGTGACAGTGGAATGGAAACAGTCATCTCAAGAACAGGAGGAAGACGAATCTGATTAGTATACAAAGGGGGGTAGTGACACTGTCCAAGGTGAAAACCTGGTTCCAGGAAGAAAATACCAAAATCATTTACTGCATGCCCATACAGAGATGAGCAGTTTCTTTGAATTTTTTTTGGTTTAGATATGAATCAGGTTTACTGTTACTCTTCAAATACGGCTGCATCCTGCATATCCTTTGACATTACAAAACAGTTTTCAAATACCAAAGCTAAAACAAAAACCCCAGCATTGATACACAATCAGGGGACAGCCAGATGTCACCTATGTTCGTCCTTCATTTCTCCACTGCTTTAGTTTTTGTTAATGTTTACCGTATACATACCAGATTGGGATCCATGAGAATGAAAGCCCATTAATCATCAAAAATAAGACTGGATTTTATGCTGCACACTCCTTGAGATGAAATTTCTTCTGGTTAAGAGCCAGTAGAATTTGGTCCCAGATACTATTCCCAAGAGAAACAGCAGTGTGAGATTTCTATACAGAAGTCCTTCAGTCTGACTTTTGTACCCCAGAGAGGTAGGACTAGCCCATTCATCATTAGTTAGTGTATTCTTTTTTTTCCTTCTGGTTTTTTTTGTGGATTTTTTTTTCTTTTGAGGCTTTTTGGTTTGGTGTTTGTTGTTTTTTTTTTGTTTTTTTTCCCCTGTAATACAGACTAAGAGTTGAAACCTTAGCTCTGTGTAGAAAACTTGGGATGTTAACATCTTCCTGATGCACTTGAATGCATTCCAGCCACAGGTCTTCATGGCCTGGTTTTCCTCCTAAGTTAAGATGTGGTTACAAAAATGTGGCATGACTGTTTTTACACACACATGGTACTCATACTATGCAGAATCAACCCCACTGGCCATTTCAGCACCTTCTCATTTCCAGAGAGTGCTGAGGGACTTTACTGTTATTCTATTCCATTCTATTCTATTCTATTCTATTCTATTCTATTCTATTCTATTCTATTCTAATTGGAGTACATTGGTAACTTGGGAAAGCATCAGAAGGGAATTTCTGTTGCACAATATAGAAAGGATGGGTCATGTTTTAAAGACCAAGATCAGCAAAAGGAAATAAGTGACACGTTTTATCTCAAGTGATTTTGTATTCAGGTAAGTTGTTAGATCTGTGCATTTATCTTAGTTACAATATTTATGTAACCCCTTGGTCAGTTCAAACCCCTGTAGAAGGAATCAAAAGCAAGAAGGAAAAAACTATCCTTATTTCTTGGAGAGCTCTGTAACTAAATTCTCCTACAGTGGCACATAAACTGTGTGTACTTCTGCACGGCAGGTTTTTTTAGCAAACTTTGAGACTACCACAAAATGGCTGAAGAGGCAATGCACTAATAGCAATATGACCTCCAGAAAGGGCTTCCTATTATGTGGGACCATTTCTTCTCATCAATACAATAGGATACTTATATTGGGAGACTATAGCTGTTTCTTCAGTTTTGAAGTTCTCATCATTAATTTCCATATGAAAGTCTCAGCTTCTTTCAGAGGGTGTTGACATTTCTGTTTCCAGAGGCAGTAACTCTGTGGTGTGCTCAGTCGAGCACATGGACCTGAATTCTTCATTCAGTGAGATTATGATGAAAGCTGTAGTTGTTTTTACAGCAAACAATTGAGTAAGAAGTAGTTATTTTCTATGTATTTCAGCCTTGAATGACCACCCACTTACCCTTCTGAAGACAGAGTACAACAGACTTTGTACGAGAGTCCAGCCCAGGAATCCTAGTGTAACCTGAAAGGCTGCAGGTGTTCCTGCCTCAGCTTGTCAGCATCACAGGATTGGCTTAATCAAAAGAGGACTCCTTTATAGGAATTCTTCTGAACACTGGGTTTTATCTGATTTGGTTTCATCATTAGTCAGAGAACACCTGCTTATTGTTCATTTTTGGCAATCTTCACCTCCAACAAAGAGCAAGAACCAAGAGTCTTGTATTTACTTTTTACTCCTTCTAAAATTAAGAAACTTGGAGTTGCTACTGTTAAAATTCTGCATTTCTTATTTTGTTTGCTTTCCTTCATTTTTTGTTTTTTTGGGGCAGGGGGAGGAATTGGGATTTGGGTTTTTTTGGGGTTTTTTTTAAACATAATAAAGACATCACGTGAATTTATAGAAAAATATGTGTATATGTCTTCTGGAATAAAAGTAGCGCTCAAAAGACTTTTTCAGTTAGCTAGGTGGCATTTAAAAACAAGCAAACAAACAAAAACAAAGAAGACTTGTGTGTATAAGGCAAAACAATGTTACTGAAATCTCAAACTATTATATTGCCTGCCTTATCTTCTTCCAATATGAAAGGTAGATTGACTCTGCCTAAGACTGTTCTTGAAGATGAGAGTGTAAGTCAGTGGATACAGTTAACAAGCTTTGATGGATGATGAAATGCATATTTTTCTTACTAAAACACAGCTAGAAATAAAGTCTCCAGGTTTAGTATACCAGAATGGTAGATCATGGGTAATCTGTTTTCTCACATTAATTTTAAGCTGGCAGACTTCCATTATATAATGTTGACTTTGGAGTGAACTCCTCCTAGAACTCTCTTGAAGGCATTAACATTGAATTTCAAAACTGCACTAGAAGAAAAGAGATATTGGATCTCTTTGGAATATTTAGGCTGCAAGGGAAATGCTGTTATTGCTCCTGGGCTAGAAACTATGCTGAGAAAGCTCACAGCCTGTTGGGAACATCTTGCATTTGGACTGAGCTGGCAGTATTCTGTATTTGGAAATTGTTGTAGAAAGTGAATGGTATAGCAAATATCTTCATCACTAATAATGTATCTACAGAACTAAAAGTATGTGAGGGGGGGGAAAAAACTGTGAATGTGCTTACTGCAAATAAATCAGTAATTAGAAGTGGAAGTGGCAACTATTTGCTTTAAAAAATTTGCAAAATATAATGATGAAATGGCTGTATCTTAATTTTTTAAATAATTTTAAGAAACTTGGATATAACTCCTATAGGAAGAACCCAAAAGCAAGTTATCTCGAACCTCATAAACTGTATTTCAAACATTTTACTTGGTATATTTAGAGTTTTGCAAACTGAAGACTGAAGATAGTACAAATGACACCAGGCAGAGCAGCCCTCAGAACACTTGGATTCAGTATTGGCCTTACTGCAATTCCTAGACTACACAATATCTCCTCAGAATGACCTAAGGTACATCAGCACTGGGATGAAAGGCTGTACAGAGTTCCTGAGGCTGATGTCAACTGTAGACCAAGAGGCAGTAAGACCACACCACTATCACCTTGAAAACTGCTAATTAGACCTCCTGACAAGGAGTTTCTTGGCTTGAGTTCAGTCCTGGGCTTACACCTGCGTTGCTGGAGCAAGCCTGAGCTACCAATACTCATGCGTGTCACTGCACTACACACTCTATTAGTCTGGGCCTTGCTTGAATGTTTCTTCATCATGCTTCATGACATAAAGCGAATATGTTCTGAGATCTCTCTGGTTTAATGGGAGGCTGGCAATGCTTGCCTTCCTGAGGAAAGTGCTTTGGGGTGTGTGGGTGAAGCGTACCATGTGGCAGAATAAACCACATAGCAGTTATTATTGCAGGAAACTGTGTAGTCAGAAAGCATGTTGTTTTGGTTGGAAACTGAGAATATTTTATTATAACCATGTTAAAATGTATATAAATATAAGACTTACAATTTTTTTCTTATTCTTGAAGCCACCGAAGAGATTCAGTTTTTATTTGAAATTAACCAGTACTTGTGAAATTTTGAGTTATTATAGTTTGTCTCACATCTATGACATTCTGCTACTTTTTAAACTAATTTCATTGCACAGGATGTTTCCCTGGTAAATCCTATCTATTTCCTAAAGTCTTTTGATTGACAGGATTTTAGCTGAAGTACAAATGTTGAATTTGCAGCTTTGATTCTGATGATCTGCTATTGCTATTGGATCTTTCAGGTTGGTACATTTGGATTACACCGCTGTTTACTTGACTATTAAGAATAATTAAATAATTTGTTCGTGTATAGTAGACAGATAAAAGAAGCTTTGATGACATCTTACATATACTTGACATAGGTTTGAGGTATATATAGTTGACACCAGTTTAAGGGCAATGACAGCAGAGCTCTAGCAGATCTTACTGCATCATTTTGAGACGCTGCTGCTTTCTTCTGCCTCTGTTGAAGTTCTCTCCTTAATAAAGTCACCAGAAGAGAAAATGGTCTCCATTATCCTACTCTGATTTAATAGGTAATGGATTAAATAACAAAATTAATTTAAATTAATAAAATAATAAAATGAAAATAAATACATAAAATCATTTTATTCATTTTCACCAAAGTAGGTTGTTTTGCCAATATCAGTAATTGGTGAGTACTCTCTCCCTGTCTTTATTTCAATCTACAAGCCATTTGCTATATTTCCTCTCTCCCATCCAGATGAGGGGAGCAATAGAGAAATTTTGGTGGGCATCTGGAGTCCAGAAAGGTATAACTCACCACAATCCTTTAGACCTCCTTGTGTCAAACAAGCTCTTAAAATATCACTACATTAATATTTTCCAAATCCAACTTTCCAGACTTTTATAATAAGCTTTTTTTTTCCCATTACAGTACCATAGGAGGGTTACCATACAATCCCAAATGACTGGCTACTGCTTGAAGCAATATTATACCACTTCCAACAGGACATTGTAAACCTTGGGGCTCAAAAACAGTAATGATGGGTACTATAATCTTCCCTTACTCTTTTTCATTTTGTAGTTATGCTCAGATTTGCAACACAGTTAACCATTAAGAAGTTGGAAGATCAGGGAAGCCCCTCCTGAAAATTATTCTCTTCTATGTTGTTGAACTACCTCACAAATAAATACTTTAATAATACCCTATGCTCCTTCAAGGTGTTACTAACAATATAGGAGTCTACAGACATTCTTTGCCAATGACGTTTGTCAGAGACTGAGGCTTTTTATCACAAATGCAGAAACTGAGAACGGGCCTGCTGGAGCTTGTCACAAGACAAGTATCTACTGCCTGCAGGAAACCCACTGCATGGATTCACTGCTGCAGAGGAGGGATCCTGAGGCTGTGCTGAAGAGGCAGACAAGGAATAGATTCTACAGAGACACAGAAAAAAAAACAGTTATATAAATAAATACTGTAATAAATGGGAACACAGGAAGAAAGAAAAAAGAACAATCCAGTAGGGCATATACAAGAAACCTAGCACGCATTTTAGACACAGTCAGTGAGAAAAGGGAATACAAATGTGCCAAAATGAATATACTGCAGCAGAATGCCAGTTTTATTCTGTCCATTCATCACTATGTATGATTTCATGTCCCTTTGGTTAAAAAAAACAATGATACTTTTGTGGATTCAGTGATATTCCTTGAGAGAAAGGACTCTGCACTGGGGACAGGAAAGGCTGAATAATCAAAACATGGGAGATGGGAAACCTTTGCCAAGCACATTTGCCTTGTGCTTCAGGGGACACAACAAAATAGAGAATTCAACTGAAGAAGTCCATAAACCATAGTCTCCTCATCTAGCCTAGAGGCAGAACAGTGTCTTGGACTACACAAGCCCAGTGCACATCCACCCAGTCAGTCCTTTAGGTCAAGCCAGTTCAATTTTTTGTGCACATCACAGACAACTGCCCTTCAGCTGCAATATATGACACCTAATTCATGTCATGAATCCATGGCTCCGTGATGGCAACAATGTCATGACTTACTTTTGTAAGATATTTTCCATATTTTCCCCAGTGTGTTATTCTGCTTTTATCACCAGAGTATAGTGTGTAATAAGCCTAATTTTGTTGTTCAGAGACAATTGCAGAAAATAATCTATAGATGAGAGTGCCAATCTGAGAGGTCAAACCTAGTGATGCACCAGGATTTGATTTCAAGATGGAGAATGTCTAGACTTAAAACAAAAACTAAAACCTGAGCTTTTGGAAAGCAGGATTGAAGGTCTTGTCTGTGAAACAGTTTTCTATCAGAATTACTCATAACAGTCACAAACCCTGTTAGAACAAAAGTTTCTAGAAAAGAGTTAGGAATCCAGTGAAAGTCTTTCTTATTGTCTGATTTGCTGCAAGGCAGTCTAAAGCTGAGGCAGCCTACTCCCAGGCTGTCTCTGCAGCAAGAAAGACGAATTTTTGTTCTTGTGGAGAAACTTGTGCATGGGTGCACCCTCAACCAGAATAAAACCAAATTTCAGAATATTGTTTATATACAGTGAAGTTATTATTCTCAGGATTCCTCACATGTCAAGGCTCAACCATACCTGTGTAAACAAAGTAAAGCCTTGGCAGGAGAAATGGAATCAAGGGAACCTCTTATGAAACACATGTGGTGGCAAGTGTCAGAAATTGGTAATGGCTACTCTAGACACATGCTATATTCCCATCTCCCTAGAATTCATTGCCAGAGTAGACATGCAGCATGTATACAAACACAGGTGCAATATCTTACCCCAAAATTTTGCATTAATTTTGCATTGCAAAATTCTGACTTCCTTTTAGGTCATTCTCTGACATTAATTAAACTCTCCCTGTACATCAATGACGCACATCTGTAGGAAGAAAATTATTAAATGCAGACCCCAGGCCACGGTTCTGTCCTGAAAATGTAACATTTAATATTATTTTAATATTTCACTAAATATCAAATATAAGACGGAAAAAAAAAAAAAAAAACACAAAAAAACCAAAACCCAAAAACCTGAAACTGCCTTCGTCTTATAACAATAAGCTGTCTCCTCCAGAAGCAAAAGCAGTGTTTTAAACTTCCTGTTGGTGTTAAATCTATCCTGTCTAAGCTACACTAAGATTTGGAAGACATTAAACTGAGGATGTTTTTTAACTATGACTTTGAAACAAAATAACCTCAACTTAGATATGACTTATTTCAACACTTACTTTAATAGTGAAGGGTTTATATTTTTAAAGTGGCTCATGCATTCTTAATGGAATTTTGTAAATTAGAAAAATGAATTAGTAAAACAAAGTTTTAATTCAAGGTTCATAATAATTCAAGTTTGTCTACCATGACTGGCAGGTCCATTGTGATCTCAGAGATCTGAGAGGTCTGATCACTTGGCCCATACTTGAAAATATTACCCACAGGTTTTGCTAGTTGTCAGACCCTTTCTACTCTAGTACTATTCATTTCGGTAACCCTTTTTACTATGTTATTTAGCATATGTGCATTTTAATTCCACTGAAAAGCTAAGGTATGTACATGAATCTGATTGGCATTCAGCTAGTCTTTAATAATCTCATTAGCATTCCTTTTTTTTCCCCCCTTCAACAGTGACTATTTAAACCAGAAACTTTCTGTTTTAATGGAGTGCTGTCAAAGAGATGGAAGGTCTTTGAGTTACCTGTCCAGAAGTACTTTGGGAAAAAAAGGTCACTACTACAGTAGCTATGTTGCAAAATTAGATACCTGTCAGCTTCTTAACCACCCCAGCTGATAGCTTAGCATTACCTACTACTGTTGAAGTAATTTTTTCAGCTACTCTTTCTATCAATAGCCTCAAAGTATGACAGTGGAGCAGTGAAGTGTGCAACTCACAAGTTAGAATCATCTCAGTCTGTCTGTTGGAACATGAATTAAGTGCCAGAACTAAACATAGACCACATTGGTTCAGTTCAACACTGTCTCTTCAATAGACGCAAGCGCTCTAAGTAGCACTCTATAAACTGCTAATCTCTAATCCAAAATTTGTAGCCCCAAAACCTTTACTCAGCTTCTGACTACCTCTCTGGACACATGATACTCTAGAAAGAAAGAGTTTTCCCTCAGTAAAACTGTATATAGGTGCCTGAATGGAAGCTCCTTTGCACAATAATGTTGAGCAGAGAGTTGCCAAAATCCAGCAGGATGCAAATAGAAGATGTGCCTCTCTCAGTGAAACATAACTGCCAAACTTCCTTGCACAATTCTCTCACTGGCCTTGGCAGTACTGTCTCCTCTTTGTCCCTAGTTGATGGCTAGATATTTGTCCAGAAAATGAAGAACCAGAATCAATTCTGTCTGATAGCAGGTATATCTACATGTTTACTTCCAAAGTGATTTATCACACCACCAAGCATTACAGGTCTGTGATCCATCTAGTCTTTATGGTCCTGTCATAGAACAATTCAGTGTGGGTTGAGGGAAACAGGAGAGTGACTAGAACGCAAAAATGTACCTTGCATACTACCCTAGAAACTCAGTCCTATTTTTTTAAGGTTTGTTCAAACCACTGAATATATTAGTAGAAAAGGCTGTCAAAAGTACTTCCCAAATTTATTCTAATGCTTGACCAAATGTTCAATCAGTTGTGATTTTGGATTATCTTCCCTAGTGCAATAGGCAGCATCAAGCTGAGACCAGAAACAAGGGAAGGAACATTTTGCATCCATGCAAGATTGTCTTAGGTGGCTGGATAACTATTAATTGCTCAGATTCACTCAGGACACTGTGATTTCTGTTTGCCTCAGGTAAAACTATAGTCTCCTTCAGGCTGTAAATCAGTTCAAGCCTTTTTGTTATGTCCTTGTTTGCAGTTATTTTGCAGGACAAGGTAGTGCTCCCCACCATAAGCTTGCTGCAGTGTTTGTTAGCTCGAGGGTTGCAATGTGTCCTGGCTGACATGTATTAGCTGAAGTTGCAGTTCCAAGGAAGACTGCCATCTTTGCATAAATTTACAGCATTTTTTCCTAAATGTTCTGTACAGACAGATTTCGATATTATGATCTGTTTTTAATATTCACCTTTTTTTTCTAAATATCAAAGACGAGGGAAGCCTTCATGATTAAGATTTCAACTACATTCAGACTGATTCTAAATGAATAATGGAGAGTACGTATCATGTTGTCTGGGAAAAACGTTAGAGCTCCTGAAAACTAGGGCTTCTGGCCCTCAAGATTTTTAGTGCTATTATTTAGTGACTGAGTGCCAGGAAGACAAAAAACATCTTTCAGATGAATCTGGGTGACTGCAAAGTCAGGCGTGAAAGAGGCTGAAGCTAGCAAAGACAGCTCAGCGCAGCACAGCGCTTTAATCTATCTTTTACAACATTCACTAGAGAACTCTCAGTCTATACCACCACATCATTCCTGGATTTTTTATTCTGAGAACTACCTAAAACACACTGGCAGCCTAGACTACAGGGATCATTGATTTTTGCTAACCTAGCTGAGGGCTAACCTCCCTTTAGGCTACAGAATTAGACTATTAAATCACAGAGCACTGAGCTTTATACCTGCAAGTCACTTCACCTCTTTTATATAAGAATTTTCTAGGTTTTCTAAGTCAGAACATTTTGTGCAGTGATAACAATTATTTTTTGCCTGAAGAAGGCCCACAACAGGGTATTTTGATGATAGTCATTGTACAGATTATTTGTAAGAGAGACTGTTCTAGCAAGTTTACAATAAATATTGTTTCTTGATTTCTAAAAATATTTGACATTTTGAAATAAATGTCAAAATAGAAAGAGAGTCTTATTTTGAAAATTAATCTGTTTGATTCATCATACATCTTAGTAGCTTTGAGAATTATATTTTCACTTTGACTTTTAAATGTAAGTTATTAGTATTTCAGTTACTAATATGTTGAAACCCAGGTTCTTTTCCAGTAAAGAATAGGATCACTATACTGGAACGTCAGCATGGACTCCTCAAACTTCTAGCAACTTTTTCCTATAGTTTGTGAGTCCAGATATTTACTAATATTAAAATTGTTTTCCCATCACTGTGGAAAGTTGCAACCTGCCTGTAATTCGATACAGTGAATACTTGTAAATACTAGTTAAGAAACTACCTCATCAAGAGCTTATTAGACCACTACTAGCTCTTACAAAAATATGCATTCTTGAAAGAAGTATCTATAAACTTGTCCATGAGCCAAGTTCACACACAAAAAAGAATGAAAACCAAGAAGTGGATCTTAGAACAATTGGAATATTTTGTAGATCTGATGGCAGAACCAAGCCTGAGACTGCTCAAGGGAATTTAGAGTCATTAACATCAGTAATGAATCAGCAGTTTGAGAAAGACATGCATTTGTTGATAATTTTCACTTAAAAAGCACAATACTTGAGAATGAGCTTTATTCAATGAGCTTTGTCCCCTGAATTTATAAAACAGGCTTCCTAGGGTGATCAGCATTTTAATCTTTCCTGAATAAACATTACTAAATATCACTGAGTGCTTCAACAGACTATAGAGGGGCCTTGATTTTTCAGGAAATTAAATGACATTGATAAGCTCTCTTGTACATACCTAGGAGAAAGACTGATATGTCACAGCATTTGTGGTAAGAGTGAGCTATAGCCTTCATAACTTGACCAACACTGTTACGCAAAATGCAAAAGTGAATTACATATTTGGGGTAATTGATAAAAGAGACCTCATTACAACTTACATTCTGTTCCAGTTTCATCTCAACTCATTAGTATTGGAAAATAATCCAAAATGCCTATAGAATTATATGGTGATCTTAGTGCACCTCCCAGTGTCAGTGTGATGGGCAGAGAGTCCACTGTGCCTCCAGGCAGGTATGACACTTCATGTGGCACAGCTCCTCAAGGTGGAGCAGGTGCCAAGGGCTAACTGATGGTTGAGAAGATAATGCATAAATTATTACCTTTTATAGTCTTTGTTATTTTTTAATTTAATGGCATTTTAGTAATCCTTTGAGAGATATCATACCAGTTCTCTAGATAAATCCAGGTGATAATGCATTTCAAGAAAAGGTTCTTCTCCTTTCAAAACATACAGTTTCGTTCATGGTGCAATGTACCCCTTGGATTTTACAAAATATATTCTACTCAAAATATATATTTTCAAAATAAATTGCACAGAATTTAGACAACAATCTCATGCTATTCCTTCTTCACAGTATTTAGAAATATTTTTTGTAATAAATTCTTACTTTAAGAGGGTTTTATTTAGAATCAAATTAAATATTTCTGAAAGAAGTTCAAATTTGACAAACTTTCTCACCTTGAGATTACTGAATTTTATGTATAAAACAAAAACTTGTGCATTTCCTAAACAAGAGATAGAGACCTAACTCCAGTTCTCTGTGAACAATTGTAATGCACTCAATTGCACCTTAGTTCAGGAACTGAGAAGCAGAACTTCTCTTTCCATAATAATAATACTAATGCACAAGCTCAGCTATCTATATCTGTTGTATATATTAGATGTGATTTTATGTGGACATGAATATACCGGCATCTTCAGTGCAGGAAATTGAATACAGCATACATTTGATCAGTTTTAAAGTGTTTATATATTATTGTCTAATCCCCTTGAACACCTCCAAAATATGTAAAGTAGTTTTACAGAGGTCTAGAGTCCCAGAAAGGCAGCAACTGTTAACATCATTGTACTAATTTGACTGCAATCTTTGTACATTAAATAAAAAAAAAAAAAAAGTTTTCATTAAGTTTTCCCCTTTATTTAGTTTTGACAATTTTCTGTGTATGCATGATATAGGAACACACACACATGCGTTCTTTTCAAGGTATTCCATTTCAGTCAGCTGAAAGATTTCTAATCAGTTTCAGTTAATTTGAAATAAAATGGCTAAACTGAACTGAAAAAATTATTTCCAAACAGCTTTAAAGCTGTTTTTAAACCACACTTCAAAGTGAGCAAGTGCACCTCTGTCTTGGAAGATGATTTTCCATGAATACAGGGCCCTGGGCACAAATCCCTGATAATATTGTCTTTAAAATTTATTCTGAATTTCATTTTAGCTGCAGCATAATGCATTTACCAACATGCTTTAGTATAGTAAATGCCTTTTGGGCTATCTCATTCCATTCCATAATTGTTTTCTGGGGAAACCCTTCCCCTCTACTTGATTTATGCAATACAGATGGTTGGTAAAACTTGAATTTTTATTGATGCATAGTAATATCTTTCTCAGCACCCTTAAAGAAAGTGACATAATTCTTTAAGACATAATATTACGCTCAGGAATTGCTCTAGAGGGTCATCAATCTTTTGTGAAACTCTTCCAGCACTGTGCTAGTGTTAAATAAAGCATGACTAGAAATGAAATTCAAAATAGTTTGAGTGATTTCTGCAAAACGTTCTCCATTTGCCAATTATGTAGCACTATATTTCATCCTATCAGTTATTCATTATTCTTTGCTAAAAATACAGCAATAGCAAGGGATTTTTGTGAGTTCCAGAAGAACTGCAGATGACCCACTTCATGAAAATCAGGTATTATTTTACAAAACGTGACAAAGCTGATGAACTAAGTGATGATGAAGTGGTATTTGTTTATAAGGCCTGTCTTCTTGATAACAAACAATATTCAAGTCCAATGGGAAGAGCGTTTATTCAAAACCATTTTCTAAAATGTTTGTTGTGTCTTTTGAGTTGATGCTTAATTCATACCCCATTCTGACAGTCCTTAGCTAGTACAAGTTCCAAAAGGAAAAATCCAAAATAAATAAGCATAATCTAAATATGTTGGTCTAATATAAAAAAGGATTTTACCTATGTCAATGTTCCTTCTTCACAAATCTGCTTGAAGTACTTTCTTTGTTACTATGTTCATTACCTTGCTCTGCCACCTCCCCATGCCAACCCTTACTTTAGATTTGCCGTTTTAGCTGAAATCCTGAGTTGTGACCCTTAAATATAGTCTGAGTTCAGCTGGCTAAAATTAATTTTAAATCATTCTAGGTATTTTTGTAGCTGGGGTGGTTTTGACTTAGATTAACACCTCAAAGGAATTTCCTTTTGGGAGCTCTGACCCAGGGATATTGAAGCTCCCCCCAGAGCCTGGCTCTTCATTTCAACAGATCTGAATACATCAGCCTGACCCTCGAAGAACTATTTTTCCGTAGAGATAGCTGAGTAAGGAACCTGTTTAAGACTCCAGTGTGGTGTTTAATGTACAAAATAAAAGCAAAGCCCTAAAATAAGATAATAAGATAGGTGCAGAGGGAAGGTAAAGGCTTGGTATTATTTTCTCTTTGTCATCCTCTTTTCTGCCTCCACAGGCAGCCTTGTCCCAGTTTAACAGAAAAAAAAAAATCTTGATGTTGCTCACAATATAGTATGTTACATACCATCCTTATTACCACTGAAAATCAGAACACACTGACATAGAAGAAGTAGGCTATGTTTTGAAATAATTCTATTTTCTTCATACTTTTCTAACTGGTTGATCTCTCAGTACTGTCTCTTTGGTATGAAGAGATAACAGCTATGAGAGGGGATATTTTCTTCCTCTAAAGTAAAAAATGATGTGATCATTCACAGATATGACAGGTGTTGTACTTTGATTTCCATGCTCACTTAAAGTCTTTAAACTGTCCTCCCTAATATTGAAGAACTCTAAAATAATGAAGAAGATCTAGTTTCCTAAAATAGATGTACTATAAGAAACAAAAAATAAGGAAATCATCAGCAATAGCTTTGGACAGTTGCTTTAAATTATGTAAAGCAAATAGTAGGGTTATCTAAAGTAAGACAAACTGTTTATGTTCTTTTCTTGTACTAGTTTATGGCAAATGAATTCAAAGTTTATCTTGTGTGTTTTAAAAAGTGATTTTCCACTGACAATACATATGCAAGCAAAATTCCCCAAAACACTAGCTCTTACTATCCAGGCTTCGATTCCCAGAATATATCTACACCATGCAATGGAAATCAGCTTAACATTTTAGAATAAGCCCCAGTGTAAGTGCTGGTATGGTGCAGTGGTTGGTCAGGCTGTTCCACGCTGTGACTGAAGGGCTCTCAGGACTCAGTTCACAGTTCTGCCTATCATTTCATTGAGTGCCATTTTCTCTACACCCCAGCTGAGACATCTTTGCACCAGAGTCTATGGAAAAAATTACATTCACACCTCTGGTGGCAGATAGGCAGGAGCACAAGAGAATGGCTGTGTCAGGGAGTCCATGCCATGAGCTCAGGTCTGAGAAGAATCATAGTGAATGAGGGCTTATTAACAGACCATAGACCCATGGGGAAGATAAATAGGAAGAGCTCTATGATATTGCTTCATAGAAATAGAAAGTTTGAGTATTACTAGAGATTAATGGGATGATGACTTGAAGTCCAACAACTTCTTTTTAATTTCCCAAAAGAATATTCCATAAAAATCAAATAATTCAGGTTTGAAAAGACCCCAAGTTTTAATGAACTATATTTCGGTTGGAGATATTTGACCAGTTCTAACAGTTTATAAAACTTATGGAGGCATAAGGAGTGGATCAAGCACTTTACCATTGGTACTGTAAAAAAACCCCCTTTTATCCTACTGATTAAAGCAAATAGAGCCACTATCATGACATCCTTAACACTCCATTAAATCAAAAGCCTAAAATACCAGTAGAGCCAACACTCTACTGTAATCCTGACATAGACTTGTGTGCCGATCCATGAGACTCATGGGTTCTGGGAGGCAGTCTTTAGTCTTACTGTGAGTAGCAGAGTAAGGAATGCCTTGTCTGCCTGCAGAGAAGAAGAGAAATTACTGAAAAAATATTTGTATGTTAAAATGTCTTCACCAGAGAAAAAAGAACTGTTCTCATCAGAAATACAAAAATTAACCCATAATTTATTAACTTATTATTCACAAGGGAAGCATTGCTAGTTCACAGGTACAATTTTTTCTCTCTTAAAAAAATATTTTTTTTTTTTATTCCTTTTGAAACTAACTGAGCTGAATTAAAAGACATACAGAATCTTCCTTTCATGAATGGCCACAGATTTTTAAAAGTAAGTTACTGAGAAGTTTTTTGAAACTTGTCTCTTGTGCCTCAAATTAATTCATCTACTTCACAACAGAATACCCCTCTTCTCTCAAAGTCATTCCCTAATTAAAACTCACAGCACTGTGTCCTTTCTGGTTATGGCTGACTTTTCCCAAATTGTAAGGAAAAAAGGTATATCGCTATATCTGTAGAGCAGCACTTTTTCACCCTGGAGATTTGCCCTCAAGGAGAAGTCTGAGGAGCTCATTTCACTAGATGAGTGTTCAAAGCCTGTTTGAAATACATGGGAAACAGCCTGAATTTAGTAAGTTTGGTTTAGTGCAGGTGCTCTTCCTTCTTTTTTATGTCTTTGGTTATTTTTAACATAATAAAAATTTTGATATTTCTCTCTTTACAAGAAAGTGAAATGCTGGTTAGACTGATTCAAAAGCGAAAACAGTTTTAACAGAGATGAGCCTGGTATATTTACAGAGAATAGTAAAGCTGTTTAAGAACTACACTCAAATTTTCAGGTGGAGACTAATGAACTCATCACAGCTGGAACAGATGGGACAGCCCATTTGCTAGTCTATTAACTTTTATGAAGCACGGAAGAATCGTCATGAAATAAAAGTAATCCAGAAAACAGAGAAGACTCCTGAACTAGATTTAGGATGCATTTGTCATTTTGGTTTGATTTAAAGGGTCTCTTAATTTTGTTACAGAGGGTAAGGATATCTAAAGTTTATATATATATATACATATATCTAGAATATAGATTGAAAGTGGACAAGACAAATAATTCTGTTATGTAGAAAATATTTATAAGCAGAATATAAACAGTCCTGAGCTCTGTGTATCTGAAATAATTTATGGAAGTTACAATTTGTGATTACATGATGCTTAGAGGTAACTGAATTTCATCAAGAAATCACTATCAAGTTATTTAAGCTACTTTGTGCAAATATGTAAACTACCTCTATAATTCTTTCAGAAAGGCTATTCCATTTTTCAATGGAATCAAGGATAAAAGATTGCTGAACTTTTCTTTTAAGGAAAGAAAATTACTGTTTTCTTTTGTGTAAAAATATATGAAAGAAAAACTTGCTCATGAGAGGCTCAGCATTGTGTAGTTCATGTTAAGTGCAATACAGTCTCATTATAAATGTTTGACCCAGGAGCTGTTTCTAAAACTCAGTTGATATTAATTCACTCAATGAGTCACCTGAAAGACAGTAAATTAAAAGCTGCAGTGGGATGCCTCATTGTATAATACACTGTAAAATTAATTCCTTTTGGAAACTCACCCTTTGTTGCTTTCAACAGGAAGAAAAGTTTATATGTAAGAATGTGCATAATTTCTGAGTCAAATACTCTCATTTGTAAGGCAAAATGCATCACATGAAGCCAATTAAGTAGTCAAATAGAGGAATCACTGTGTAAATTATCAGTATTTTGTAAGTGTTAACTGTCCAAAATATTTTCCTAATTTTTTTGCATTATTCAGTTACTAACATAATTTTTTATTAGATTCAGTTAAACAGAACCACTGGTCATATCCAATTTTTTTCAGGGCCCTTAAGTGAAATTGAAATCATTGTTAAGAGTAAATTAGTATTATTCAAATTTAAAAGTTAGGACTGAATTTCACATATATTTCCTACAAATAAAAATACATTTTAATTAGTTCCTATGGCCAAATCTGATTCATGTGAAAAAAAAATTAAGAATTATAAATCTGATACAATTTTCTTTTCTTTATGTACTGTCATGGTTTAGGTACTTCCCAATTTAATTCTCCCACTGAGACTCCAAACCACACTGCCACTCACTCGCTCCCCCCCTTGCCCTTCCCCTTCCCTCTCCAGTGGGATGGAGTTGAGAATTGAAGGCACAAAAGGTGAAAATCATGGGTAAATAAGAACAATTTACTGGAAACCTCAATGAGGTAAGAAAGCAAACACCAACATCAATAACAAAAAGTATAAGACAAAGAAACGATTTCCATGGAAAGCTCATGACAAATATCGACCTTCCCCACCATCCTTTCTCTCCACTGAAAGGAACACCCTTCTCCTCCTGACCCTGGCAATGACATGAGGTGGTATTGAATACCTCCAGACCTTAGTCACGACCTCCTCCCAGCTACTGCAAAAATTTAACCCTGTCCTGGATGAAACTAGGCATTTAGTAGCTGCACTCTTTAAAGGGGAAAAAAATGGCCAAAGGACTTGTGAAAATAGTAGAAAGCAGTGATTTATGAAAATATGCTGTAAGTTTGTTTCTTGATACCTGCGTCTGTTTGGTTCCCAGCCCTTACCATAGCAACATAAGTACTTAACTGAGGGGACAGCATATAACCAATAAAAACGAATCTGTGCCATTTTGTGCTTGTTATTCAACACCTTCTCATTGTATCTGGCTAAACTTGGTATTTTATAGAGTTTTACATCTGTCCTGCTTCAGTAAGTTTGCTAATACTCCTCCATGACAGCACACGCAGTAACCTTTTCTCTTCAGTTAAGCAGCAGACCTGGGTGTTCCAGGTCATTCTCCAGGTTATAGTGGTGCTCCAGTGGTAGTTCAGTGGGAGATGTGGTGGGAGAGGAACCACAGTTTGTGACTTCATCTGAGGAACATGTGTTCTCATTTGGTACTCCCCCCATCACCCCGCAAAGCCCTGATCCCTGTTTGACTCCAGTGTGTCATGGACTAAGTTGGGCAATGGCAAAACTGGTTCAGTAAAGGAATATCTAACCTGGGCATGCAGGTTAAAGGAAGAAAGCACATGAAAGATGTAACTGGGTGAGGTGCCCACTCACCTCATGAGACCATTTGAAAGGGCATCTTTAGTGTTTCGGTAGCACTCAAAGCCTCAAAACCCAGAATTTGTGCAGACATAGCAGGGCATTATTGAAGGAAGCTGCTAGGTAGCTGGCAGGAGGAGTTATCCCACTGTTTCAGGGCTGCACTGGGGAGCCA
Source organism: Scytalopus superciliaris (assembly GCA_013400415.1). Classification (NCBI taxonomy): domain Eukaryota; kingdom Metazoa; phylum Chordata; class Aves; order Passeriformes; family Rhinocryptidae; genus Scytalopus; species Scytalopus superciliaris. Next base: position 144,116 of record VXBX01000890.1, read on the forward strand.
GAATTTGCCAACTCAAGTGCCATTGCCAATAATTCTGAGCAACAGCCTGAGTAGAAAGAATCAGGTTCTTACCTTTCCCACATTGGAACTGGGAAATAAACAGTGAGTAGTGAGTTGTTTTCCCTTCCCTTTCTGGAAATATTACTCCTAGTGTTTTTTAGGGATGGGTGAAGGGAGTTATAGGAAGAATCATTGCCCAATCTGAACCAGTGCTGCCATTTGCAGTTTTGCTGTATCCTGGACTGTTAGCAATATAAGCATGTGTGTTAAAATTATATTCAAACTTATATTTCTCTTGATACAAAGAAATTTTCTAAATACTACTTTTGTCCTAAAAATATGACATATATACACAGAAAGTAATTTAATTCCAAGTTTGTGAATGCAGAAAAATAATTCTTAATTCATTCATCAATTTATTTTCTGCTTTTTCTACAATACCAGGCTTCAATTCCTTAATGGGTTTTAGAGGAATTTGACTCCTATCTGAAAATTTGAGTTTTTGCTTTTGAAACTCATTAGAACCCTGATGCTAGAAAACTAATGAAGTGAGTTAGAATATGAAAAGTGCTACAAGTGATCACAAATTGTTTTGAAAATAAGGTTTCCAAAGTTATAGATAGCCAGTATAGTTACTAAATAATGATGGAATTGTATTCTCCATTATATATTGCATATGACCCCTCAAAATATCCTATACCATATGGTGTCATGCTCAGTGGTAAAAGTCTGGGGGAGGTTGACAAGGGACTCCTGCTCAGGGACTGGCTGGGCATGGGTTGGTGGTGAGCAACTGTTTTCATTTGTATCACTTATCCTTCTTGGGGTTTATTTATCTTTTTTTTTTCTCTCTGTATTATTTCCCTTTCATTACAATTGTTATCTATTAGTTTTGTATTTTATTCCCCGTATTAAACTGCTCTTATCACAATTCACATATTTTCCCACTTTTACCCCTTCAATTCTCTCCCCCATCCCACTGTGGGGAGTAGGGAGTGAGTGGCTGAGTGGTGCTTAGTTGCCAGCTGGGATTAAAGGACAACATCTATCTTCTGAAAGTATTATGAAGTTTATGAAAACAGAGTTAATTTCTCATTTGCTGGGCAGGGTGTGAAAAGCTGGCTGGAAGCCTCACAAACTGTACCATGTTGTAATACACTGGCAGACAGTGGGCAGAAGCAGGGAATAAATCTCAGAAAGCTACATATTGTACTTCCCAAACACAATGACAAAGCTGCATAGTTTAAAAGCAAAAACCAAACCAAAAAAGAAAAGAAAAGAAACAGTCATACTTAAGGCAAATAATGTCAGCATTAGAACAAGGGAAACAGTTGTATTAGCACATACTTTAGAGCACTATGTACTGCAATAAAGGAACGAGAAAAGCAGGAGAGTCAGGTGCATTTCCTACTGGTCAAAAACGGAAAGGAAGGAAACTGAATTCTGACCTCAGAAAACAAAGTAATATTTTTCTTTTTAAGTCTGGAGGAAATATGCCAGCTATTTTGAGTAGCTAAGCAGGCCAGGAAAATGACACCAAAACAACATGCAGAAGATTCCAAAGAGACCTACCAAGGCAATCAATCAAGTGCAAAAAGCAATATTGAAACACGTGCAGATCCTGGAAATCACAAACAAGTTTGAGAGATGTGATGTTGTTGATGTCACCATAAAACCCATCAAAAAATGAAGTGAATGTAAGGCATCCATTGCCATAGTAAAGAATAGTACGGACTGAACTTTGGAGAGACAGTTACTTTTACACACCCAAACATCTCTTACACTGAACCTCAGGCAGTGGATTGAACTGGCTTGCAAACAAGTGGTCAAGTTACATAATCTAACAAATATGTGCTGCTCTGAAAGAAACATCTAAATAGGGAAGTGGGAAAAACAAGGTCAAATTTGATGGGGAAAAAAAAATCATAGATTTTGAAAAAGCAGCTTTAAAATTGCTTATAAAAAAAGAGAAGTTGAACTAGTTCATCCTACAGTTGCAAAGAAAGATCAATTGAAATAATAGTGGTATCTCAGCGAAAGTGTTTGCTATTTTCAGAAATACTACAAACACTTCCCCGAAATGACACAAATATAAAAATATTGCGATAAAATGGTCTGCAATGTTATGACAGCTGAATTGCTAGAAATGCCTCCAAAAGGCCAAAGTCAGAATACGAGGATAAAGCAAGCTTGAAGTTGTGTTCCTGAAGTTCAACTTTAACACCACAGGGAGAGAACCAGTGAGCTACTGCTACAGCGGAAGCAAGAACTAAAGGGCATTTGATCTCATGAAAGCCTTTCAGAAGTGCTCAGAGTTTAAAAACAAGGGCTTTGAGGTAATATTTTCAGTCACTGGCTTTTCATAATCACAAATGAAACTTTTGTGAAAGTATTTTTAAAAATAAGTTTGTTTTCCGGTAATAGTGCCATGCGATAATTTCTTTGTGACATTCTATGTCTTCAAAATCTTAAACCAAAAGTTTTCTGCAGATCCTCCTGGCACTTGGATTATAGACACAATATTTCAAAATGTTCACTGGATAAACATCAGAGAGGTGATCAACATGACAATCCACAAATGGATAAGCTAATGAGCATTTGAAGTTTGAAGCCATTATAATTTTTCATTAAAATTATATGAACCAATTTGACCTAGAGATAGTTAAAAATCTTGCAAAATTGCTTTTTTCTGTCATTACAGTCTAAAAATGCATTTGGATTCTTTTTATATGGTGGTACAAGATGAATCAAAGTTTGATTTTGTCTGACATTTTCATTGAGAGAGAAAATAATTTCATGATCAACATTTTTTGTGATTCCTATTGATCCTAATAAGTACCAACTAGTCCTTTTCCAGCAGCGAACACTCCTTTTCTTTGCTTAAAAACAAAATTGTTAACAACTCTGGTTTATTTCTGAATTCTTTCATGTGCAATCAAGATCAGATGCCAAGCTCAACAACAGCGTCAATATCATGAATCAACATTTTTAAAGAACTCAAGTATTATATCAGACATGTTGTATTATTTGCAGAATGTTAGTTTTGATTTCTACATCAATAACTGTAGAAGACAAACAATGTGAAACATTCCCACTCTTTTTTTAATCTTTTTGGCTGAGAAACTAGACTGGAGATGTACTAAAAGCAGTTGGGTGTTTTAAATGCCAATTTCAAAAATTACTTAGCTATTTTGATGGATAAACCTCACAGAATATGAGCTGCAAAAGGCATCAATTACTTTTTGAAAATCAAACCCATAAATGCCTCAAAAAAATCACCCTATCTTTAATGAATCAGTTTTTACTCATAATCGTAATCTCAGTATTCTGAATATTATAATTAATTACTTGGAAATACAAGATAACCCCATATTCATCTACCCTTCATATTGCTTCAGAACAAATACTTTTTATTCTTTTCACTTTTTAATCAAAAATAATTATTCATTGATCACACTTGAAATATCCCAGGGACATGAAATAATTTAGGCAATTGGCATATAATTATTTTCTAGAGGAAGAGAGGGCTGGCTACACATGGTGTATACTTCACAGTTTTTAGTCACTACATCTTAAAATTCATGCTGGCAGTCTCCCACAGACCTGTTTAGAAATTTGTTCTGGTCATTTGAAGTGTGACAAAATGGTAGGTTTCCTCTAAGATATGTGGAAAAAGAACCCAACAAATCAAAGCCAACAATAAATCATGTAGTCTTAACATCAAGGAAAATCACTGCTTAAAATTGCTGCCACAATATGGCCTTTAGTGAAAGACCTTGTTATATCTGATGAGCAGCTGTCACTTCAAGAACCTTGAGTATACATGGAAAAAATAGCCTTGAGAAAAAAATGAGGTTAAAAGTTGTGTCCTTGTCCAGAAAACAAAGACTTGTCTTGTACCTTCTTTATCTGTCTCTGCTATAGCACATATTTTGGCTCTTTGCTCTGTCCTGTCTGGCTACGTTAATCAGCTTCAATCAATCTAAATATTTCTCAGTGACATTATTAGTTCTGTTGTCATTGTCAGTCTGCAGATGCACTCCAGTACTTTTCCTTCATGCTTAGACAACGTGTATCACAAAACAATTCCATTGTTCTAGTTCAATACACTTGGCTTTATTGTCTGCTGTCAGAGCTGGGTGGGAAATTTTTATTGAAACAAGCTTTTAGTACAGAACATCAAGAAGATATTTGCATCAATATTTTAGTGAAAATGTTCTTTCAATCTGCAGCCAGTTTGTTTAGGGTTTTTCGGTATTCTAAATGCTGGATTCTAAATGCTGGTTGTTATCATCTCTTGCAGAGCATGCAGGACATCAAAAATAAAGACTGTAATCAAGCATCCCACTTTCAGACTTGAGACCCCCAGCTCATTTAGATTCTTCTTCACAGTGCCACAACACCTTTCCCTCTGTCCTTATGATTCCAGCCATTTCTTGTGTCCTATCAAATCATGTATTATACTCAAACTTTGCAAGACTTGTAATTAAGAGGAAAGGGTGCCAATGTTTAATGAGAACTGATAGATATGAGCCACAGTGTTGGGAAAATGAGGAAATTACTCAAATCTCAGTGCCCCCAAATAAGGCAAATGTGCCTCAACTTAGTTATACATCAGTGTTTCAGAGACTTTTCTGCCCACTGCAGAATGTGTGCTTTCTCATTTGTTTTCAGAGACGAAGCAGGAATTCTGCTTCCATGCTGAGGTAAATTGTGGATCTATACTAGTGCAGTTAAACTTATTCATATTACCATGGCAGAAAGTTCTATTGAAGGTTTGGTGAAACTTCAGAGTCTGACAAAACATTTTATCTGGTACATAACTTCTTATACTGGTTTTTTTTTAATTTTTTTTTTTCTGAAGGCCTCCCACCACACAGTCAACTTTGTATTTAATATTACAGCAAAATATGACCATACCCTATTACCTAATATGTAGTAAAAGATACTACTGTTCACTTCCACCCACTTTCACCTTCTCCTAAAAACTTTGTGTGAAAGAAAAGAGGAGAGACAGCCCTGTGTGATCAGGTTGGTCTTGTAGTTCAGCCACAGGATCCCCCCTTCATGGAGGGGAAACCGCTGGATGAAAAGAGCTTGTCTAAAATTTTTACTGATACACACCAGGAACACTTATCTTTTGGGTTACTTAATGGGTGAGCAATTGAAAAAGACTGAAAATGACATGTAATTCTTTACTGGTCTGATCATGCTTCCAATGATGAAAGGCCAGGAGGAGGCCAATGTGAGTGAAGGGTTGTGCAGTGTGTGCCTTGCTGGGGGATTCCTTAAAGCAGTGCATGTTGTATCGTGGGTTGCTGTCACACTGAGGATATTGGACATGATTTAACATGCTTCCAGTGTTCCATAGCGGGTCTTCCTTGCACAAAACCCAAACTCCAAAATTTTTGAAGTTTGTTAATTGGGACACTTCAGCTGTGTTAATTACATGACACAAAGCACTCAACACCAGCACAAAACTCTTCAAGAATGTCTGAAATTACTGTCAGAGTCAAGGCTTCCACACACGATGTGTGTGAGCCACTGATATTGCTGTGGGCAGAATGAGTGTCTTGTGAATACACGCTGCTTTGCAAATTCCAAGAAGAACCCAGGTATATTCTGCATGCCCTAGAGTTCACAGCAGTATTTTACAACATGCACTGAAAATTATTTTGAGACAGAAAAGATTCAGACATTTGAGGAAAGTCTTTCTGAGTGCACAAGCAAAATGCAGGGCTTTTGCCCTTTCATATTTTTGTTTGCTTCCAAAGTTTCACAGCCATTAGGAATACTTTGCCCCCTTGAGACTTTTGCTGGCTCTTGGCAGACTGGTATTTTCCCTACGCAGCAGGCACTGACAGTGACAAGTGAGAGCACTGACTCTCTGCTTCTGGCTACCTGCTGCCTTTCTTCTCCTGTTTCCTCAGGAAAAGAGTCTGATCTATGAAATAAAGCAAGAGGAAATGATTCTGCAATTAATATTTTAAGCCCTGTGCCTTTATTTCCATTGCATTTTTAATATTTTCTCTCTTTTTTATTTTTTTTTAATTTAAGAAAAGTCTTTTTTTAAAAAAAATAAGATACCATCTTACTATTTTGCTTGCAGAGATGGGATCAGTGATTTCGCAAGGGAGCAGGGATAATGAATTATGACCTTTGTGCATTTGCTGAGTGTCTTAAACCTCACCATCCAACCAAATGCTTCTGTTTGGAATAACAGAGTATTAACTCGCAGTGGGCAGTGCCTTTTTCCTCTGACCAGAAAACAGGCTAGAAAAAATTAAAAAACACAAAGCCACCACAGTTCTTTCCCTGACTCTACTGCTTTTTCTGAACTGTGACTGCCCAGCCCTTTGAATTGCTTTGTCCATGTCCTAATGTCAGCCATCACTATTTTTAGTGCTTGCTGTATTCTCCCAAGCAAATCCTCCCTTTAATAAAGTAGGAGTTTACCTTAATACAAGAATATGCAACCTGACTTTTGTTTGAGATTTTGGTGGGTGTTTGCTATTTAGGTTCAATGAACAATGCAAACACCAGCCACCCAGGAGACTGCTGTAAGAACATCCAGATTACCTATTCAAGTGATCAGTAAACAAAGAGAGGGAGAGTTACAAGTTCAGACCTAGGCCAAAATACATGGCATAATCTTCATTTTAGAGGTAGAACCCGTTTTGAGCACGTTTCCTAGAGAAGGTCAAGTAACTGTGGTAAGGATTTATTAAGGAGTATGGGACAAAGAAGTTTTGGATGGTTGTTGGGTTTGATTTCTTTTCTTTCTTTCTTTTTTTGTTTGTTTGGTTTTGGTTTGGGGATTTTTTTTGTTTCTTTTATTTCATTTTTCCTTGTAATCCTGTTGTGGGGCCTTTGCCTGTTAATACATGAATGAGCAGTAACACCTTGGGAAGATTTTACTTCTATGGCCTGTTGAGAACCTGGCCTGTGTGTAAAGAGATGTCTGACCATTAAGGCCATCAATGTGGCACTTGTGAGTCACACAGTAAGAACATTTCCAAAACCTGGTCAAAATCCTAGTCCTGCCGTATTTATTCAAAATATTAATTTCATGAACAGCAATGATCAAATTCACCTCAGGGGGTGCAGGCAAGGCAGGAAATGGTAATCTATGAAATGATAATCACAATGCAAGAGAAAATGCATCTGAAAAGTGAAGATAATATCAAACAACACTTTTCCCCTTGCTTTTTCAATTTTCACTGGCATTTCAGATTGTTTTTGCATGAAATGAACTGGGAGGCTGGGTAGCAGGCTGCAGTTGGCATGGAAAAACAAGCAAAATCAAGAGAAACAGAACTGTGGAGAAGATCTTAAAAGGCAAGAAGTAAAAATCTATAAATAAAAAATGAAACAATGGAAAAGAGATATTACAAGGTAATACAGAGAAAACACAGTGGCAAAGTCATGACCTTTTCCCTATACCATTAAAAAATTCATGCAACATGTTCCCTAGCTCTACATGAAAAACTAATCTTCAGTTTGAACAGATATCAGTCCCTAACACAGTGTTTCAGTAATGTCCCATCCATCTGCATGCTCCATTTAGCCTTGTTGTTATTTTCTATTTTTCCTGTCACAAACTATGTTATAAGAAAAATTCTGCCCCATATAAATTCAATATAATCACTTCCAAAAGTTGCTGTGATCTCAGTTTATTCTGCTCTCTCAGAGATAGCATTCTTGCCCTGTCCACAGCTCATCATCTTTTTAATATCTGACTTCAGCCTACCCAAAATCCTACCTGCTGTCTCTCCTAATCTCAGACCTTTTGAGTGATTTTCTTGTCCCTGGATCCCTGCAACTTTCTTCTTCAGTTTTGAAAATATTCTCCTGGTCAAGATGTGTTATCTTGTGCTTTAGTCCTTCCCTCTTGCAAACTATGCTTATCTTCCAGCTCATCCTGGGCTTGTGGTTTCTGACTTCAATAGAAGAAATTACAGTTCTCTCCGTGGTTTGGAAAATAGCAGGATTTCTTTATCTGACTTGTCTTTGTAAGGGAACAGGACTTATGTTATGATGTTGTCTGCATCTGTCAGTGTTATCCCTTCCCCCAGCTTTAGAATTGTTGAGTCTTTTTCAGTCAAATTGCCTATTTCAATCAAATCTTACACAGGGTAGTTGTGTTGGGAAAAAAAGAGTTTTCATAGATTTCCTTACATGGAATTTGTGGGGGCCAAAGGTCTTATGGATGCCTAAACTGAAGGCAATTCTTCAGTTTAACGCTGCCTGCTGTTACAAACTGCAGTTTCTACACTGGAGAGGGTTTAATAAACAGGAGCTGTAGAGATACTTGAAATAGAACTAGTGCTTTCTAAACAGCCACATCACTCAGTCCCAGCACATGCATCATCATGTGTCATTATGGTTTTCACTGCTCAAAGAACTTGCTGTCCATCTTTAATGAAAACAGTAACTTTTCAACATCAGCTCTTCCCTTTGTCCTGAGAACCATGGATGGAATTTGGGTCAAGGGTGAGAATCAGCCCAGGTCTCTGCTATATGATAAATAAACTTGGGGGAAGTGGCCTATAATTTCGGATGTAGATCTGGACTATCTACTTGAATAAAAACAACAGCTTCTTGACAGGAAATCACTGTGCACATTGGGAAATTCTTTATTTCTTTTTTTTTTTTTAAACTTATAAAGTACAAGTAGCTCAGCATATTTGTAAGCAAAACAAATTATAAAAGTTCTCCCTGCAGCATGTTTCACTTTTCCTTTCAAAAAAGCATCATATGTTTATGAAATTAGGGTACTCCCCCAAAGGGCCTTGAATAATGATAAGATATATGAAATAACTACTATAGGCTTTGAAATCAATGTTGCAGAAGATAAGGATTTAGGTAGGATGTAGCTCAGTCAAATCTGATTAATTTGTACCTCCTTGTGCCTGAGCAACCAAAACATTTCACTGGCAGGCAGTGCGAATGACAAGCACTATTTGTGCCACTGCTTTGGTAGTCTGGAGGGGGTTCTTGTTAATATTTATGAAAACAGTCTGCAAACTGATTTTGTCTAACTAGGTCTTCCTGTACTACCATTATCTTATCACATCCCACAGGGGTACAAAACCTCAATGCTGAATTAATCATACTATGACATTTGGAAGAAAGAAAAAGGAGAACTATTCTGCTGGTTCAACCCACTGGAGATTACAAATTGTATTTATGATTGTTGTTTGAGAAGATGACGAAGACATTTTAATAAACATCTGTCAATAAACATAAAACTATTTTTTTTTTTTTCAATATTGTCTGCCCTTTTTCTCAAACGTTTAAGAATGCTGGTCTTCACTGAAAACACAGTTCAGCAAGGAGTTACAGTTAGCAGTAGCTGACAAGATTATTGACTTTGTAGCAGTTTAAGAAGATAAATAGGAAAAATTGGAGATATGATCCCAGCCATTCTTTGTAATATGGGAAATTTGCAGCATTACAGCACCGAGTTGCATATTAGCTTACATAAAAAGTTTCCATAGAAGTTATCCTGGAAAATAAACATATTCATTATGTAATAGATATCTACAGTCTGACTCACAGTGGAAACAAGACTTAGAAAACCATTTCCCCTTCATGTGCACATGTGTATTCATGTATGTGTGTTTTCCAACAAATTACCTATTAATAGCTTTTAACCAAATCTGACAAAGGTGAAGATTTTTAAGACAGTGATTCTTGACAGCATATTGAAATTACGAAGTTAAGCAGAGAACAGAGAGTGTCTATGATTTTCCCTGAAGGATGCAGCTCATCTCTAACTCAGCACTAGGCTGCAGGATGTTTGGGCACAGATGTCCATGTGTGCGCAGGTTGCTGGGTTATTTTCACACCAAAGTTTACCTCCTCAAAGATGGGTGCCTAACCTACCTACAGCTAATTTTAGAAGCAGAAACTCTTTTATATTTTAGTACTTTTATTTGAAGGCAAGACACCTGAAAACTAATTCTTTTCAATAGTTTCCATTCTTCTAACACAATGGAAGATAGATATACTAACTTCTGTAAAAGGGTTCCTTGCAATGCAAGCCAAGGAAGTACAAGTTAGAATGAAAGCAAGAATGTTCAGGTGAAACTGAAACACATGGCAGAGAAAATACTCTACAACCCCTTAAGGCTTGATGACATTTTTCCATAGAAAGGTTGACTCCTTTCCATACATTCTTCTTTTTCTTTTTTTTTTTTTACCTATTAAAATGAAAAGTTTAATTTGTTGATGGCAAATGAACACTTTCAGATGAAATGTTATTGAAAACAGAAATTTATATAATTTTTATATTAGACACCCTGGACCTATAGGACACCTAAGAAGTCCTACAGTCCTACTTTTTCAGATGAAACTAGTCCAGTGACACAACTGAACTGTAGAAGGAAGTTTAGTGTAGGATCAAAAATGACATTTTGCTGTTTTCATTTCCTGATAACAGATTTAATTCTTTGCTGTATGTGATAAAATTTCTGTTCTTTTTCTGGCTACTTCAATGTCAGTGTAAATATTACTTTTTAGCATGGTTCTTCTATATTCAAATTAAATTTAAAAAAATATTTGGTGTTTTTAAGGTGTGATGTACTGACTTATTTCACATACAGTTAATGGGTATAATATCCATTCCCTCCATCAGCAGCCTAGGATATGACTCCTTACTTTCTCAATCCAGCCTCTGCATTACTGCACCTTTTTATGTGTGTAGGCTAATACTACCAAATGAACTTCCAAGCCAGGAAAGGCATCAGAATTTTTCATCAGCTAGAAGCCATTTTTTAAAGCTGTAGTTGTTGAAAGAAGGATCTATATTTCTTATTAAAAAGAATTACTATAAATTCATATGTTGATGGCTGTGGAAGAGACACTGACAAAAACAATCATTTTCCTACTGATGAAATATTTTAGTCCTTTTTGCACAAAATTCTTAATTTTCACTTATATATGGTGAAGGCCAAAGTCAGGTTTGTTGTGATCAAACTAGAAAACGATGAAGGACTTACTATAAAGCACTTTGATATTAAAGTGATAAGAGCACTAGAACCATCTGGGGAGACTGACTTGTTGTTGGACCAGATTTTATTCATTCGTTATAGAAAATCTGCCTTAAGTTTATACTTTCCAGAAAATACTAAAACTTTCTTGACAGAGATGGCTTCAAAGAACACAGGGGAAATGCATATAAAAAGAGTTCAGGTGAGAACAGAAACAGATTTTAAAGGTATATCTATGATGACTTCTGCTTGATATTGTGCATCCACTGATAAAAATTCAGGTGGCTTTAAAGGTCTGACCTTGGTTACTGGATGCCAGCTACTTAACTTGCAGTTGGCTCTACTGCTGAGGTCTTCAAAGAGGTTGAACCAGGAAACTTTGTTTTTCAGATAAGTTGAACAAAAATGCATTCAGGGGAAGGAGAAGGGGAAAAGTAATGTTCAGTGGACATCAAGGGATCCAGAAGAGAGAAGTAACCACAGCGTTACAAAAAGGCCTGCTGCTCAAAGAACTAAGATAATTTTCATCCAATATAAAGTCATAGGAAAAGGAGTTTATTAAATAATAAATTGAATTTGATTTTCAGTTGAATACTAGTCAGAGGTAAGAACACCTTATATTTTCAAATTAAGGTAAAAATGTACTTGATTTCTCTTTTAAACTGTTTCCTTTTAGGATCAAAATTTATACTTCAGAAAGGTTAGGCAAACTCCTTTAGCTCTTGTCTTCACTGACCTAAAGCTATATTTTATTTTTTTTTTCTTTTTCCTTTGGGCTAAAATATGAGTGTTACTCTGTGTGTGAGTAAAGATAAAGGACCTCAGTTTTACTATAACGTAGTTTAGGAAGGGATGAAGTACTGACCTGGTGAATCACCACCTTGCAACATTACAATGTCTTCCTCTCACTGGTTGCAACATATTTTATTCTAACTACAAAATATCTCAGAGTTACTTCCAGAAGGAATTTAAAGTTCTTTGGTGCTGAAATAGTCTACAGGAACTCAGAAGGATTTTACCTAATCATCAGAAACCTGGAGCCAAAGTTCATTCAGTATTCAAAACCAGATTTGGGACAAGAGAGGTAGTATATTAGTCACAGGAAGTTTTTTACAATAGAAAAAGAATTGTGAACAAAAGACAGCAAAGGCAGATTGAGCAATGGATCAGAGAAACTATGTGGGCAGTAAATAGAATAGAGTAGTTCTAAGCATCCATATGCATGAACTCTTGGCTGAAACATGCCTGGAGTGTAGTATGCTGCTTTGAATACTTAATCATCACATCTGTTGAAACCTCTAACAATAAAAAAATATGCAAAATCTAGATAAAGGTAGATTAAGTTAATCCATTATTGCAGTCTAAGACAGTCTATTAATTTCTTTTATGCAAGACATTCTAGTTTTTTCCATGCAGGAAATAAAACAGAGATTAGTATCACTACAACACTGTAAAAGTCTTATGTAAGTTTTTATGTTTGTAGACCTGAGATCAAAAATTTCCTTTTCCCACTGTTACCACTAACTTGTTAGAGTACTGGGTTTTTTTCTTCATCTGGAAAAACTTACCAGAGGACCAGCAATTTACACTTGAGTAGTGAATATTTAAGACCATATTGAAATATTTCTCTGTGAATAAGCTAATGAACCTGCAGATTTCCAGTGTCTGTTTTTACATGACTTAATAATGTTGAGAGTGGAGCAGCCTTTCCCCATAAGCACAATTCATGAAAGCCTTTCCCAAAAGAATAGCACCAGACTGTGCTTTCACTTTGCAGGGTATGCTCTGATCCAATGTGCTCTGCAAGATTCCAGATTCCTAATTCCACATACAGTTTCTTTACAGAGATCTGATCATAGAGCATATTCTTTCACTGGGATTTACCTACACCCTGCCTACAGCTCCCCCTCCAGGTTTCACTTTGGTGTCCTGGGTCTGAACAAGCCCAAGTTCATTATCACAGCTTCCAGCATTGTCTTCCATTCCCAGGAAAGCACTAGCAAAACCATGGCTTACACTAACATCAATGCACAAATGAGCCTAGGTTTCTCTCAGATTATTCACAGGTTCACATTATTTAGCCACAACCTGAGATCAGAATTTCTGACAAAATTCAAAGCTAAGAAAAACAAAACACGTTGTCATTTTCTACTGAAAGCATTCCTTTTAGCTTTGATAAATGTATTGTAAATCAATATACTCAGGACTTGGGCAAACAGCACTGAAAACAGTACAGCTAAACAAATCATTCAGACATTAATTTTTAATACAAGTACATAAACAGAACCACCTACTCTGGGTCTTGCAAGCTCACCCTTTCCATAGGGACAGTGAAAAATCGCAATTTTTAAAAGTGTCCTGCTGCTGCCATCTGGCCGCCAGCCTCCCACTGAGTCGAATTGGCACTTCCAGAGGCAGCAGTTAGTCAGGGGAGGATCACCTTCCACAAGTGCTGATTTAGTGCCTCAGGAGACAGATTGGCAGTGACATAAGGTAAAATGCTTTAGAAAGTACAGTAGAGCAAGAGAAGTGAAAGGAGGTGAAAGTAAAGTAAAAGCATAGTAAAGAGAACTGCAGACAGGACACAGGCTAGAGGAAAACAGATGAGGGTAATTGAAAGAGGCTACACTGTAAACAGCAATTTGGGAGGACTTTAAAATAGTATCAAAATTATTCTAGGATGGGAACAGTGGAAGGCACAGTCTGAATTTCAGTTTTCTTCAGTGTCTTTGACTAAAAAATGGTAACACCTGTATGGTATCATTAGGTTTTCCAGGCCAGTTGTTCTCTTATTCAAAGAAATTATTTTGTCTCTAAGTAAATATGTTTTTTTTACATAAATGGTTTTGGTATCACTGATTTGCATTTCCATCATTTGTACTATTGAGGGATGAGGGCAGCAAAGAAGAAGTGAGGATGAGCTAAGTCCAACATTTGAAGTGTGGCATCCATATAAATGTCAATTTGGTGAATTAATTCAGTGCTGGCAGTTCTATGTTCAGAGGGGTCAAACAATTTGTCCTAGGTGATGCAGGTGAAGCTGTACATGCACAGAGAGGTCCCCTGAAGTCCTGGCTATTAGATTCTTGTTGAGCTTAATTCAGGTCACTGATGAAAGTCATTTACAATTGTCAACTGTTGAGAGTTGTGAAAAAGTCACCCCACAATGTGACACTGTTAGTTATTTCTTCTAGAGAAAAAGTCTTATTAAAACAGCAGGAATGCTGCAGTGTAATCAGACATGAAGTGCTCCATGCCTGTGTAGCGTCAGCAGACTTACTTTGTGCTGTGCTAGGCATGGCTCTGCCTTACTTCCCCAGCCCAGTGACATTTCTCTCTGCATGAAGTCTTGTGTCTAGCTGAGAGAATGTTGACATTAGGACAGTCAGAAAAGTTCAGTTAAAATGCAACAGACCACTGTGTGAAGGCTTTCTGTTAACAGTGAAGAATGTTCTGTTCCCTGCAGCTGAGCTTCAATCTGCGAGATTGCAACTGCTGTGCTCCATCCTGAAGGGCCAGAAAATGTTATTCCTAGGCTTAATTAGCCCTAACTCTTTGGAGACTGTCATATCATAAGAGTTTAAGAAGCAATATTAACATAAGTATTTCCTACCTGCTCTTCCTATTTGCTTATTTCTGGCCAAGACCATAACATTTTGCCCTCATATCTGTGATATATGAATAGCCAGGATCACAACTGACACCGCCTTGCCCTTAGTCCCATTCTAGAAATTGCCATGAACTACATTTCCCTTGATTTTAGATTTGCTTGTACCAGGGTTAAATTAAACACTAAAGTAGAAGTGTTATCAGTGTTCTTGTCAGGCTTTTAGAGAAAAATCCTTATGAAAATGAACAATTTCACATTCCAGAAATTTTTTTCTAGCAGAAAAGACATAAATTAAGCTGCCAAGAGCTTCATTCTGTTGTGACCAGACTGTTGGTGGTAGAAGAGCTTGTTTACAGCTAGCTTGGGTCTCTCTACATAACACTGCAGATTGCAGCATACTTATATCAAGAGCAATTACTGAAAAAGTAGTGTCCTCAAACATACCTTCAAATAGCTGTTTACTTGTTTTTGTCCCATTTTATTGTTTGCTATTTTCTAGTGTGGACTATCTGTTTTGGTCTTTGAAAAGGTGGATTAACAGTTCTCTGCATGAGCTCTTCTAGGTGGGGAAACATATCTTAAGTAAGGCAGGAAAAGTACTCAGGTTTCCCCAGTCCCTGAACAAATCCTTTTAACCACTAAACTCTTCCCTTACTTGTGGAAACTGTGGGCAATGCTATCACAAGTGAAGTTTGTACATTGTTTTAAGGTTTACCAAAGCAGCTGACTCCCTTGAAAAGTTGTTGCGATTTTAGGCATGTTACTACCTTGGAGTACTTTAAATCACCCCACATGAATAAACTTCTCATTCAGTTGAAGTCCAGGACATGGCCACGTGGAAAAGTGCCTGGCTTGCCCTGTGTGTAAGAAAGGACTGAAAAGAACTGCAAGGGCTTTTATTCTATTCTGAATTCAGATCACACTCCTGAACCAAGGATTATCTCACCCTAAATAAAGGTAGATTTTGCCATTCTGTTACTGTTGTCATTTTCAAGGTCTTACTTCTTACAATTATATAACAAGTGAATTAGAACAATATCTCATAATAAAAATAGTAAGCTGGCTATGAAGAACAGTCTAAGTATATCCCTTGTAAGCAACCTGCAAACTAAAGACAGTGTATTAAGAAAAGCCATATTGTATTAACAATACTGTGAGCAATTGGCTTGAGGAGAAGAAAGTTCAATCCACACCCCCTTCTGAAGAACTTAAAAGCACCTAGCAAGAGGCAACTCCCTGCAAAATGTCTGGACTGCATAGCTATGCATGCTAGGGTACCCCACAGGTCATGCTTAGGAGGCTGTCATGCTCTACAGTATAAAACCCCATAACATAAGAATATAAGTAGTGCAGTTTGGAGACAGAGTTTGTGAACTATGCCAAAATTCATAAATTACATTTATTTTCACTAGAAAATGTTTTTTCTAAATTTTTATCTAACTTTTATCATTCAATACCTTTCTCTGCCTCCATATGCCTGCATCTCCACTCATTCATACAATTACCACTAACACCAAAGAAATGTCTCCTATATATATTTTAGGAGCTTTTGCAAGGGTTGGTTTCAGTAGGTATTTTGTGATCATATGTGAATTAAAATCTGCCACAGACAAAATCTGCAAAAGAGTAATATGACGAGAGGTTAAAAATTTCATATCTTTAATCCCTTAGCTTCTTGGTTTTGAACAACTTAAAGACTTAGTATTCACTGTAGTCAAGAATGCTGTGTGTTCTTTGTCACAGTGCTGTGCCTTCTAAACAATAATTATGATTCCTGATTGTTTGTTCAAATACATGCTCTGGGTGTCCAACTATTTGGCAAAATCTATTTAAGTGTGGTGGGCTCATCATCATTGTCACGTTGCAGTATCTGAAATAGCTTTCATACAGAAATATCCATCTGGTTCTCTGCTTTACTTTATTCTTTTCTTATTTAGATCATAATTACAGTTGTGGGGTATCAGGGTAACCACCTTCAATATTGATCTTATGTGTAACATCTGTTGAGAGTGCCTGATCTGAGTACAATTAGGGAGTTTGTTGTATTTTATTCTGAGATAGATAATATTCATGTGCAACAATTTCATGTTCCCCAGGTGGCTCATGTTTTAGTTCTGAAAATGGCACTTTGGGGTGAAAATAGTGTCTGAAATTATAGTGTTACTTGTATGGTTCTCAGACATTCTATTTTTACTGAATTTGTGGACTATTATGAAATTACAGTTGATTTTGTCTTCTGTCTTTCTAGACTATTTTTATGTCAGGATGCAGAACAGTGTCATTTTGTGCATTTGAATGCTTTGGCTATGCTCTGCCCCTGAGATGGTGAAGTAGCTGGGGCAGCACTTTACCATCTTGAAATGATCCCAAATTCAGTCCCAGGAGGAGTTAGGGGTAACACTGTGATCATGAAGTCTGATTTCTGCTTTGCAGTCTGCCTTTACTTGCTGCACTAATTACCTCAGTAAAGGGAATTCTGCTCTTCCACAGAACTGGTAATGCAGTAGTAACTTTGTAGCACAACTGAATTATCAGCAGAGGGAGAGATAAGGGGGAAATTCAGTTTTACATAGTTAAACATAGTTTCTCACAAAACACTCCTGTCACACAGCTGGTAGGGATTTACAGAGCTTAAAACAGCATTATAATGTCCAGAATACACCAGTCAGAAAAAGCTTTCATGGAAATATCTTTCACAGCATTTTCTCCACTGTTCATAGCAAAATATACTATAATAGTGTGGTGTTTCTGCAGTGGAAATTGAGACATTTAAGCATTACATATGATATTAAGATTGCAGGCCAGGATAGAAAAAGCAGAGCCTATGTTTCTTCTCTTCGTCCTTTATTAAGTTCCACACAATCTTTGCCATTTTTTCTTCCTAAAAAATTTAGTTCAAAGACAGTATATAGCTGGCACATAGACCTCACTGATGTCATACTAGCTCTAGAGATCAGATTAAAATACCTGGAGGTCACATGGTTGAGAAATGAAAGTTCCACAACACATATGCACACCTCTGGCCAAAAATAAGCACACTTTATTATGGACACAGCTCTTTTCAAACAAGACCTATTTTCATGATACTTACACTATTAGTCTAATCAAAAACCATCCAAACAGACAAAAGAAAAAAAGTTGCAAAACATCTCTGTGTTCATCTTTGAACTGGAGCTGTTGCCTTGCTATTTCTTTCATGTTTAACCATGCACTCTCATTGTGGCTGCACCACTACTATTAATAGTTTAGAGAACTATATGTTATAATAAAATGAATGCAGAGATTAAAGCCACAACTTTTTAATAATAAAGTATTTTTTTGTAGTCAAACTTTGCAGACAAAGTTGCCTGATTTATTGGACATTTATACAAGACATTTGGTATCTCACAAGTTTATCTGGATTTTGCAAGACATTTGTCTTGTAACTGAGAAATGTAATTAGCACCCAGGAGAAGCGAATGAAGTTCCCAACTTTCCTGCAGGGAAGGCACTCCTGTGAATAGCAGGAAGTACGAAGAGTCACATTCATATAGCTGTGGCTTAGCTCTTACTGTTGTTCTATGTAAGGATTAATGAGAAATTCAAGACACCTACTCACCAGGGTTCCCAGACATGCTGTACAGTCAAAGAGAGGTAGTTATGACACCTAGGCCAGCTGCTGGCAATAGCTGGTTGGCTGACAGTAGATTCCCTTTCTTAGGGGACTTGTTTCTCAGAGTGTGCTGTCTCTCTGGCCCTAAGCCAAAAGATAATGTGCATATACATTGCACGTACATTCTGGGCCTCAGTTCTTGGTATTTTTTTGTGTAGTAATTAGTAGAAACAGTTTCTACAGACTGATAATTGGTATGTATTTATTACATAAGTAAGGAATATGAGCTTAATTCATATGAAGAAAAAAGGGAAAATCTTTTTGGCACACCCTTTTGATTGCTGTTTTTCCTGCCATGAAAGTAAGGCAGTGTGTTACTTTTGATGGATGTTGTGTTTTGCAGGAATGTGCCCTTTCTTCAAATGATTTTATGTTTTTTCTGTTTGCAGGTCTTGTTCCTTTCTCTTTTGCTGTCTATTAGAGTAAATACATTCAGTACAAGAAGATAAATTGAACATTGGGAAATGTTATAAGTTCTGGGCAATATTTGGCCATTTATCAGTGAGACAAGAGATTGTATTTTTTCTTTAAAGTATAACGGGAAATGATTGATATGGAAAATGAAACTTCAGTCATCCTTCACTGTTTTAGTTATGTAGTGATCCAAAGTTCTCTATTGGATTAAAAGTGGCTAAGAGGTTGTTCCCCCTGTTTGTCAGATCTTTTGGCATTAGTTGCTGAGTTGTTTGGGGGGTTTTGGGGGTTCTTTTGGGGGTGGGGTGTTTCGGTGGTGGGGTTTTTTGGTGNTATTTGGGGGTTTTTTTGTGAAATTGGAGCCTGAGACTTGACTGTCCACATTGCTGTTATGTGGCTCAGTTTACTCCAAAAGGATCAGAGTAAGGCAGAATCAGAACAGCAGAGAAATTGTTCCTCGGTACTCCTTGCTCTGCCATTAAGATGTCTGTACTTCATCAATGAGGGTAAAACTGATATATTTTAACTGAAAAATAATTCAAGAATAACCCAGTGTAGCTCTAATGAAATAAATGAAAAAAAGTCAACCACAAAAATAATCAGACTTCAATTGTGAATTCATTTTACTGTATTTCAATAACTAATTCCTGGGGAATGTGATGCACAGCACATAGAGCCAGGTGGTTCTCTCTTCCTGATTTGTTTTTTTTTATTGACTTTAGTGAAGTGGAGGTGGCATCCATGACTGTTGTGTTTGGTTTGGACTGACTCACATATCACATGCATTTTCTGCTAGATTTTTAATAGACTACATTTGATCTATTTAGGGAAGGCATTTTGAAGGATGTGGCATATGGTGAATGGCTCATATCTTCTTTTTTTATATACCTTATCCCATAGCTGGTAGCAGGTCAGTTCCTCAAACCATGAAAATTCAAGGATTGTTTCTATGCCATCTGTTGTCACTAAGTACTAAAAACTGAAGAGTTGTTTCCTTCGAATTTGGGTGGGGGGGGAAGAAAGATCAGGAGGATAAGCACTTTAGTCCTGAAATTCTTCACCTAGATATCTGCAGAATATGTCAAGGTGACCCACTTTTCATCTACTCACCCATACTCAGGGGACCAAATATCTCATAATGGTAAAGGTGTTAGATTGTGATGACTGGAACTGAATGAGTTGTGACAAAGGCACAACTAACTATGCACCATTTAATATTTAATCTAAACCAGGGCTTCCCCATGTATTTGCCTGAACGACAACATCGTGTGGAAATGTAGAGAGTTCTAGGGAACAGCTATAAAAATATTCTGACATAAGAGATTTTCTATTTTCATGGAAGTAGGGAGAAATTTCCCCATGAATAAAATATAAGTAAAATACAACTTGGTTACTGAAACTGCACTACAATGTTTGTAGAAGAGAGAATCACATTTTTCCGCTCTATCAAATTGTCTAATAATAATAGCAGCCATCTTTTAAATACTACAAATCAACCTGTCATTTCATATCATGCAATTTGACTGCTACATTTCCTTTTTCTTTAGAAGAGCCTCATGGGATTAGGGTGGAACAAGAACTGTCAATTTATGACAAGAAGCATTTCATATTCAAAGTTGCAAAACTTGGTGTAGGTGATGAGATCTGGAGGAAAGGCCTCCATAGTGTTCCCCATGAGATTAAGAAAGCGTGGAAATTGTTGATATCTCATATATTAAAATTTATATGGCAAGGACAGTCCACAATAGTAAAGTAAAACTGGAGCTTTCGAATAGTTTTATTAAACTGAAACCAACTCCTCTTTCTTCACTTATACAGGAACTAGAGGAATTTGCGATTATATCCCATTTTTATGTATAAGGGCAACTAAATACTGTCTTTTAAAGACTATCTGGAGAAATAAGATTAACTTTTAAACACTAGACTCCTGGTCTCTCTTTAGTATGACCTTTTCTGCAGAGTACTCGAGACTGTCAACTGAAGAGCAAAATTCAGAATAATAAAATAATTCAGATTGGAAGGAAGTTTTGAAGATCACCTGGTCCAACCTCTGACTTGAAGAAGAGCCAACTTTGAAGTCAGATTGAACTTCAAGGAATCCCCAAGTATTTTCAACAGTATATTCAGAAGTTGCTCACCTTTCCCATTTAGACAGATTCCTATAAAAAGGCAGCTTTGTTTTTCAGCCTTGAAATAAAAAATCAAAGTACAAGTTAAAATATCCATACTGTATCAACTTCCTTCAAGTGGGAACTAAAATGCTAATATCTATGTGCTATTTTCTACACAATAGTTTTTGAAATTTATTCTCTTGATAGACTATTGAATAACTTTTTTTGTCAGGGTCAAAAATCCCACATAGATGGAGAAAGCCAGGCAGGAAATGATCAGAGTGCTTTCAAGCTATGAACATTGAGGTCTTGATCACCATCTTTTCCTGTTCTTTACTGTTGGCTATTACTTCCTCCATAAGAAATATACATTATTATAACAGTTCTGTTTGTTATGGGGTTGAGGGAGGAGTGTTTGTTTTCCTGAATGTTCTTATTTCCAAAGTAGTTACCTTTGTACCACAAGAACAATGAACTTGTAGTTGATTTAAACATATTGTTTGTTGTTTTTCAAAAACATTATTGACTGCAAATGTCAATGACCATGAACCTCACTCTGTATGTATCAAATTTATTTCAGTTGTGCATTGCTTTGGAAATATTGATTGCATTCAGAATTAAACTCTACTGTGCTGTTCAAGCATTCAATGAATCACCTGTAATAAATTTGATTGTAGAACTTGTTTAACTATAGTATCTGAAAAAAAGAAATCAATAGCATGTGCCAGTTGACCTTTAAGTTTGCAAATGTAAAAAAGAAATATTGTTTAGTAACTTCAGACTTTGTACAAGTCTCCTAGATATCCTAGAACATCAAAAATCATCATTCCAGCTGCTGTAAAACAAGATATTCCTGTTCATTTCACTGACTCAGAACCTGCACTGCAGAGCCTAAGACTTCTTACCAAGACTGAACATTTTTGAGTTCTTGTGTTCAAGGAAAACCACCATTCAGTTAAACATTCATTATGCTGTTAAATGTTTGTTTAAGACTTTATAGATTTTTTGGCTAAGAGAAATTTTGTGATTTCTGACTAGATTTTTACATCTGGACCTTTTATTTTCTCATAGTTGAGGTTCAAGTAAATACATCTAAGAAACGGATATGTGAGGGAGTGTTACAGACTGCTTGTTTCAGACAGTTGTGCTAAAAATGAAGTGACAATGCTGCCTGAAAAATTCCACTTTTTCTCAATTGTCCTCCTCAGTGTTGTGTACAAGTAGCCATGAAAACACTTTGGGACAGTAACATATAAGTAACATTTTTGAATACAACATTTTGGCAATCTTATTTTCACCTCCCACTCACTTCATGTCCATTATCAGTGAGACGAGTTTTTTCCGATACATAGTGTGCAAGTCTGGATGTTTAAAAAAAACACAAAGGGGACATTTTTAAGAGCAGAACATACAGAAGAAGGTGCTTGAGGGTTGCCCAGTCTTTAGAAGAGTGAGCTCATTGATATGCATGATAAATAAAAGGTCTTGTTTGTGAAATGAGCAGGTAATCAGTCAGAACCCTTGTTTGCACCTGCCTGCAAATGTCTTAAGAGAATGTGGATGGTGTAAACAGAGAAGTACAAAATTGGATGAGATTTGGTAACCAAGCTGCACTCAGTCAGAAGAACATTTTGTCCATTGCCAAGCATAAAAGTCTGTTACTGGTTATCTAGTTATCTTTTAGATAAATAAGTTTTATTTAAAATAGGCATCTTTTCTCCAGCAATATGCTTATCCAATTTTGAGATTCAGCAATGGCTTTCTGGCCACTCTTAGTAACTCTCAGAGGCATAACCCAGACTGGAACAGTTAAGATTTTTGTATTTGCATACTTGTCCCAGGGGAAAATGTGTTCTCCTTGGTCCAAAAATCTATCAGAAAATCTGAGAATTTAGATTTTATCTTGGGCAATTAGTGACAATTGAATTATTCCCATTTTTTTTTTAATTTATAGCATTAATAATTTATCATGTTAAAGTTTCTAGTTCTGTGTACATACATAAAGTTCTGATACAGCAGATATTTTAATGAATTGTCAATTAGTCCCATGAAAGGAACAACTCTCAGAGCATTGTTCTCTTTTAATACCTTGCCCAAGATAGTCATAAATTTCTGCACTGAAATGAAACAGTGTAGAATAGCTTGCAAACCAAACTTTTGAAAAAGTAGTTTCTGTTGTATAGGATAGCTGTTCAGGATAATTTCACCATCTCTGCTTGGAAGCAGTGCTTACAAATTAGTCTTTCCTTTTAAAATGCTATTACACCGCTACACATTTTTTCTTTTACTTTGCTTTACTCATGTTTAAATCATCAATCATTTGTTGCCTCACCTAGGGACAGCGAATCAGATTATAAAGAATGTTCACTAGAAAGTCACTCTCAACATCAGGCTGTAGGTAACAAATAGGGCAGCTATGCATGGGGAGCACTTATGAAAGAACATTTTGCCTTATTCACTGTGTATATGGCAAGAAAACATCTGGCTTATTGAACACGAAAGAGGATTTAAGCTAAGTATTAAGGACAGAAGCTAATTGTTAGGGTGGGAAAAGATCAAGAATATCAAACCCATTCTGATGACCTTTCAACTTTACTTAAGTACTGTAGTAGCAGTGATTTGTTTGAACTCAGTGGGCAAAGTAGGTGACAACATGGATTGCAGTGCTGTTCTCTATGACAGCTTACTGGGAATTTAGGCTCTGGGCATGGATGCAGTATTTATTTTATCCACTTTGGGGTTTCAGAAAGTATTCAGAGCTCTCATTGTATATTTATGTATAGTTTTGGTTTTTAAAATTTATTTAATCTTCATAAACATGCTTAGAATCTGGGAGGACAGGGAAGAGTATTGCCTGGGTTTACTTTCAAGTCCACTTGGAGCTAATCTCAGAAATCCTTAGGCCCTCTCCAATAGCACAAAACAGCTGTAAACTAGCTTAACCAGTCTTTTGAGAATGTCCTTACACGAGAGATTTTTCAACTAGCCAGCAAAGAGCTGACACAGCAACTTTAAAAAAATGCCTTCCTAAGCTTTCAATGCCTGAGATGTTCCAGGTCATCTTCCCAAGGCGGATTTTCAGCTTCTAGGTGTGCTGACTTGTAAAATAAACTAAAGCAACATTTGATTTGTTCCAAATGACTGAGGATAAAAAAAATGAAAAATAAATCCCTGTGAGTTGAGTAGTGAAGTGAAACTGTGATTTTAGAGCACTCCAAGCCCATGCAGGAATAAATCAACAAATACAAAACGCAAAAAACCTACAGTGTTTTAAAACAGTGTTATTTCTGAATTTATTTTCACATATGAAGAACAGAATCATAGATCATAGAATGGCTTGGGTTGGAAGGGACATTAAGGGTCATTTGGTTCCAACCCCCCTGTCATAGACACCTTCCATTAGACCAGGCTGCTCAGAGGCCCATCCAACCCAGCCTTAACGCTTCCAGGATGGGACACATACAACTTCTCTGGGCAACTGTTCCATTGCCTCACCACCCTCACAGTAAAGACTTTCTTCCCAATATCTAATCTAAATCTAGTCTTTTCATCTTAAAGCCCTTCCCCCTTGTCCTATCCATGCCCTTATAAAAAGTCCCTCTCCATATAGGTCCCCTTTATGTACTTAAAGGCTGCTGTAAGGTCTCTGCAGAGCCCTGTCTTCTCCAGGCTGAACAGCCTGAACTCTCTCAGCCTATCTTCATAGGAGAGGTGCTTCAGCCCTCTGATCATCTTGGTGGCCTCCTCAGGACTCGCTCCAATAAGTCAATGTCTTTCCTGTGTTGGGAACCCCAGGTCTGGACAGTACTCCAGGTGGAATCTCACAAGAGCAGAGTAGAAGAGCACAATCATCTCCCTTGGCCTGATGGCCATGCTGGTTTTGATGAAGGCCACTATGTGTTTGGGCTTCTGGGCTATGAGGCCACATTTCCAAGTCTTATTAAGCGTTCTGTCCACAAACACCCCCAAGTCTTTCTCTCCAGTGCTAGCCTAAATTCATTCTCCACCCAGTCTGTACTTGTGCTTGGGATTGCCCTGACCCATGTGCAGGACCTTATACAGGCCCACATCTCAAGCCTGTCAGGATCACTCTGGATGGCATCCCTTCACTCCAGCATGTTTACCACACCATACAGATTGGTGTCATCAGCAACCTTTCTGAAGGTGCACTTGATCCCACTCTCCCTGTTATTAACAAAGATGCTAAAAGTGCTGGTCCCAATCCTGATCTCTGAGGAATGCTACTCATTACTTGTAATCTCCAAATGTGCACACAGGTAATCAGATAGCTAAGCCATAGACTTTCAAGCCATAAAGGAATTTCATTTCAGAAACACTACAAAGCTGCAAGAACTCACAGCTGGGTGGGAGAAAACACACACAGGTCACAAATCTTCTTGGCTACATATATTTATTAAAGGGGTTCAGGTGTGCGCAGTGCTGTCATCTGAGCTGTTTCCTTTCCCTCTTTCTCTTCCCTTCTCCCACTTGTGGGAAAAGGAATGCTTCTTTGTATCTTCTCAGATAAGGCATACTTCTCTTATCGAGCTTAGCTGGGAAACAACTCTGAGGGAAAGACAGTGAGTGGTTGTTCTCACACATACTCTCAACCTGTGTTTCTTTTAGCCATGGCTGGTTTCTTGAGCAAAGAGAAGTTTCCAAACCATTTACTTCTGTGACCATCTCTTGCGCAGGGTCCCCTCAACCCCTGTATCACTGCTCTCCAAATGGGCATTGAGCCATTGACCACAACTTTTTGACTGTGTCCATTCAGCCAGTTCCTTATCCACCAAGTGGTCCATCCACCAACTACATGTCTCTCCAGTTTAAAGACAGGATATTGTGTAGGACAGTGTCAGATGCTTTTTAGAAGTCCAGATAGATGGCGTCTGTTGATCTTCCTTCACCCACCACTGCTGTAACCTCACCACAGAAGGCCTCTAAATCCGTCGGGCACAGCTTGCCTTTAGTGAAGCCATGTTGGCTGTTGCTAATCACCTCTTTATTTTCCATGTGCCTTAGCATAGTTTCCAGGAGAATATCTTACATGACCTTGACAGGTACTGAGGTGATTGACCTGTTGTAGCTTCTACTGATCTATTTGTAGTTTCCTGTGTCTTCCTTATTTGCCTTTATAAAAATGGGGGATATGTCTCCCCCCTTCTCAGGGAACTTCACTGGACTGCCAGGAATTCTCAAATATGATGAATAGTGATTTAGCCATTTCCATGACCAGTTCCCTCAGGACCCATGGATGTATCTTGTCAGGTCCCATGGACTTGTGCATCTTCAGGTTCTTTAAATGGTCTCAGATCTGGTCCTCTCTGTAGAGAATGGACATTAGCATATGGCACCTGTGCAGAGTGGGAGATAGACACTGTAATTTTGAATATGCAGTTTCAGCAATATGACCAAATTACAGCTATTTGTGTCCACCTTAAAAATTTTTGCTATTCTCATCACTAGTGCAAAGTTCCATTTCTAATTTGTCAGTTAAAGTGCTTCTTTCCTTACATTGTTCTGAAATGTCAATCAATGTAAGGAAACATTAACAACATAGGAAAAAAATATTTTTTTTTTTTTTTTATCTTCTGGACATCACTAGAGGAAAAAGGAACAATCTGTCCAGGAGAGATTTTGTTGATAAATTGAACTACTGCCACTTAGTGATTCTTGTTTCAAGCACGTAATGATTTACTACCTTTTATTTTAGGAAGCATCAGTTTCTTGTAAAATCTGTCCAAATCTGCCCAGCATCCTGTTTTCTTCAGGCCAGATAATGTTGACAAATTTGGTACAAGAAAAAAAAACCCACAAACAAAACACAGCATATGAGTCATAAGAATTTAACAGTATGTTTGAGCAGGCAAAGGTGGGAATGTTCTGACACAGCTCCAACTACCTCTGCAGTATGCAGTGGAAGTAATTAATGAAAATAATCTCAGTATGAAGATTCCACCTCCTTCTTTAAAGCTTGTGATTAATTATTCTGTATTGCCCTTCCATTATTTTACTTTGTCTTTTGAGGACTTGGGTGGTAACATGTTATTACTACTGATTGTTGAAACTATTTATGATATGCTTACCTCAAGTCTCAAAACATTTAGTTGAACTACAAGCTTACTACCCCTTATAATGTTTAATTATAATACTCTGCTTGTTGTCCATAAAATCACTTAATTAGGAGACATTAAATCTATTTTAGTATATATTGCTGGTCAAGAAAGTATGTTCCAGCCTTTTTATCTGCTCTCCATCCCATTGCTGAAAATGTCTTTTCAGAAGAGAGGGAAAGCAATGCATAGAAAGTGATTTTTCACCTCAGTGTAGAGGCTTTGAACTTAAGCTTCAAAGTCGGTGCTTCCTCTATGAAGTAATAATAGCCTTCATTATTTATAGTGCTACTTACCAGCTGCTCTGAAAAGTATGGTGTAACAGAAGACAGTATCATTTAGTCTGAGCAGAAAGATAAAGCATTCGGGGCTTAAATAAATAAATAAATAAATAAATAAGGAAATTACATAGCAAATAGTACATACTAAGCCAGCCCTAGAAGATTTCTCAGGTAGTGATCCTTGACTCCCTTATTCCAGCACACTAATTACTTGCTAAACAGGATGCTCATTATTGAGATGCAGTCCCTATTCTGTTGAAAAATGTGAGTGAGGACAGGGTATATGGATATAAAAAAGACATCCTCTGAGCTTGGGTTACTGCTGCAGAAATGATTGTGCAACGAGGTGGTTAACTTGATGTAAAATCCTAGTAGAGAGAACACACAAGTAATTTGCATTTTATTGTAGCTGTGTACCTTTAAATCTAATTGCTAAAGAAGGTCTTGAGCAGCTGCAGTGTGGTAAACTACCCATATACTGCCTATTAAGGGCATTCTCCATTAAGAATTTGTGTTTATGGTAACCAGAACTGAACTATTATATATGTTTTCCATCAAATCAAAACTCTAAGTCCTAAAAAGAGTCTTGAATACAGCCAGTTGATGAAAACCCAAACCCTCTTCTTGAACATTTCACAAATTACCAACTTCAGAAAGATAAAATTACTGTTTGCTTTGCTTGGCACTAACTGTTGGCTTGCATCAACTGTGGTCCAGCTTTCTAGCACCACTGAAAATAAATTTTTAAAGCCAGAATGCAGATAAGTGATTTTTACCCAAAACTTTGAACTTAAGCCCTGTGATGTGTTACCCCACTCCAAATGGTAATTTTACTATCATTCATTTTTCAGACAGAGAAACTCTGATTGCAGGAGAACATGTGAAAACTTGAAAATAAAGAGATAAATCAATTTCAAATGAGAATCCTAGAGAATGTAATGTTAGGGCTCAGGGCATGACCTGCAAAAGGCACATAGATGAAGGAATGCAAGCTCTGCAGTGATTTCTAAAGTCAGTAGAAGAAAGGGGGAAGCTAAAGGTGGTGTTTGGGGTTTTTTTTAATTTTTTTAGGGGTTTTGTTTGTTTATTTGCTTGGTTTTTTTCATTCAATTTATTTGCTGTTTCCCTGCAATATGTTATGGAAGTAAAAAGACTGGGAAAATGTGATTGCCACAGGTTATGTATCTTTCATTCCGTGCTCCTTAAAATTAATATCCATAGTGCTATATTTATGAAGTGTGCTTCTCCAGTCCTAATCGGACAGTTCTGTCCTTAAATTAAATTAGTGATGGAAAACCACAAACTGGTACATATGGGAATACAAAAAAAATGAAACATCATTTCATCCTTGCTGAGCTTAAACCAAACACAATAAACTTGGAAAAGACGTAAGCGTCACTGGAGGCAGCACAGCCCTACCAGAAGACAAGGCACTGAAAAAAAGGAGAGACTGTAGTACTGTGGGTTTTTCTGTTTATTAGTGGCACAATATCATGTACTCTCTAAAGCATTAAATCATTAGTTTTTCTAGTACTTGTATCTGTAATCATTCTCTGACAAAAGTGGAAGCTAAAAGTCAATATTCAGTGCACCTGGGGAAAAAAGGGAATTTACAGTCAATATATTGTTTTGTATTTCAAAGATAATTTAATACAACACCCTGATTTAATCTGAATAATGATAGCTGAACAACTTTGTTGTTCATGATCATATTTTAGAGCAAGTCAAATTAATTTCTAAAGCAGTTTAAACTAAACAGGAACAAATCACTTTTCTTCCTGGATAAGACTAGTCACACAATGAAGAGTGCAATAGTTTATTCAGTAATAACTAATCCAAGAACAACCTGATATATATATATAGACTAAACCTTGATCTGGTAGCTCTTTTTTCCTACAATCTCTTCCTGTAAGACACATTAATCCTGGCAACTTTCAATCTCTGAGGAGAACTATTGTCATTCCCGTAAGTACTTTGAAATTATTTTCTTCCTGGTTAACCATAAACTAAACTATAAATACACAATTAAGGATTTACAACACCATTTATTAGACATGACATACAAGCCTTCCTTGTTGTTGTGAGAAGCACTCAACATTAATGTCTATTTGGAACAAAAAGCTTCTACATGTTTTAAGCAGAAATACGTGTGGTACAAAACCTAATGATTCTCATTAGGACTGTAGGTGACACCAATGCTACAACTGAGAAGACTTCGATTGGTTTTACATAAAATAAGATTAAAAGGGTTAGTATTCTTTCTTGGGGTGAAAAAAGAACACTTTTTCTGAAACATCAAATATCAAGGTGAGCTGTGTCTTGTCATCTGAAGATAACTACTGTAAGAATTTTTAATGTATAATTACTCAATCTGATTAAATTAAAAAAAAAAGAGAAAAAATTAAACATGCAAAGTTATGTTGCTATTATTTTCCTAATGTTAAAAAAATAGAAAATAAAACTTTTAATTAAGTTCTATTACTTTGGGAAATTACTAGATAATCAACCAGATTCAATTAAAGAAAAATTGTTCAGGGATTAAGTTAGGTGACAAATGTATTGCTGTTCTATACTATCTCTAGCAGAGCTGCATGAACTCCTGTGTAATCTCTCAGGCTGTAATTTGCACTAACTTCAGGGAACAGGATGAAGCTTCAAAAGTGAGATATCCACATCTAACCATTTAGAAAACATGTGTCAGTCACCCACCCTGATGAACATAATATTAGGCCCCCTTTTTGAAATTCAGATAATCCATGCAGAATTCTTAGGATGCTGAAATAACATCTACAGATAGATGTGGTCCATGGCCAGTTTTCTTCCTTTCCCCTTATGTTTCTGGAGTGCCAATAGAGCCTTGACTGCAGAAATCATTGTGTTGGGAAAGAAAATTACAGAAAAGAAAAGTCTTACAAGGACTATGGGCAATACATATACAGCTGTCATTTCTTGGATGCATTCCTGGGTAACAAACAGCACTGCCTACAGAAGAGCCATCTGCAGTTTTCCCTCTGTCTACCTTGTTTTTAACTTGATCAGATACAAGCCTGCATTTTTGTACTGCTGCAGTCTGAAGGCAGGGCTTGTTCAGAGGTCATTCTGTGAGATGAATTTGCAGAGTACATTTCCTCAAGGAGAAAATTAAAAGCACTCTTAGCAGGTTGTCAGTATTGCTTGCAAAACACAGAATGGATGCTAAATAGTAATTACCACTGAG
Source organism: Scytalopus superciliaris (assembly GCA_013400415.1). Lineage (NCBI taxonomy): Eukaryota > Metazoa > Chordata > Aves > Passeriformes > Rhinocryptidae > Scytalopus > Scytalopus superciliaris. The sequence goes on from VXBX01000890.1 coordinate 174,508, forward strand.
TCAGGGTTTACATCTGGGGACTCAACACTGAGAAAGCTTTTAAGAATGACTGGTGTTTGGAATCTAATTTTTGAAGATGTTTGAAAGTTTATTTATAGCAATAATAACCATAAATTGAGAGGAATGGAGGTGGTTATACTTCATGCTTGTTCCAGTCTTTCCCAGATAATATAATCTGTAGGCAATAGCCATCAGAAGTCCTGTAAAATATGTAATGGAGTCACACACTGGTCTGTTCAGTGTACCTAGTCAAGGATGATATTATGCCCAAAGAATGTGAAGCAACTGTCCATGAATGCCTCCAAATCCAGGAGGTGCAATGGTGGCCACATTAAAGGTAATGGAGTTTTTGTCTCTGCCTTCAGCAGAGTAAAGATCTTGCTCCAAGAATAAATCCCTTTTTAGTTTTTAATGAGAACTGCAGAACCTGTATCTCCATACTCTTTTTCTCTCTTCTCACAGCTTTTTATATAGATTTGTCACAATTCATTTTTCTGTTAGGCATGTACTATATGAAACAGAGGAATTTATTGAAACATCCAATTCATCATTTGAAAAATAAAGAAGCATTCTTAATTTTTTTCCATGCTGAATCACTGAGCTTGCTGGGTTTTCACCAGCTACTAGTCTACTGGATTTCCAGTTGGCATTGTTTTTTCTTAATATTTATGAGCAAAGTAGTTGTACCGGGTTAATCCTGTAATGGGAAATCATAATTAATTTTTGTTTTAGGAAGAATATATATGACAATTCACATCCTAAACATGATGGCTACCTGCCATAATATTGTCTACATCATTCTGCTATGGACTTGCTGCTTTAGTCCTTCATAAATCACATTTATTATCTACTGTTTATTAATAATTCAGAAAACTAAAGTGAAGAACCAATGCAAGTAAACTCTTTATCAGCAATGGATTTTTCTCCTAATGAGAATCCTGCAGCTATAAGCAAAGTTAAACAATGGCCTGTGCAAGCACTCTTCCTCATCAAAACTGGGTACCAAATTGAAATTCACTATGCATGACTGTAGTTACCTTCATTCAGTCCCATGAGCTCTTTAAATATTTTGCCTTAAAATTTCCACATTTTATCTTGCAGTGTATGAACTTCACTCAAATATGTAATGATTCACCATACTGGCATAATTTTTATATTAACATTTTTAAAACTCTGAGTAAGCATTAAGCTATCAGCTTTCTACTTCTGCAAAACAGATATTGGGATATTTTTGATTCCGGCTTACATGACTATGCTTAAATACAAGTAAAATCTCAGCATGATTTCTATCACAGAATCACAGAATATTCTGAATTGGAAGGGTCCCACAAGGATCATTGAATACAACTCTTGAGTGAATGGCCCATATGGGGTTCAAACCCACAACTTTGGTGTTATTAGCACCATGCTCTAACCAACTGAGTTAATCTCAGGGTCAATATATGTTTTTCTGAAACAGTTAATATATGATGTGATATAAAACCAATTTTTTTTTTGGAAATTACTCTGAAAACAGTTGTAGTTATTAGATTTTCTTGGTTATGTGAACAATAAAATACTTTCCTGTGTATGATGCAGTTTAAAAAACATGCTATTACTGTGTAGGCAGGAGAAGTTCACAAGAGAAAAAAACATATGAATAGCAAAGATTAATCTTTTCTGAGACTTGTTTTAAAAACCACTTCATAGGTTTGATTTCATAGGTGGATTACTCACCATCTTTTCTTTATACAGCTATAATACCTTTAGGTCAAACGAGACTGGACAATGTTGTGCAATGCATTTTATAAGAAATGAAACCATGACAAATCTATCTCAAGAATCTCACAAACTTAGGTCTTGAAAACAGGGAATAAAATGTTGGCTTTAGTGTTCAAAGAGCTGTACATTACCAGTACCCACCATATTATTTCAAAGCTCTCACAGCAACAACTGCAAAAAACCCTAAGCATCACCTTTTAGGATAGCCCAAGTGCATTTCACATTGGTAAGAGCTACAAATCACTTGGAATAAATTAAAATTTTGAAAGATGAAGTTTAATAAAATTGATCAAAGTTATGTTTTCAGAGGTCAAAAGACTTCTAGAGGAAGACTTTCATGAGGGATACAGCAAGCGCTCTGTCATTAGCACCAGAATAGACACATATATGCCTAATTAGACACAAAGGAAAAACAAGGCAGAAGGAAAATACTACAAGAAACCAATGTATCCAGAAAGTATGCAACCAAAGGATGCTTTGGACTCCCTCAGTTTTGATCTAGAAGGCTTTCAAATTTTGGGTGGCTTGATCTATCATTCTGTGATCATTGTACAGTTCTCAGACATGAATAGACACAGCTGGCAGCGTGAAGTCAATCTGTCACCACAACAGAACCCACTGCAAGACTCCCATGAATCAAATCCAACACATATTTTATAGTAAAATTACAGGGAATTTAAAATTCCTTTCTATGCGAAGGTGCCAAATTACAGGGATATAAGTTTATAAATATTTAAATTGTTTATCTTTAGGACAGCTTACGGTAATCATTGGAGTGTCACAGCCAGCACAGAAAATTTAAATTTTGGCTCCACTTCCAAGTTTTCAGGTGTTGAATTTTTAGAAATACCCTAATACTTTAAGTTGTCAGCAAATTCCCTTCAGGTGTATATAAATCTTCATTTCTAAGTTAAAGAAAGGGATCAGCAGGAATTGCTGGTAAATGATCTGAATAAAGCTTTTGTCTTCTAAATAAAGATGATATACTATGAATCAAGGTACCTTTGAGCAAGTAATCCAGTGAAAGATTCCCAGGGCTGAAACATTTCTTGGGAAAAACAGGAAGGAAAAAAAAAAAACAAACACAAAAAACCTTGCCCATCCAGGGTATAACTAATAAGGGCAAGAAATTAAAAACATCTTTAATCCCATCTACTATATTGAAATACTTTCGAGAGCTGCTTTGACTTCACACAGTGACAAAAAACTATAATCAATGGATAATTCTTGAGTTAAAACATTTAAAGGACCACATAAATCACAGTGCGCCATGTTTGAGCTTCCAATTGTCCTCTCACAGGGAGTGCTGGCTGAAAGACACAGAACAATATATTGTAATTGCCATATCTTCAACTATGACACTCTATCAGTTCTCTGCATTGGGTAAAAATGAAGCTTAATATCCCAGTATTTAAACTAAGAATGGGCACAATAGCAAGCCTTCTTGGAATTGGCCATCCAAGCCATGGGGAAGCTTGGAGTTAATTACATCACCATAGACAATAATTTGCTCTTTGTGGTGGTGGTTATCTCTTTCCACAGTTGGTTCTCTTTTTGTTGTTTTGTGATGTCCCATTAATCACAGCTACATTTAATCTGTGTCATGTGATTCATCATCCTTTATCCCCACAGCTGTTTCTGTGCTGGACTCTGATAAACTGCTAATTTAAGTGGGTAATGTCCAACCTTGAGCATCACAATGGCTTGTAGCACACCACTGAGGATCAGCTACCACATTTACACAGTCAAAGATTATTAGTCAGGCCAATTATTCTACAACCTCTGCTCGTATGTTGTTGTCGTATGTCATATGTTGTTGGAGATCGTATCAAATGAGTGGATGATGTTTTTGATGTGGGCTTGACATGACGTCATAAAAATATGCAGAGCTTTTTCTAATGTATGCTGCTTCTTCTCTTCCATTTTGCTTTCCTGCCTTTAAGTCTTTCAAGTTGCTTCCTAAAATGACATGAAGCTGACTTATTCAGATAATTATGGACAGGTGAGAGGATGAGAGAAAGGGTTTGCTATTTTACTGCTTTTCCAAACATTTTCCCACTGTCTTACATCACTTCTATGATATGTGTAATACAGCAGGGGAGAGAAACATGTGCATAAAAATGAGACTTAAAGTAGGTATAATATCTAATGTCATAATCTGGCAAATAAAGGTATTTCAAATAATAATATCCCTTGAGTTGTGTTTTAATTAAGAGGATTTTTTTATTATTTTTTCAATTTATGCTAGTTTTAAAAGGCAAGTAACAATGGAGTGTTCATTCAGAGGGAACTGATAATTCATTAGTGAAGTGTGTATGAAAGGAAATTCCAGAAAAGAAGTACTGTTAGATACTTTTTTACTCCTTGAGAAAGGGCCTGAGGGTGGGTGTAAGACACTGATTCACCTTACCTTGTGAAAATCATAGCTCATAATGGCTTTACAAAAGGTGACCTGCACCAGTCTGAACAATGCAATGGATTTCTACGCAGGAAGCAAAAGCCTTTCTTCACAAATTTCTTCAGTCTGCCATCTGCAGCAGACAGAGGAGCAGGTGAGAGACAGCACCAGAAAGCCCTTTCTGGGCTGATGTTAGGGCATTCATAGTAAAGTGTGATTGCCAAACTTTCAGTCGATGTGGAGTTACAAACGACTTCCAACTAAACCTATCTCCCCAAAATGCAAAAGAGCATGGGAGAGGGGAAAGAGGAGCTGACAGAAATGTAGAAATGCCTGCTCATTACCAGAGCTTGGTGAAGCATGTGGCATGTCATATGCATGGTGACAACCCAGTTTAGTTACAAACAATTTCAGAGTGGAGAAGATTCAACTAGGAATAAGCTGATCAACTTGTAGCCTCATACATATCTGTGAAGCTTAAATAAATGACATTGCAGAACACAATTGCATTTCACAGGTCTAGAGCAGGAGTTCATGCCATTGTCAGCCCCATTTGCTCCATTTTGGCCCTACATTGCTATTTTTGCTTCTGCTAGAGGAAGACCTCACCAAAGATAGGTATTTAATGATTGAAAATTCACTATGTTGTTTACAAGTAGAAACACTAATAACTTTTGAAGAACGAACAATGAAAGAAATATATTCTATACAGAAATCTTATGAACACATTGGTCTTGTATAAATCAAGTTTAAAGCATGAGGATAGCGTGTGTTAATTAGGTTTTGATGAGCCTGCTTGATGAGAGATTTCTGGTTCTACTTGGGCAGCTTAATAGACACATCAGGCAGACTATCTTATCTTTAGTTTTCTAATGAATATAGGTCAGTATATAGCTGATATACGTTAACTCCACATATTTAAAGTTCAATCAAGGTAAGACTTTAGAAACAGGTCTTACTGCTGCTTAAAACAATATTTTGAAAATGTTTGGTTTGGTTTATTTTTACTATTTCTCAGATGACACCTTAAATCTCAGTTAAACCAGCATATTTCTAATGATCATCAAAATGAGCAAATGCCTGCAGATGCCAAAGTTTCCACCATTTGATGATTCACTCAAGGAACAAGTTAGCATCCTGTTAGATCTCTTTTACCTGTTTGGTGACTTTTCAACTGGGCAACATGCCCAGTGCTACACCACCCATAAAACATTCCTGTTGTAGCAGCTATGCTTTGCAATGAAGTCTCCTGTGAGTGGCTTTATTACTCACTCTTCAAGAAGTGGCATTCACGTGATTAGCTAGTTATAACTTTGGAAGGGAATATTAAATTAAAGAATGGCATATCACTTAAAAAGAAAGCCAGTTTTTTTGGCATTGTAGCACCTGCAGTGAAAAATACTGATTCAAAAATATGCTATTCTTCCAGAGCCTGCCCTCTGTGCACATAATCTGCTATGGTTTAGTCTTAAGTTAAGTATCGTATCTTCATAAAGGGTTATTTTAGCTTAGTTCTCTCAAACCCTGAGGACAGAGGAACAACACACATTTTTAAGCATGAAATTTCCTTTCAGTTCTCCAATTCAACCTCAGACTGACAGATCCACAAGAGCTAGTGTGACAGTTTCTGTTCCCTGCTAACCTCTTGACTGAATCCCTTCTCCTGATGTCTTCTTGGAACAAGGACATTTTCTCTGCTATTTTACCATATGATACAACAAAGACAGAATATTTTATATGCAAGGTTTCACAGAAATGATCTCAGGCAACCACACTTCACGACATCCACGCTGACATTTTCCTCTGAGACATTGAGAGCTTCTCCAGAAACACCTGGGAGATGCAGAGAAGACTATGATAAGGGCACTTCAGCCTTCAGCATAATCTCTTACAGATGGAACAGCTGGACTGTCTTTGCTCTACAACTCCATTTAGTTTCAGATGCTGTAGTCCTTCCTTATTTGATTTTTTAAAGTCATGTAGCTTCTGCTTTTGTTGAAATGTGTATGGATGCTTTGGCCTTGTGTGTAAGGCCATTCTGTGCTTAAGATGCCTTTCCTGGAGTGGCCTGAAATCCTGCTTGAGCTTCTATGGGAACAATTGGAAAGGCTCTTTCATTTTATGACAACGTGTCACAACTGACAGTAGCACTGAATAAATCTCTGAGGCAGATCTTATCACGGGTTCATCCTGTAACTGAGTCACTCATATACATTCACTTTAAAAAGGCTTGTGCTGACTTAGAAATTTTTGTTTTAATTTCTCTGAATCTCACACTCCCTATATTTACAGAGGGTACATGCAAGAGCAAATCATTAAGTAAGGACTAGTTATTACCTTTCCTTCTATTAGAGCTAATAAAAAGTACCACCATTATATGACAATTTTTTATGGTTTAATAATTGTTTTGCACAAAAGGCTGAAACTGTAGTTAGGATATAAACATTACATCAATTTTTCTGAAAATTCCATTATACTATTTTCTCACTCTAGCTACAGTTATGAAGCAAAGAATCAAAGCATATAGAAGGAAGGATTTTGGTTGACATGATAGAGTAGGTAAGGTTTTATTTTATATCATACCTTCTACGAGTTAAATAAGATTCCTGACCCTAATTACGAGTGTGGAGGATTAACCACAAATGCTGAGAATCCTCCTAGTATATCACACCCTCTTGCACCTGCAAGTGACTTTACAATTTATCAAAAGAAACAGGTGCATTTCAAAACACTCTCCTGCACTGTGGAAACCTGGCAATGCTCCATGATTACCATGAAATTTCTAAATGAGTTCTCATTTTTAAAAGCTGTGTCGTTGGCACATTATACATGCATGTTGAAAGTCAAGGACAAATGCAATAGAAATTGAAGACATTCTCCACCAAGACTGATGCTTGTTATTTTGTATAATTTGTTTATTGTTTGGTATGTGTTTGTTTTTTAGAACGTCTATACAAGCCAACCCCTTGAGGTGTGAACGGTAGCAGTCTAATCTCTCCAGGGACATATTTTATGCTATTGAAATCTCACAGAGAATAGAACTACAAAACCAAGTAAATTAGATGGGCACTGGAGTTCCCAGGACTCATGTAGGCTATACACAAGCCTAGGCAACTGGTAACTGCCTAATTAACATACATTTCTTCTATAGTAGTGTATATATAATAAAAAAAACCCAAAAAAACAAACTGCCACCAACAAAATCACACTCAGACAAATTTTAATCAATCTATTAACATTTCTGACAACAAGTCAAAGGAATACAGGCTGGTAAAACCAATCAATTTATGCATTTGGGTTTTGATTCCTAGAACTGTTTTCTATAATCCAGACTAACAGGCGAGTACATGTTTAATTGAAAGCTATGTCATGGTTCTGTTCTGTTACCATCAAAGTGAGGGAGATAACTTCTAATGTTCAATCACAAGCCTTCAGTGTTCTGCCAGGGTGCTTAGCTTTTTGCAGGAGTAAGCCCTTGATTACTGTTTGTTTTTTCTCTTCAAATACCAACATGAGGGAAAGTCAATACACGATTATAAGGTCAATGTAAAGAAACCCCCACACACAGTTTAGATTACTACACATAGCAGTCATGCTATTTCAAAGCTGCAACAATTTGGTTATGTGAAACATACTTTTAGTATTATACTCTTCATTTTACCATTGGTTAAGATATTTTCTGCTTCACAGCTGTCTCTCAATCAATCAGAAAGTATTTTGTATCTCCATCCTCTGAGAATCTTAAATTTTTATATTAGCAGACATATTGATACACACTTTATAATTTTCATTATAAAGTTATTTATCTATTAAACTATTTATCGCTGTGGAGGGAGTTGGATACTGACTACAAAATAAAATTATTGCAAATTTTGTTTCATTTTCTACTTATGGCAGAGAAAATATTTTCTACCAAGTTAGCTGAAAGTTGGCCATATCATAAGAACTCACTATGTGCAGCTACTGTAAATGGGGAATATATGCACTTAGATGTAGACGACATAATACTGTGTTCCTTTCAGTCTTATCATAATGATGTACACAATGCAGCTTCTTACTTGTTTTTCTTTACATCCAATTATATGACTGAATTATGCATTTTTTACAGACTGTCTGCATTACTGCTTACAATACCAAGACTGAAGAATTCACTTAATGTTTCAGGTAATGTCTAGTTGCTGTTATTTTATAAATTCTGTCTATCAAAGAAGAGCCCTATGACACTGGCAGGTAATTTTTATAAGAAATTATAGGGAGTGATGAAAAATAAGTTGACAAATTAATCTGCTTCTGCTGTTGTTCTTGTTCTTTTGGACCTAAATATTCATTACCTGGCTCCACCATGGACCCACATATTGTTATGCGAATATAAAAACTGATCCTCAAAGGTGGTGAATGGTTTAAGAGTTAGGACATATGAAATTAATTATTCACATCTTGAAATGAACAAAAGACATTTTCTCAAGTACAGTAATAAGTGTTAAATAATGAAGACATTTTCAAGATTCTAAACAGAGGCCCCGGTAATGATTGGTATTGTAAGCCCCAAGTCCTGCCCAAAATATTTGCAGGACTGAGCTGCCCCTGAGTGTCTTGCACTTTACACTCATGCTGCTTGATCTTTGTCAGTAATTAGTGTGATGTGTGAGATGAACCTTATAACTATCGTGAACTGTGAATAGAACACTTAGGGAAAACAATGCTATGGATATTAGTTACTGCAGGATGATGACAAATTTTGTACACTTGTATTTAAGCTAAAGGGCAACTGAGTTCCATGAAGTCTCCTAGTGGTCCTGATCCTGTAGAATCCAGATGAGGAACACACCTAGAATAGCCCACGTGTCATTTCTAGCCTGCATAAACTTTTTGCCTTCTCAAGAAACTAAGAAGAATATTTATATGTATCCAGGTTTATCATGCAGCTAGGGTAGGATTCCTCTACAAGGGGCTAGTGGCACAAAGCTATTAATAATATTGCAGGTGCTGAGCTAATTTTAACCATGCTTCAGGAATGTCAGCATAAGAGGAAAACATAGTTCAGGTTGCTCTTTTGTACCTGTTTGGGGATGAGAGGGGGAAAAAACAAAAAAAAGAGAAAAAAGTGTCTGATGACGCTCCTGGAACTAACAGAATGAAAGTATTGATCAAAGACTTTTAGTCTTTTACTGACAACGATTCAAACACCATTGTTTTATAAAAGGTGTCTGTGCAGATGCTGTTTCCCCTCGCAGCATATTCCCTCTAGATGTGCATCACAATGTGTCAGGCTCTGAGACAGCTATTTTTTTGGCTCCATATCTCATATTTCTTCTCTAAATGTTAAACTCATATCTGGTGACTCTGCCTTGAGAGAACACTTATTTTTCACTGCCATTTTCTCATCCTGGCATGGTAGGACTTTTGTGAGAAGAAACAGATTCTGTAGTCAAAGCTGTGTAAGAAAGATGGAAAAAGCCCCTTCTATTGCCTAGGCAACAGTCATCTACATTGCAAGGGTTTTTAATTTCATGTCTTTACACTCACACTTACAGTACAGTCTTCAAAGGTGTTTCATAACAATTATTTTCAGCCATTATATCCAGTGGAAGTTGCAAATGGCATAATTACTCATTTTAAGTTTGTCCTTTTGTTTTCAGAGGTGCCTTACACACTTCAGTGCTGAAGAAATAGTAATATAGGCATATATGGTATGAAAGTCACACCTTAAATTTGGTCATCCATTACTGATTTTCATGTACTTAGGCACAAAACAGTGTCTGATTTAAGAAATTGTTTAGCATTGAAATATCCTCATCTCTTTTATTCAATTTGAGAAGAAAACCCCCCCAAAATCTTTTTCTAGCAGTAATTTGCTTATCTTCTCCTGCACATTCACAGAATGACGTGGCAATGTTAAAATAGAGACTCACATATTACAATATTATCACTACACCTGTATTATAAAAAAAAATAACATTAATGAAAAATCCACTGCTATCTTAGCAGGTGAAGCAAGGCACTGACAAGTAATTTAGAGCTCTAAGAAGCAGCCTATAGTCCCAGTTCAAGCATTTTCATTCTCAGTAGCACCTCTCACACAGAACCAGGAAGCACTTGTGAGGACTCTCCTTGAGTTACCCCTGTAGCAGGGATTATCTTGGCTTCAGGTGTCATTTACATAACTTGGAAGAGGCAGGGTATGCCAACTGCAATAGCCTTTCTCAAATATTTAATTTCCCGTTGGCCAAATTATACTATTACCCTTTAAGTGCCTCTACTTGTCTTAGCTCTGCTGTAGAAAGGAACTGTGATACCATAAACACCCAAAACACCCAGAAGGTCTTTCTTAGGTAAAGTATGTGGAAATGTATATTCTGAAAAGTCCTAATAATACTTTTGAAAGAGCAGTACAATACAGCTCATTGTATTGATAGTCCATAGACTAACCAGTCCCTAAGTAATTATTGACACCATAGAGTGCAGAAGCTCTGAAAGGAAATTACCAGCACATGTTACTTCTGCTGGAATCAAACTTAGTATTTAGAATATTTTCATTGTCACTTTCCAGCTCATTAACCTTTCTGCACCAGAAAAAATACTGATATCCAGCCAGGATGAACTCATGAATCATTTAATTTATTTCAAGTCTGCCCCCAAAAATCATGAGAAAAACCGGATGGAGACTCTCAGATACTTGCTTTTAACTGATTGGCATAAATGTAATGATGATTTTTCTTTAATTTAGTGGTAATTATAGTTCACATTAATAAAATGGCCTTACAAATTGAGGTAGAATCTTTACAGAGATACTAAGAGACCATACTTTCAGCTTGTTGGTCAAAGAGCAATGCTTCAGAAACATAGAAGGGGGAATAGTGGCAAACATCATACCTGAATGAAAGCAAAAGATGTTTTATATTAGCAGACTAATTATTCACACTGGAATTTAGGAAGAACATGACCCTCTACTATGGCTGAAACACATTCCTTCAGATAGAAACATATTCCTTCAGACATTTGAGCTCCCTTGCATGAGTAGGATGTGGGTGTCTATTTAACAGAAGGGAAAACTCCAATAGTACAGTGTTCGCAGTGTTACATTGGGTTTGTTGAGAGAGAGAGAGCAGTGATGCCAGCTGAATTGTTGATACTACTTTTTGTACTGCAGATCTGTTCACTGAAAGCTCGTCAGCTAATTTTACACAGCTGCTGTGTAATTTGTCTCACTGCAATGCTCCAGGGATTTGCCCTGGGTGATAGAGAGGAAAACTCGACTGAACAATACTCTCAGTTCAGGTGGTTACAGCCAGGAGCAGGTGTGTAATCTTCAAAGACATGCTTCTGGCTATGATAACAATTATTCACTCTGACTTGTGGCTGAAAAGCAAAACTCAAAAAAGAACCAAACTGGCAAGTAAAGATGAGTTGAAAATCAGAGGGCTGAGAAACCTGTTCAGCCTTTAACTGGGGAACCACTGTTAAAGTCCAGAGTGTAATGGCATGGAAACTTCTTTTTACAGATGATGAGATGCTCTTCAAGAAGCTTTAGGAATTCTGGTATCTAAGTATTCTCACTTTTACTAAATACAGAATTAAAGCAGCCATTGAAATTGAAGTGTTTCCTCCTGGGCTGTAGGTGTATGTTCAGCAGCTGGGCTTTTAAGGAACAAAATATTTTCCAGAACATGCAGTTATAAGGGGCTAAACCCTTATAGTAGGTGTCTAAGTCCATGTTGCTTGAGGCTTAACAGTCTAAACTCTGCCAACCAGATTTCTCAGCAAAAAACTCCTACCTGATGTCTTTTAAAAAGGTAGTAAGTTCCTTTACTACCTTTAATCTCCTTTTTTTTTAATTTCCTTTTTT
>VXBX01000890.1:190106-200703 GCA_013400415.1 Scytalopus superciliaris
CCTTCCCTTCCCTGCCCTCACCTGCCCTCCCTTCCCTTCCCAAACCTTCTCTTCCCTTTCTCTGCTTTGCTTCTTTCCAAAGGCAATTTTGCACATTTAACTTTCACATGCTGATGAAGTACTTTCATAAGATTTGCCTTCAACTGCTATATACCTACATTTGTTGACTGTAGCTTGCTATCCCAGGTAACACGTTTCTCAACATGTTTTAGGAACAATTTTCCACTGGAAAAAGAAATAAGGAATTGTCATTTCTTAAAATATTATTTTTTAACCAAGATATAACAAGTACAAGAAAACATTTGAAAAAGTTATATTGGTCAGATCCAGAATGAAGTTTCTTATCAAAAATCAGTAAGTCTATTGTTAATTTTTTTATATCACATGCAAGTAGGTAGAAAACTATCCAAAAGTCCTGCTTTATTTGGTTCAGAACAAGACTTGGAGGTCAAGTTTCTCACCTCAGCACCCTGTTTTAAACTAGAAGGCACTTTCTGACTTTTCTCAAAGAGATTTTCCCCTAAATTAGTCTAACATAATTTTTATATAAAATTAAAACAAGTTTTTAAATTATTTGTTTTGTTATTGAAGAAATAACTTTTCTCTGAGTAATTCAAGTTAAAAAAATAGTCATTACAGCATCCAATTAGATGGCCTTGCAAAGGTTAGCTCTATAATCCAACAAGAATTGACCAGACCTGCTGTATATTGCAGTAAACCAAAAGCCTGTTGTTTTGCCCATGTTTTTCAATGGAATTGGTCTTTCGTCTTAGTTACTAAATGCATTGTTGCCAGAAATTCACATGCGTCACTGAAAGACAAGAACTCCTATTTCTCAGAAGTGATGTTTAGGAGACTATGTTGGGATTTATATAATAACTGTGCCTCCAAAGTCTTTCTTACTATGAAAAATTCAACTGCAATTCACTGTACAGTCTTAAATTAAAAACAAAGAAACAAATCACTTTCTAATCTCAGTATCTCCTCAGTGTCTTTGGCTCTTTTAAAACTGAAGACTCTCCTAAATCCCATGGTACAGCCACCTCCATTGCCATCTCTGTCATAAACTCACAGGACCACCATTGAGTTCAACGCAATCTGCCTGGATTCAATGGAAACAGTCTATATTTATAATGGCAAAATATAACCAAATTCTTCTTTAGCTGTAATTAAAGGCTGCAGTGACACTGAGCAGATTTCTTCTCCCTCTCCATTGACTCCAATCCATTTTGCAGATATGTGTATTTTCCAGTAGCTTTCATAGATCTAGTTTGAACAAATTGTTCACATCAACATGAGGGAAGGAAATACGTTAAAGAAATCTGAAAAAAAAAACAAAAACAAAACCGAACAAAACAAACAAACTAAACTAAACAGACAGGAACAACTATATAAATTAATCCAAAATAATTCAGTGCAGAGACCAATCTTCTGCAGTCCCTAAGTCTAAGTACTATTTCCACGAAATGCATAATTTCCAAACAGCTCAGGATTAGGTGCTACTTTAGAGACTTTATCCAAAATAATAACAGTGTTATGTGAGTCCAATATTTTCATTAAAGAACTGTTGAGGGAATAGGTGAGTCACTCCAAAGCTACTGAATCCAAGGACAGCTTTTCTCCTGCACATACTGCAGCACAGCCCAGCTCCCTACAGGTATGTGGACCTTAATGAGTAAGTACAGTATTACTCCTTCTGCATGAAGTGCATCTATTCTTCATTTTTGGCAATTCTTGCAAAGTTTGGGGCAGTTGCCCTGGTGTTTCCTGGACAAGTTTAATAAGATCCTGCAGTGTTTATTAGCTGAGAGAAACAGTTATGTCTCCAGCATTTCCAGGAGTTTATTTTGCCAGGAATTCCTGTTCACACAACAGATTTCAACATTCCTCTTTTAAGATGGGAACAAACAACTGAACCTACTGAGAGTACCCTTTGTCAGAGCTTGGGTACTATTTTTCTAATAAAACACAGATGATTTATAATATCTTCACATGAGGGACATATTTGGCATATAAAGCAGTTTCAGCAAAAGATTCTTGGGTGCCAGAAAGAGGTTTCCTGTGATTTCACAACAAAGATCTTCTGTTACTGCTCAGAACAGCCAGGGAAATTTTATGCACAACTTTAAAACAGTAAGATATTCTCAGTGGTTAATAACCATAGACTATTTCTCTGAGTGTACAGCAAAACCATGATAACTGCAATTGTTCTACCATGAGAAAAATCCCTGAGAATTGCCAGTAACCAAAGGGCAACAGTATACCAATAGTTATATCTATGTTATGGCTAGAATAATTCACTTGTGTATCACTGGTTCCATACAAAAGGCTCTGGCACACATTTGGAGACCCAAAAATTATTACCTCTCCAGTGCAGATTCTGCCATGATGGGGGGTGTGCCATAGAACTGCCATTCTCCCAAAAGGGCACAACTTCCAACATCACCAAGTTTTCCTGGGCAAAGATTGCCTAGGGCATGCATTAGGCACTCTTTTTCTGTCCCAGTCTTACTGTTAGTTCTCCATGACTTGACTCAGCAGTCACAGGTATTTTTAAGCCAACTATAGAGCCAACAGCCTATGTCCAATCAGTCACATTCAGGGATTCAGGTCAGGTGTCTCAAAAGTGGGCAGGAGGAGCAATCCTCAAACAAATATGCAGTAAAAAGAATCTCAAAGAAGCCTGACTTCTCTTCCTTTTTGACAGACTTTCAGTGTTACAGCAATAATTCCCCTCACATATTTCTTTTCTTTTGTGTATATTTAACTCTTTCAATACACGGATATAATTTCATCAGGAAAGCAAATTATTAAGGCCCAGATGTCAAGCTAAGCATCCAGGTGAGTGGTTAATTTTTGTTCCCCTCCCACAGTATATTCTACTATAATGAATAATTACAAAAAACCAATATGTTTAACCTTACTGAGGTCTTGATCATTTTTACTTTATGGCTTACATTTTCTTTACTCTTTACCTGTTCTTTACTAGAGCTTTGTAACAACACACAATAGCATCAGTAAGAGCAGACCTGTAAAACAGGGGTGCTTCAGCCATCACCAGTACCAAAACCTGTTTGAAATGAGCTTGAAGGAAAATACTTGTAATGCTAGCCACATTCACATTTTTTAAGTAAAACACAGACTAACAGAATAAGTGACTTCATGACAGATAAGAATTCATGCTGACAAAATTTTTCAATGTTCACCAGAGAGAATGGGGGAAAAAACATTCCCTTGGGATAAAACACATTGATCATTTTAGCAAGTTTCATATCTGTATGTTTCATGTGCTCTTTGTGTTACACATTCCTCTATATTTATGTACAGAACATGCACAGTAAATATGAAGCTCTTTCAACTTTCTGAGGAACAATAGTCAGGCCATACATTTTAAATATGAAATTTTATAATTATATTCACTTCTGTTGTCTACAGGGCTGAACACACGTTGCATAGCATTTCAAAGGATGGTAACAAACCACGAGAAGCAAACCAGTTACTAAAAACCATAATATGAATTAAATCGGACTAAGAAGGAAATAATATATTGCAGTATATTTAGGCTCTAATTGCATCAAAACTTTGTCCTTTGTTACTTACAAGTACTCAAATGGGAAGCAGTTACATTTGCTGCACACAATAAAGATTCAGTGAAAGAAAACATCAGTCCATCTGATCTGGAAAGTCTGTCACCTGCAAAAGAAGTATTTAAACATAGAAAATGACAGTTCAGCAGTATCAAATGATCCCACATCATTTATTTATTGTCCTGAGATAAATCACAAATCCTTCAGCAAGTTAGATTTTAGTAAGAG
Source organism: Scytalopus superciliaris (assembly GCA_013400415.1). Taxonomy (NCBI): domain Eukaryota; kingdom Metazoa; phylum Chordata; class Aves; order Passeriformes; family Rhinocryptidae; genus Scytalopus; species Scytalopus superciliaris. Next base: position 193,922 of record VXBX01000890.1, read on the forward strand.
TCCCAGATTTATCAAATTACATGCATGAAGCATGCAGAATACATGGTCTGCTATTTATAAAACACACAGCATCTAAAAAATGGTTCTTTGCCAGCAATAAAAATAATAAATCTCTGTGCTCTATCAGTTTGCCTCAGGCACCACCTCTTTATCTCCTGTCATAGACACTCATAATGTCTTAGCCAAATAACATCTAAAAGACATCCAAATATTTCAGTTAAGGTCTTAATTCCAAGATTTCCCATTAAAAATTAAGAGAAACTAAAAAATGATTGATAGGAGAATAAGGACTTTACAGAACTGAACTTCAGAATAAGCATGCACATAAAAGAATTCTCTGTGAGATTTCATACCAAGTCTACATCATCTCTTGTGGGGGAAAGGTGGAAATAAATGCTGCATATTGCATCCAGGTCAGAACACCGCTCTAAAGTGTTAAGTCTATTGCCAAATGCCTTCAAATCTGAGCTATCAGAAAAACAGAGGAATCATTTAATGAGAAATTTAGAAGCTGCTACTCCACAGATCAGCTTATTGCTTTCTTTCCTTTAAACAGAATTTTTTCCATGTTCCTACTTCTATAAACCGAAAGAACATTCTCAAACAAGTCTGTCATTGCATTTATTTGAAAACCAGTGTTTTAAGAAAATAATGGGAAGGCAGTAAGGGTAATAAAGTTTTAATGTAACTATAATGGTAAATTTTGAGGTAAGAATTGTTTCTTTGAATAACATACAGTTCATTCCTTGTTTTTAGTGAACCCCAGAGTTAAAGTAGCTTTATACTCACTGCTTCAACACCAGTACCAAGCGCTATGCAAGCACCTCTCTGTGTCTATTTGATGTAATAATTATCACAGGGGCTAATCACCTTTGAATCTAAATGTGGGGGTTTGCATAACATTAGTAGGAATGCCTCTTTTCTAAGTTATTTCAAACACAGACTTGACTGTGTAAGATTTAACACGTCTGTGATGTGCTAGCAAAATTCTAGGACACTTCTGTATCTGTCATGCTGCAACTTACTAAATTTCATCTCAGTTTTCTGTGGAACTTCTCCAACTTTGCCTGAAAGTTATTCTGAAGAACACTCATTTGGCTTTAAAAATGTACTCAGTGGCACTTACATTTGCATCTGTTAACATTCTCAGTGTGCTGAGTGCCATTCCTAAAATACCACAAATGAATAAATTCATAGGAGAATCTCAGGGATTTTAGAGACCTAAATTTTAGATCCTCTTCTACACTGTGAAATACAGACCTTTCAAATTAGCCACCCTAGCACGGGGACAGTTAAATGTTCAGCAACTGGGGGCTCAAAATTCCTTGAAGAAGGATTTATAATCCGTGTGGTAAGTATCATTGAAAAAGGGAGTAATTTAAGTTGCATTTCTTGTTAGCATCCTAATGTTCACAGAGATTCACAACACTAAGCTCTTTTTTTCAAATGCCAGGAACCCTTCAGGTTGTTTCAAACAAAAAATGAGCTGATAGTCAGTAGTTCAGCACTGGGATTACTCACCAGGAGTGTGGGAACTCAATGCTGCAAAGTCAGTTGAGCAGCAACCTGGCATGGGGAATTTCTCACTCCCTCCAACCAGAACACAGGCTCAGAGCTCACTAGAAAGGCAGAGATGCAACAATGACTTCTGCAGAGGACTTTCCCCTGTTAAAAAGCTGACATCTCACCGGTCTACACCTACACCTTCTACATTTGCCCACTGCAAGCCAGTTAGCCGTCCTTCATTATTGTAAAAGCAAATAATCCAGCCAGCCCTCCTTCACCATCACAAATACTTTTTTCATCTGCCCCTTTCCCCTTCCTGCCTCTACTCTCCAGATTTCCCCCACCAGTTTGGAAAATACTGATTCAGTGACTAGAACATTTGTGGGCACAGAGGCAGGAAACCAGCCTGCTCACCTCCAAATGATTATCTGAGTGAAAGCAGTAGACTCATGTGAATTTTCATTTTCTTGTTCTAGGCCAATGCACTGTTAATTATTTCATGCCCAAGCACATCTGTTGGCTGGAGACTTCCAGGTAAAGTAGGTGAAAATTTTGTGAATCTTGGCAGGGCTAAGGCCTTAATCACCTGCCAAGTATCTCAATGCTGTGAAGACTTTGCTGGCTATAGCAGTGCACCAACAGCTTTCCCAGAGGAAAGCTGATGCAGAAGTTTTAGACACCTGCAGGGTTAGGCACAGATTTTGTTCATGACAGTGGGTGTCTGCAAAATTAACTAGCTTCCCTGTCAATCCAGCTTCCAACATCTCAATCAAGTACTTGCAAATGAGACAGTAGGGCACCACACACCACTGCAATTTGTGCACATGACAGGTTCAGCTTAATTTAAATACTCAAACATAACTAAGGAATGTTATTGTTCTACTTTTTCCCTGAAGATCCACATGATCACACTCCTCATCTGCATAATCTGCCTGCATTTCCCCAGTGACTGATGCAGGAGCTGTCCTTACCTGAGTAATGGTCCTGATCCTCGGAGCTGGGTCGTGTTTGGCAGTGATTGAGACGTTTGGAATAAGGAAAAAGACTGTCAGTATTACAATACTCATGATATGTACCATCTTCAGAACTTTTCCTCCAAAGTTTTGCAGTGAATGATGAAATTAAAATTTTGGAATTGCAGGTCTGGTGATTGAGTGCTCAACTTCTCATTTTCTCTGGCAGCTACTCAACTCCTTTGTCCACTTATGGCAGGAACTAAATGAATTGCAAGTGAAATAAATTTTCCCCAGAACATTTCCATTTTCTTAATACATGCTTCAGGTTCTGAGGACACATTAGCATCATGGACACAATTTCAAATTATTATTTCCTTCTGAAAACTGAGGATTATCTAATTACTCAGAAAGAAGCATAAAAGAAAGTAGTCTTGAAGACAGTGTTCCTACCTGTTGAATATAAAAATTCAGAAAGATAAAATGAATTGTGTTTACAGTACTGAAAAAATTTTGATACTAAGTTTTTAATTCTAATAAATATTTTTGTGATATGACTCATATGCACTGCTCTTTCTCATTATTTTGAAAATAGTTTGACTTCTTTTTGACAAAATATGTCCAATACCATGACCACTGAAGAATATCACAATCATTTTCACAAGTTGGTAGTCTATTTCAGTAGCATTGTCTGTAATTTTTTTCAGAATTTGTAGGAATTATGTTTGTGTACACTTGTTTGCAGGCACAAGAGAAGCTGGCATTGAAACCTTCCTATAAGTTCTGTTGAAAAGGGTTTAAAATTAATAGTCAAGCATCAGAAGAAAACAGTTTTAGGTTCTTTATTCAACAGAAAGGTGGTATTTCTATGTATGTGAGAGACTGAAATGTTAAGGCTTAATGAATCAAACAATCATCCATTTGCAAAAGCAGCAGAGTACATTGCTGAGGCCAGATTTGCACTCTCCAGCCAAAGCAGGGGAGGAGAGTTTTTGGATGAGTGGTGACAAAACCTCTGATCTGTATAAGAACAGCCCAGATGCAGAAGGGGTAAACACCCATCACCACAGCAAACCAGCCTTTGCTTAGCTACAAGCTGGGTTTTGAGCTGGATAAAGGAGAAGGATAAGAAGCAGACCCTACAGAAGTGGGATAATGTGTTAATTTCTTTCCTTACACAACTGACTCAGGTGTAAAACTCCCCTCCAGGGAAAGGACTAGGACATTCACACACAGGCTTAATGGTATCCATCCCTTCTGATGGGTCATAACTGGCTGAACTTTCAATGTGAGAAACAGCAGTCCTGTCTTAGAAGGTGTCATAAACCATTAAAGACACTCCAGAATAATTCCTGGGGCCTTTCACCAGCGGACTGCACATGGTCCACAGTGTTGCAACAGATCCACAGTGCTGCATCACAGAGTAAAACTCCCACTGCAGGGGAGGTAACTGGGCTTTCCCACCTGAATCTGAATGTATATTAACCCACTGAACTTTGTGCTTCATGGGTTTCCCCCACCTGCAACAGGCCAAGGCTGCGATGATCATTTTGAGGAACAGACATCAAAATTGCAGCAATCAAGTCTCATCACTAGTTCCACAGGTGGTGATATCTTTTCTCTCTACTATCTACTCTTTTCCTGTTTTCTCTTTCATTTCCTTATATATTTTCTGAAGCTATATCTTTATATTTTTATATCGTTGCTTTTCTACAGATAATAACCAAAATTTCTACATACCTCCTCTCTGTTACACTGGTCATTCGGTGTCATTTCACTCTAATCGGCCCCAAGAGATCTGTAAACAATAACCTGTTACCCTCTCCTTCATGGATGGGTTGTAACAATGCATATATGTGACTAAATTCAGTGGACCTGGAGAAAAAGCAGCACATATAAATTAGTCTGAGTATCAGTGTACACAGGGAGAAGGGTCTTCCCAAGTCATCAAATTCAGTCCACTGTGGTTAATTGAAATATAACTTGCTAAAAATCTTCAAAGGAGTAACGTAAAGTGATTTAGGATTTTTGTCCAAAGTATCTATTAAAAAGGTGTTCAATAATTTTTATCCAATGATAACTAGAAACCATTTTATAATTTCTACAACAAACACAAGATGGTAATTAAATTCTGCTAGGTTTTGTGCTGATTATGTCCTCTTTTTTAAAATCCCTTCTCTTGTTTTTTTCCTCCTAAATATGTTATCGAGAACAGCTTAGTCTGGTAAATCCATAATGCATTTTATCTCCATTTAAAAAAAATAAATCTGTATCTGTTGTAGTTTTAGTTAAATGGGAAGGATTTCAGTGACGAATATTTCATACCACCATGTAATTCAGAGCATGGGAACTCCCCCTGTCTGAGCCGGATAGGAAAAGACTGTTCTCAGGTGTCTCAGATCCTGCTGTAGGGGTGAGTCCCTGGAATGGAGCATCCTGGGAAGTTGGGAAACAGGAGGTAAAAGAGCAGGCACAGGCTGGAACTGATTCTCTTTGTACCTGGTTTTTGCCCACTGGAGCACTGCAGACTCTTGAAGACTTTGCTAGGATGCTCAGCCATTTCCTTCTCTGTCCAACTGAGCCCAGACTCACTGTCAGATGGATGGCTTTGCTGACTGTTTCCTGACAAGCACCCTTGTGCTGTTTTTCCAGAGCACTTTTGGAGCTGTTTCGCAGTAGCCGGAGCTGCCACTGCCTCAGCCCAGGGACTGTACCATCTCAGCAACAGCCATTTCACTCTCTCACCCACTCAAAGTGCTGCTGCCCCATGGCTCGAGCCTGGCCCACCCCACCAGATCCCAACATAGCCCCAGGTCAGTCTGGCCCCAACATCCACATGGTTGCTATGCTGGAACCCACACCATCACTTCAGCAGCATAAGACTTTCTCAGATGAAATATCCTTTCAGGTTTTGCTTTAACTTAAGGGAAAGGGAGATAGCTAGGTAATGTTTTTCTGCTGTTGGTTTTGGTTTGTTTGTTGTTTTTTTTGGGGTTTTTTCCTTTTTAGTAAAACCATTATTTTTCTTTTCATTCAGACTCCTCGTAATGTTTACCCTCACCATACTGGAGAAGGGGAATAAAAAAGGAAGGGTTTATCTCATTAAAGGTCTCAGGCTCCCAAATACAGTATCATTAAACTAAAACAATATCCTTAAAGATTCTTTCATGTCATTTGTAGCCTGTATTTGCTGAGTTTAGAGCAATGGGTCTGTAGTGCCTCTATGGCTTCCTTACCTTGCTTTTAACACAAATGCTCTATTTGTTACTTTGCTACATATAGTACTAATTTAAATAAATTACTACAGTTATTTAAAACATTTGCAGACTGATCTGTGGTTTCATGTGCTAAAGCTGTTGGTCTTCTAGGATGGAGATATCTGCTCATCACTTCCCTGTTTAAGTACCTTAAGCTCTGCACCTCCTCAAGGTTATTACTTCTATCTCTTATTTCCACCAGCCATTCTGCCTTTGCACCATTTCTATCATCATCTTCAATTAAATTGCAAAGGGGGACCTTGCCCTGTGACCAAGAAAGCCAATGGGTCTACCAAGAAGAGCATTGCCAGCATCTCAAAGGAGGTGATGATGCCCCTATACTCAGTCCTGGTGAGTGTTGTGTCCAGTTTTGGGCTACTCAGTAAAAGAGAGATACGGAGCTGCTGGAGTGGGTCCAGCAGAGGACTACAAAGATGATTAGAGGAATGGAGTATCTTTCTTATGATGAAAGTCTGAGGAATTTGGGCCTCTTCAGCCTCCAGAAGAGATGACTAAGAGGGGATCTCATCAATGTCTATAAGAATAAGGGGCAAGTGCCAAGACAACAGAGACAGGCTTTTCTCAGTGGTGCTAAGTAATAGGACAAGAAGGAACAGGCAGAAACTGATGCAAAGGAGGAACTTCTTTACTGTGCAGGCAACCGAACACTGAACAGCTTGCCCAGAGAGCTTGTGAAGTCTCCCTCACCACAGATATTCAAGAACTGTCTGGATGGAATTCTGTGGCATTATGCTCTGGGATGACCTTGTTTGAGCAGGGAAGCTGGACCAGATGACCCACTTTGGTCCTTTCTAATCTCACCCATTCCGTGATTCTGTGCTTTCTCCACTTCTGGGGACAGCAGTAGGTTCTTTTCAATCTTGACTCCATCTTCATTGTTGTGTTGTCCCATTTCTTTTCTTGTTCTTTTTTTTTTTGCCTCAGTGGATAAAGGCTCTCTTGATGCTCATTTGAATTTCCTGGAAAATTTTAAATGAACGTTGTTGTTTTTGGGTTTTTTGTTTGTTTTTTTTTGTTTTTGTTTGTTTGTTTGTTTGTTTGTTTG
>VXBX01000890.1:200833-223976 GCA_013400415.1 Scytalopus superciliaris
TTTTTTTTTTTTTTTTTTTGCTTTTAATGGTTCTTGAGGCAGCCCAATACTTCCTGATCCCAAATACTTTCTTCACTAATCAGCAAATTCCCCTTTGTTCTCTGGCTCACTATCATTTGAATTAATTTAAGGCTTAGCAGTTATTCATTTGTCTTCGTTCTTCCTACTGGAATATTAAAGCAAACAGCATTATTGAAGTTTCTGGGCTGAAGATGAAACTTTAAGTAATGTATCATATTGAAAGGTTTATGCAGGAAACAATAGATTTTCAATGGAAATTCTTCCACAGTATACATGATCTCCAAATTTTGTCTATAAATCTCGATTTGAAATTTCAGTGTGGCCTGCACATTGGCTGGTTTGGAGGCTGTATTTCTAATAAGGTTGAACAGGTTAGTTTTGATATTTTGATTAAATTTAAAAAAAATATGTATGATATTCATGATATGTCTTGGAAGTCTCTACATCAGCCCCCAAATCAATTATTTCTATGTATTTTCTTCTGTGTTAGTCCTTAATAGTTTTTCTTTGCCATAAATTTCTTTGCCAAAAAACACAAATGAAGACTTTAACTGAAAGCAAAGTAATTTCTATATTGAAGAAGAAAGCCCATGGGAATCTCATGACAATGTAGTGCATCTCAGTCCGTGCAGACCCTTGCATCAACAGAGGCTGGGGAATGAACAGATCAAGAGCAGCCCTGCCAAGAAGGACTTGGGGTGTTGCTGACATGAGCTGGCAAACTGTACTCACAGCCCAGAAATCCAAACGCTTCCTGGGCTGCACCAGAGCAGTGTGGCCAGCAGGTGGAGGGAGGTGACTCTGCCCCTCGCTCGACTCTCATGAAACTCTAGCTGGAGTACTGTGTCCAGCTCTGGGGTCCTCAGCACGGGAAGGACATAGACCTGTTGCATTGAGTCCGGAAGAGGCCCACCAAGATGACCACAGAGCTGGAGCACATTTCCTATAAATACAGGCAGAGAGAGTTGGGACTCTTCAGCCTGGAGAAGAGAGGACTCCAGGGAATCCTTGTAGCAGCCTACCAGTACCCATAGGGAGCCTCCAAGAGGGTTGGAGAGCGACTTTTCACAAGGGCATGTGGTGATAGGACAGGAGGGAATAAGATAGGACAGGCTTTAAACTAAAAGAGAGGAGATTTGGATAGATATTAGGAAAAAATTCTCTACTCTGAGGGGGGTGAGGCACTGGCACAGGTTTTCCGGAGAAGCTGCAAATGCCCCATCTCTGGAAGTGTTCAAGGCCAGGCTGGATGAAGCTCTGAGCAAGCTGATCTAGTGGAAGTTGTCCCTGCCTTCAGCAGGGCTCTTGGAACCAGATGATTTTTAAGATCCCTTCCAACCCAAAACATTCTATGATCTCTGATTCTGTTTTTCTGTAAAAGTTATGAAAACCTTTTTTCAAATGTCAAGAAATAAATAGCACTCTTGTTCATTATTAATGATTTAAAAAATTAAACAGATTATTTCTGAGTCAACAAATGTGTTTGCAATAAAAAGATGATCACTTATGCCTCATTCTGCTAAACAGGCTTAAATTAAATTGGGATTAATAGCAGAAATCCATCTGCTAACGATGTCAATTACAGTGTCATAGTGCTTCACAACTGTGAAGAATATTGAAAATGTCCACTATTTTTAATTTCTTGCATACAATTTATAAAGGCCATGTCTTGATGCTTAGATAAATGCTTAGCCTTACTTACATTAACACACTAACTTCAGATAAACTTTATTGAAGTAAGCATCTAAATACCACATTCCAGACTGTCTAATACAGAAATGATACCGTTTTTTTTTAACTAATGAGTGCAGATATAGAAACAGAAGAGATATATGATGATATAACCTAAATTTTTAAAAGGAAGCATTTGGACCAGCATTTTCTATTACAGTCACACTGCCAGCGTAAGACTTGACTTTACAGCTCATTCTTTTTTTAAGAGTATTTTACTTATTTTAAAAAGGTTGAGTCTTTAAATGTATGAAAGACATTAAAAATATGTTTTACAAATCCACAGCTGACATTCTGATCCTCTTTTTCATCAACAGTCATTAAAGTCTTTAAAATAAAAAAAAAAAGTTTTTCCTTATGTTTTTAAAGCAAATTACAAACTGGTCATTTTATGCTTTTACTGCTGGATTATGGCACACAAACTACCAAGAAATGTTTTGTGTATGTCAAGAAGCTCTTTGCTGGTTTCTCTGAAATAGCAAGAAGTTAGTGCCATCTATAGACAGAACTGAATATTGAAAAACAATAGAAAAAAATTATAGGCTTAGCAAACTAGTCATATCAAACAAAGCAAAGGTCATTCCACAGTACAAGAATTAATAGAAAAATGCTTCAGATCTACTAATTTTTCCCAGTTTGTCTCAGAAATATTTTAACACAAATGAAGAATTTAACCGATAACAAAGAAATTTAATTTTCCTTTAAGTAATTCTGTGAACTCACTTTAGCACACCCGTGTTTAAAGTAACCCAGCAGTGGTTACAGCATTACTGAGTCATTTCACTTTTTATTGTTTCACTGCTCCATTGAGCTGCCTTCCATAGTTATTATAATGACTATTACTACTTGCAAATCTAATCTTGCAAAGCTTAAGCACCTAAGTAACTTTAATTATATGAATAAGCCAATTAAATTCAAAAGTTATTCACATGCTTTGTCTTGCAGGAACATGCTCGTAGATCATAAAATGGTCTGTTTTATGCATCTTGTTTCCTTTAGCTGCAAAGCTTCTCTCCTGATTTTCTGTGAGACTTAAAATTGTATATATTTAATGTAAAGATAGTATTGCAAAATAGATAATAAAGTATGCTGGTAACCAAAATCTACATAAGTATCTGATGAGAATTAGAAAATTACCAGTAGAGTGGTACTTTGTAAACTGTATTAAATACCCTAATCTCTAATTTAGGTGGTGTGAATGTATACATAAATCTGTCTTCTCTTAGTTTTTATCTCTATTAAAAAAAAAAAAAATGTATGTCCAATCTATTTTTTCCAAGAAACATTTTTTAAATTAAATTAGGTTTCAAATCAAAAGCAATGCCACAGTGCCAGAAATAAAACTGGGATTCAATTTGTTGAAGTTATACAGAGGAAAAAACATTGCTGTTATTGGTCATAAAGGATCGATATTTTCATTATTGTCAAAGGACCAGCCCCTCCTCCAAGACCTTTAGGGCAACCTCCTTTCATTAAATCTCCATTGCTGTCTTGAAAGTGAATAGGAGTGTAGAGCTTGAAACACCTGGCAGAGGATTCTGTGCTCGTGTTGGATATGTACAGAGCAGCAACAGGGCAAACAGGAACACAGGGTACAAAATTCTCTGTGGTATTTGCAAAGCAATAACTGCAAACTCCCTAACTGCATAAAATAGATCACATGAAAAAAAATACATCATGTGAAATATCTAAATGGTTTGTTTGGAGTTGAAAGGCGAGGTCAGGAAACTGCATATTGTAAATGGGAAATTCAAATATCTAGAAGTAATTTAAAAATAGAGATTCTTTTTTAAGAAATTATCATACAATAGGCATTACTATACCAAACTGGTATGGTACATCTGAATTGGTGCCTTCAAAGGGCATGCCTGTGTATTATTGCATTCAATTCCATATCTCGTGTCTTAGCAGTGTTTCAATACTGCATTGAACACACACATCCATACACATACAGATATAAATATATATAAAATGTCAGGAATAAAATTGCTTTAAAATATCTACATTTTTGCTGCTATAAAAAAATGAACATGATAGTAAAATAGGAAGCATTACATTACACATTTAAATTCTTCACTAGAGTCAAAACAATTTCACAAGTTTTTCTTCTCTCTGGTTCAGCACAATTGCAACTGTGGTAAAGAGTTTCTAAAAGGAATTATGTTGTTTGAATTTGTTTAACTGTCAAACTTATATATTGTCTCTCTCCTTCCATTTCTTTCAAGTGCATAGCCAAATTCCCTTCTTAACTAACCTATTCAAAAGGCAGACTTGTCTATAAAAAGACTATGCTTTAATTTTCTTCATCTCATGCTAGTCAAAGAAAATGTTGTAGTGTCTCCTCAGATTTTAGCAAAGGCGTATGTGCAAGGGCCATGCATCTGTTGTGACAAAGCTCAGCAAGCTGGACATTAGCAAAGAAGGATGAATGAACAAGTGACTAAAGGTAGTGCCATAAAGAAACAGAATTTCCTCAGAACCCGATGATTTCATTTATTACTTTGTCCAAAGCTTTTATGATGCTCCGCTGCATTTGCAGCTTTCTTTTGGTAAGCTCATGAGCAACCTTTATTTCCAGTCTGCTTCAGAAAATAAAGACTGCATTTGGAATGGAAAGGCCTAGACCAGATTTGGGGTAGCCTGATGAGAAAATTAAAACAATAGACAGCACTTAATACACTTGTTGCTTTCAGGAAAAGAAAGTTCTGTTTTATCCCTCACTCAACAGCTCTGTTTTAAGAAAAAATAAGAAAAAATGGCAGAAGTCCTAGAGCTTTTACAATCCTACTACCTGAATAATGTAGGCAAATGGCTCAGTACATTTCATTTGTCTCTCCTTTTTTCAAGCCTGGGAGATTCACAGATAAAGAGTATTTGTTGAAGAATTTTCATATATTTTCAACAGATCTGAAAATCTGGAACCAATGTAACTAACTCCATCCCTTTCTTTTTCAAGTACAACATTGATTCCCAGTAGGAGTAGTGCTCACAAATGTCTATTTTAATTTCCTTTCAAATGAAAAATGATAAATACATAACATTTCAGTGTAATTTTGTTAAGAAAATAATCTTGCTTTAAATATTTCTTTAGAAAGAAACAAATTATCAAATTTCACACACATGGGATCTGGAAGAAAAGAAAGAATGTGGGGCTTATCAGTTTTTAAATGGCTCAATCAAGTAAAATTACAGTTTGACTTTAGGCTGTTTTATGAAGTTCAAAGGAACTGAAGGTGATGATCAACACTTACTGAGACTAACAAGACTTTGGGCATGGGATCAGGCCACAAAGTGTCACATGTTTTTATGTACAGTTCTGATGTGAGTCAGTAAGATAAAAATCTCATATTTTGGAGGACTTTTCTAAGACCATAATTGCTTGGAACACTTTGAATAGCAGGACAGCCAAGATGAACACAAAAAGAGGACACGCCAAATGAACCAGCTTCTTGATGACAATTATGAAAAAATACTCAGAAAAATAAAGTTGTAAAAATTTTTCAATTGAATTTATATTTTGACATGTTTTTAAACAGAAGTTGTAACAAACAGACCAAAAAATATCTTATTGGCAATTGGCCCATCAAACATAAACATGAAGATAATCCAGAAATAATTCAGTAATATATACCTATGATCATGGGACAAATATTTTCTTCCAGCACCACTTGAATTACATTAATTAGGTTTGAATATTTCCCCATAAATTACTTGCATACCAGTAGAGTCAAAGCTTATACCCTCCTAAATAATATGCTTTATAGCATATCTGTTGCCTGATAAAACCAATTTCAGATCTATGTGGATATATGTATGTGTATAAGTAATAGTGTTAAATGAGGGGATAAAATAACTTGATGAAGATTTAAAAAAAATCTAGGAAAAACATTCAGTGAAGAAATTGAATATAACCAAATATCAATGTCTTAAGGGAGCTAGACAAAAGGCTTTTTTTTTTTTAAAGGAAAAAATGAACCAATTTTGAAAGGCTGAGATATTTCCCTGCTGTGGTCTGGAGTCCTTGCAATATAACTTTATTGACTCTTGTGCTGTTTTGAATTTGTATGAGGCCATTTATACCATTTATGAAATCTCATATATTACTGTGAAGCACATAATGCGGTTATGTAAAATGTGTTTTAGTTGCCAAGGAAAATAGAGGAAAAAAAAAATAAAAACCTTGGTGTCTTTGGGATATTTTAGTATGCACTGAGCTTTACAGGATGAATATGAAGCCAAATCCAACCTGAATGCTTTGGGTTTGCCCTGAGGCCTAGAAAGAAGTTTTTTCTTTATGTACTCTGACTTCACTTGAAGATAGATGCTTATAGAATATTGAGAAGCTATATATTAAAAAAAGGGAAAAAAAAAGGAAAAAAGTCATCAACCAGTCTTGTCCAACTTCAAAAAAACCCATACTATTTCTACTATCTATAAAAATGTTGGTTTCTTCTTCCTAGAGAGTGGAGAAATTGATAGAAAGAACAGTATAATGTGGAATAGTGTGCTACTGGATAATCCTTTTCCATGGAAAGGGATTCAGTCAGTCTTCTACAGCAAATGCTGTGGACTTTTAGTCAATGTGAAAGTATCCCAGCTGCAGGATCTGTAAATTCATGTAAAGGGAAGTTAGACAGAATTTGAAAAGGTAAAGCGATGGAAGGAAATTAAGGATTATTCTGTGTCCTGTGAGGGAAAGACCTTTGATGGAGTTGCAGGCAGGAAAGTAAATCTGTCTGGAAGTACTGTATTATCTAGAGGTAAATTGGATGTTAACTGGGTCCAACTCCACACAGTTTTAATTCTGCTGTAGGAGAATTCAGTGTGTCAGTGTGGTGGCAACTCTAAAAGAGTGACACCAATACCAGAGGTCTGCTGCTTCCTTAAGTGCCATGAGAAATGAGACCCTGCAAGAAAATTTCTGATCAGCCCATTTTAAAATAAAAACAATGGAGTAGCTAACCAATTTGCAATCCAAATAATTAAAATACTGTTTGGTGTTGTAGAACTCTGTGGAGGAAACCACCTACAGGAATGCTAATAATTACTGATGTTGCTCATAAAAGTACAGATAGAGTAGTAATTATTTTCTCAGTTTAAATGTGAAGAAAATAGTCCATGTGATGACTAATGGTAGGAGAGGACATTTTTTTTCTTCTTATATCAAGGCAGAAAATAAAACATGAATACTTACCAGACAAAATGTTATGCTCAGGGCCTTATTGAAGTGAATAGAAATAACTGTTTCTCTGCTTTTATTATACAAGAATATTGCATAATTTATAACAGAATTGTCTGGATGTGCCATTGTCAGCATTAAGCCTCCCAAAGACTACTTTCAATTTTCTCTTAGAATCATAGAATATCACAGAATATTACATTTTGGAAGAGATCCATAAGGATAATTGAGTCCAACCCCCTGCTCTTCAGAGGACAACTTAAAACTAAGCCTTATAACCAAGAGCATTCTCCAGATGCCCCTTGAACTCTGATGGGTTTCGTCCTTCTTCGTAATACATCACAAAATGGTTTGTGTTTTAAAGCTCAGCCATGTTCTGGACAGTGCATAGCACTACTCTTCAGCAGGGCACAGTCTACAGCACTGGCAGCACCAAACCTATGGCAAACAGAAAGTCCTTGTCCAAGTTTACCAGTGGTAAATTCTCCACTGGCTTTGGCTGCTGGACTCAGTTTTATTGCTGGAAATTGAGAGTAATCCTAGCAAAATTAGTCTCTTGTAAAGCAATGTTTTCAAACCAAAAAGGATTTAAAATTACTTTGGAGAAATCTCTTCATGAGGCAGAAAGACCAAAGGGGACTCAAGTAGCTATAATGTCTTTTGCTATAGCAAGACAGTTATTTTTTTATCCACAATAGAGAGGACTACTTAGGAAAATGGACTTGATAAACAATTTATGGCCAAATCAAAAAATGAATACTCTGTTTGTAGCTCATGCAATTACTGTTTGGAAGCTATCATCAAGATCATGAATTGAACAGAAAGAGGGATGTTCTTTAAGTGATTATACCTAATTTAGACGACACAATATCTATACTTAATGATTTACCAATTTCTATTGTATTATAGAATCACAGAATATGCTGATTTGGAAGCCAGTCACAAGGATCGAGTCCAATCCTTAGCCCTGCAAAGGATCATCTCCAAGAGTTACACAATGTGCCCAAGACTGTTTTCCAAATGCTTCTTGAACTCTGTCAGGCTTGGTGCTGTGACCACTGCCCTGGGGAGCCTGTTCCAGCACCCAGCCACTCTTTGGGTGAACAACTTTTTTCTAATAGCCAACCTAAATGTCCCCTGAGACAAATTCAGGACATGTCCTGTCACTGATCACTGCACAGAAGAGATCAGTGCCTGCCTCATCTCTTGCCCTCACAAGGAAGTTGTAACTGCAATGAGGTCTCCCCTCAGTCTCCTCTTCTCCAGGCTGAACAGACCAAGTTCCCTCAGNTTTGTCAAGGTCTTTTTGCAGGGCTTCCCTGCTTTCGAGGAAATCAACACCTCCTCCCAGTTTTGTGTCATCTGCAGACTTGCTTATCCTTTCCAGTCCTGCATCCAGTTAATTTATTAAGATGATGAAGAGCACAGGGACTAAGGTGGAGCTCTGTGGAATCCCACTAGTGACAGGGCACGAGTCTGATGTTAACCCATTCACTATTATCCTCTGTGCCTGACCTGTGAGCCAATTACTCACCCACCACATGATGCATTTTTCAAAGATAGAATAAAAACAAACTCCACAGCCTTCTACACAAACACTATAATGTAACATTGGAGATGGGTGGATCTGATCAATGTCAGTTAACAAAATACCAATCTCACTATACATAAAAGGTTTCAAATTCTTCATAGTACTTTACAGGAGTAACAGTACTGTACTCTGAATCTGTTTGACTATACTCTAAGAATAAAAATAAACATGCTAAAGCTTTCTAACTATTGATAACCAAACCCATATTTTTAACTTGTATGCTAGCAATGCTGATTATTAAAGGTACTGAGCTCTGTAAATCATCTCAAAAATGAACATAAGGCAGTGTTGCTCTCTATTTCTGAAAGTAGTTTTATTTAGGGTATCTATGTGATCACCTAGGGATCTACATTGACACTGAAATACAGACACCTGGGCTGCATCCACTATTGAGTGCATCCATATAAAATGCAATTTACCATGTATTCCAATGAACTTAACTTATATGTATACCTGAGTGAAGGCAGGGACACTCCCTTTTGCATCTCAGATATGAGATGAATTCTTGATGCATCAGCACCAATGCAATTTCCCCTTCCTCTCTTCTCAGCAGTATCTTGGTTATTTTGCCCCTCCCTGTTCTGCTCCAGGTCACTCCTCTATTTTGTTTATGTCTGCAACAATCCCTGGCTGTCTTGTTTTACATTAGCAAAAGTTCCTTCTCTGGTTTATATATATTTTCAATGTTTCTAAGAAATTTGATGAAGGACAGATAGCAAAAGAGGCCAGACCACCAGTCAGTGTAAACTGGATAGCTCTGTGGATTTGAGTGAATTAAGACCAAACTGTACTGATTCACAAAATATGTTTTTCATGTTGGGATACTGTGCTTTGAAACTCTGTTGTGGCTGCACAAAATCTCCATTTCTTGGATGCCTGTTTAAAAAGTAGACATTTCTGTTTGCTGTGCATATTCATTTCAATATGTACTTGAAGCCAACAACATCATATGGATCCACAAATAAAATGCCTGGAGTCATTCATGTCCATTCAAAAATACAACTGGGGTGACCAGAGGTGGAACCTATAATTTAGCTGTCAGATATTGTTAATGGATCCATAAAATAAAAATTATAGGCTGACAACCTCCTCTGTTGGGAAACTTTCCATTGAGATATTCTGAGGTCTCTTAAATAAAAACTGAGTGAGAAAAGTGCTGTTAATATGGTGGTGCTTTGGGGTAGATAGATTTCTTCACAAATACTCTACAATGCTCTAGAAGGGCAAATGTGTATGTTAATGTCATGTCTCCAAGGAAGATGGGTAAATTTTTGGGGTGAGAAAAATGATAGCTAAACACAGACACCACTTACATAGGTATCTTATTTATTCTTCATCATTAAAAGTCTTGTTATGAAACTTGAAGCCTTTCTAGATGTGCTACACTCTGGCTGTGGTCTGAAGGAGGGAGGCACTTGGAAAATCACAGAGGCAGTGCTATGGAAAAGATAACCAAAATCCTTCTTATCCTTAAAAATCTATCAAGATGTGCTTTACTCCAAATTAAGTATTTCTTAAGAAATACTGTTGCGTTGCAGCAACACAGTTCAAAGCTGTGCCCCTGCCAGGCTAAGCACCAGGACCTGCTGCCCTGCTGTACACATAATTCTTGGGAGAAGAAAAAGTTTCCTGCTGCAATGCAGGAGTTCATGGGCTTCCTTGCTTCTGCTCCTTGATAAACTAAAAGAGGGGAAAGTCTGTTCATATAGAAATATTGTGGATATTTACACAAATCTCTACATTACAGCTATCCATAACTCTATTTAAAAATTCTCTTCAATGTGTCACTAGGAACATTGTATTTTGTCTGAACATGGATTTTTTTTTTTTCTTTTTCCAAACTTAATTGAAGAGAAAAGTGAAATTGACCCCATGAGGTTCAGTGCTCTAAAGTGCTAAAGACTTGCAGTTGATAACTGAAACTCAATAGACCCTTCTGTGTGGTCTCATAGGTAAGGTAAAGGGTTTGGAGGGGATGACAGAGCTCTGACCATGGAAAGACATGGACACTATGATGAAGTAAATTCCTATAGCCATTAAAGCCTATAATAGCAATCTTATCTTTATTTAAACTGAAGTTGAGGGAAAGAAAGATGCAAAAAACATCCTCAAAGCTACAGCAGTCAGAGTCACAGGACCATAAAAAATATCTTGTATTATCATACCCTTATTTTCTCATTCATCTTTAGATGTTCTGCTTTTTTATTTTCCTCCTTTCTTTCTCATTCTTCAATTCTCAGTTCTCCTTTTCCCTCCAGCTATCTGCTATTTCTCTGTGGTTCTTATGTACATGAGAAACTGCATCACTCTTCTCAGTAAAACAGGGTAAGCAAAGAGTTACGATCAAAGTTTCTGAAGCATGCACACCTGGGGCCATTGAGGGATATAGCAGCTTCATATATATTACTTAGTGGTATTTAAGTATCTAAATACTTACCACAAGAGAAATCTACATGGTTTATTCATACACAGATTTTTCTGGGCCGTTCACTATAACTAGTATCCAAACCACCCACAACTATGCAGCAAAACTCTACATTATTGTATAAACAACTGCTCCATGAAAAGTGATTTCTCCATGAATCCTTGGGGCTTTGTGGGTTTTTTGTTATTTATTTATTTAAATGGCTTAACAAATGTACTCAGATACCACAGTGAAAGGCAAGACATACAAAGCAAAGTAAAATGTACACTGGAGAAAACAGAACAGTTTAAGATCACGTTCAGTTAATTAGCTATGGATCATCCTCTTCTTTCCATTTTATCTAAACTGGAACGGAAGTGATCAAACAAAGCAGTTATGTGGAAGAAAATTTTTTCTAGACTACAGGCAGAAGGACAGTGATCTGCTTTTTAGTTTTTGGGGGTTGACAGCTCTTTACATATACTTTTTTAAACTTTCACTCAGAGCATCTCTGAGTTGATCAGCTTTTCCTGATGTCTGGGGGAACCTTGCAAGAGCTAAACAGGAGAGAAAACACACTTAATATGATGTCACAAGCTTAGCAAAAGGTAGGAATTCTATACATATATCTTTTTAAGGGTTTAATTGTAAAATTTACAAGACTTCAGGTTGCTAATGTCTGTATTTGAGGCAAGAAGGGAAAACATCCTCTGAATCTTCTTAAAATTTTCTTAAAAGACATTCTTATAAAACTAGTGTTATTTATCCAAATTGGAAAATAAAACTGAATACAACCACAGAAAAATAGACATTTTCTCATAACAATTGGGGGGAGGGGAAAGTGGATAAAAATAAGCAAATTACATTGAATCAGAGAGGAGCCTGTAAGAAAAATAATGATCATCACTTACTGATTCTTAATATCTTAACTCATTTTATGTGCCCTAAATGCCAGCTTTGTAGTGAAAAGGAGAATTTTAGAGCCACTCCTGCGTGGGACTGCTGTCTTTTCTTCATAGCTGGATTAGCTGCACCCCATTTAACCAAAAGCCCAACAGTTTAAAGCTTTCACATGCTCTTTGGGCACTAGCTGAAATCACTGCATCATACATTGGCTTGGAACCCATCAGCTGTAAGACAGAACACTCCATAAGTTCCAAATTATCCATACAAACACAGAGGAAAATGTTTATGAGGGAAGAAAAATTGAGCTAAGTCTTGCACTGCTCTGCTGCCTTGATGCTGACTACACACCTAAATGCACTGGTCCATATTTGGGTGTATAATTGTGACTGCATTCTGCTCAAAATTCATCCCACTGCAGCATAACCTTTGCCTCAAGAGTTATCAAGTTCACTCAATTCTTGTTATCTGTAAGAGTCCTGCACAGTCAAGGAGAAGACTCCCCGTGATTATGTCTTAAACCAAGGCTTGGTCCACTGGTCAAGTGGATCTAAACCAAAAAATTCTCATATGCACATCAATGGTCTTTAACAAATAGGGGAAAACCAAGATGTTTCACACCTATCCTGGCCTGGAGGCTGGTGAAGTGTCGGAGAAAAGAGGTAAGTGAGATTTGTTTGTCTCCCTGGGGCCATTCAGATGAGGCTGGAGTAGGCACCCAGAGTAAACAGACAGATAAGGGATGTCATTCGAGGTCCTGAAGAAAGATGGGGACTAGGCATGCAAACTCAGACTGGCAAGAATTGCATTGACAAATGGAGAAACAGGCAGAATGTGAATGAAAATGATAGATCAAAAGTGAATTGGGTTTCTGTAGCAAGCCATCATGTACACTCTCTAGGAGGTGACTTGGAGGACATCTACAGTCTCAGTGCCTTAGGGAAAATACTGGTTGCTCTCTTGAACCATTTAAAACAACCTGTCTGGTATAACTCAGCCCTCAGGCTCAAAAAAAATCTTTTTAATTGGGTACTAGAGGCTTGAGGCAATGGAGGCTGTATGGAGATTAGAAAGCTGTCCCCTTCCACCTGCAGTGACTCCACTGGCTTCACCAGCAGTTGTATCTATAGAATCAGAGGTGACTCCAGTTGCCACTGACACCTGTAACTCCTCGCCCATTGGAGGCTGCCCTTCATGCCCACTGTAGGTAGGGGAATGCCACCATCACCAGCACTTTCTCACACTGTCTCAGGAGAAAGATGAGGAGAGAGCTGGGGTGGTGGAGGAAGGAGAATCATCTAAACAGAAAGCCTATTGTAAGCCCATAACCCAGGGATTTAGAATACTCTTAGTATCCCAAACCCATGAACAAGGGTTGTGTATGCCATTTGCAAAGAAGAGAGAACCCAAAGATGAGTCAGTCTGAAACAAAATTTCTTTATGAATCTATGGCAATTATTCCTCGTGCTTGAGCCAGAAATTTTGCCTTCCCATTTTCCCATTTCCTTGGGAGAGAATTAACTTGGAAGAATTATTTACTCAGCAGAGACTAAAAAATTAAGTCAACAATCATGTTTCTGTTCCTAATCCTGGCATTTGATTTAATTTGTGACTTTCACTAAATCACAAATTCCAAGTGCCTCAGGTTTATCCATTTTTGAAAGGTGAATAGCACTAGTTTAATGACTGCAAAGGACTGAAAAAAGTGAACAAAACATGCAAAAAAACCCCTATTTTTTCTTCTTTCTTAGCCTTTACAGTCAAGAGAATAATTCACAATGAATAATTTATGCAGTGACTGTATAGTTTTGTTGTGAGTTAATTGTTATTCTACACTGGTTAAATAATTTCCATAAATATTTATTCATTTATGGGCCATTCATGAAAAGTTTGTTCAGAATATTTGTTACATGAAATTTAATGAATTGTTTATTTTTGGTACATCCATTCTCTGCTGCCTGACTAGATTCATGTAATTTGTTGGTTCAGGTCTTCTATGCAAATTATTTCGCTTGTACATCAATTATATTTTCTGTACATATTACTGCTTATAATGTATATTTGAGAATATCCCTAGCCATCAACTCAGTCATCCAAAAACAAATATAATTTTAAATCACAAATGTAGATAAAGAAAATTCTAATACTTAAGTTAAGGCATCCATTTGCATCTGATCTTACAGTATCTTATTCTTAATGTACAGAAAATGAATACAAAGTTAAAATATATTCTGGTCTTTTTTTTTTTTTCTTTTTTTTTTTTTTTTAAATTTAAATTAAATTACCATTAACTTATTTCACATAAAAGTAATTTAACATGATTAAAGAGAATACTCCATGGATTTACATTTTCCAAATGGATTAGCAATAGATCTCTCGGAATACATCAGGTATAAGAATGAAGCTGTAAAACAGTAATTTAAGTAAATGCAGGGAATACCAAGAGGATTAAAATGAGATGTCTAAGGTCAATAACATTGCACTGTAGATTTTATTGTAACATCAAATCATTTGAAACATTTACAGAGAAGAAATATACTTTAGCTCTGAGACAAATTATAGAACACAGAACTTTGAGAAAGCTATGATTTACATTTTCACTTACCTGAGGGAATCACTAATTGCTAGAAACTGTTCATTATTTAAAAGGTCTTCAAGTAAAATGGAAACAGGGAAAAATTCTGGGTGACAAGCAAAGCCAGTTTTAAATATAACTTTGTACTTATGTTTTTATTTTCTAAAAATAAAACCCTGTAATCATATTTCAATAATAAAATAAATGCATTAAAATATTTTTATGCTGCAGTTTTATCTTAGTGTAAAACCATGGAATAGCCAGCAAAGTAATTAACTGTAAGGACATTTATATTTTTAATGCTCAAAATGTTCCGTAAGAATTTTTATTTTCTTTAACAAGACTTTAATGCAAATCAAGGAACAGCAGTATCTATGGGTCATAATCTCCAGAGTATCATTTTTCTGCATAACTGCTTTTCCCACATCATCACAGTCCTTTGAGGACAAATTTTATTTTTAGTCAGGTGAAAATCTCAGTTAACATCTTTCAGGGTAAGGGACAAATGGATAAGCTCTTTAGAGTCTTACTCTAAAGCATTTGTGAAGTGTGCACACATTTGTATGCCTGTCACCCTAAGTGCCTTTCCATCCTCTGCCTCCAAACAGGCCTTCATCCCTGTAATTGCTACATTTGTACATACACAGAAATTCACACTCAAACATGGAATTTCGGCTGTGAGAAGCTACCAAGTATCAGGGGGTGAAAGCTATGTTAGTATGATAAGTGCTAAAAATTTAGCTTAAAATTACTTGACTGAATATATAAATTACTGGAAAAAAAAAATCGCTTTCCCTCATAAATTTTAGGCTCAGCTATATTTGAATTAGACCTTTCAGTAATTGTACTGTCAAAGATATTGGATGCTCATTTAATTTAGTAGAAAGAAAGCTCCAAACATAACCTCAATTTCAAGTGTTCATAAGTTTTATCTAATATATTATCTCAGAGTAAAATTAGTTTTCTCATCTCACCAATTAAATCTTAAACAAATCTGCATTCTCAGGCATATTTTCAAAATGAAAAAAAGATAAAAGACTGTTAAGATAGTATGGTTATGGATAAAGATCCAAATCTAACCTGTCCCTCTAATTCTAAAATATACCAGACTTGAAAGGCATATTCTCTTTAATATTTTCTGCTGCTTTATATTCACTGACACAAGGGTACTCTTTAGTGAGATGGTGTTTCCCGAGGCATAATAAGTGCTGGCAAGCTCAAAAGAAACAACGACTACAGGAAACACATACACTGATTGTTCCAGACAATAACACGAACATGCATTGTTTAATCTTTCTGCACTCTCATCTTCCTAAACAAAGCAACATGGGCTGAAAAAAAAAATCACTAGAAAATATGGAACCAAAATCTGCCACAGATATCTCAATAGCTGTGCATTTACTGACTGTTTCACCCATAGGAAAACAAAGCTCAGGAATTACAGTAAGTTCCTAAATGTAACACTGATTTAACTATTAGGCTACTGAAATAGTGTCTAAAGGCCACTGACTTTGAAAGCTACTGACCTGCTGTCTGTAGCGACTATGCCTACAGGTCATCCTTATACAGAGATAAATCATAAAATCATATTTTAGTACTATGCAATGTTTTGTTTCTATTTGAGGTATAGCTCATCAGTACCAGACAAGAAGATGCTACATCATGAAATTATATCCTGCTACTATGATTAGATTATGAAACAACTGCATCACAGTGAACAAAAAACCAATTTTGCCTGAGTTCAGTCACCTGTTTGTTTAAAAACAAATTTAGTAAATCCAGTCGTATCTGGCAGTTCCCAGAGCAGTTGCTACATGGTAGTTGTAACTAAAGCATGAGACAGTGATGGATAAATAGCCTGCTGTGAATGATTTGGGGGGAAAAAATAAAAATGGAACTGTTAAGAGGGTTTACAAGGCTCAGAAGGTTTGGGATTTTAGAAGCGTCGAATCTTCCCAGCTGCACTCAGTGGAATTCCACAGATCCTCCTGCTGCTGACAGCAATACATTATTTAACACATGCAGGGGAGAAGCTTTTTGAGAGAAACAGGGTTTTACACACCAGATGCACAGTTTCCTCGCATGTATTTTTCCTCAGATTGCCACAGACAGCTTCTCACTAGCAATGAATGACAACATTGTCAAATTGCAAAGACTGCAGAGAGCCTATTTGGCTGATCTTGGATTTCTCCAACACTTTCTGGTCCCCAGTACATTCAAGCTTTTTATTTTTGTCTTCAGAGTGCCTATATATGGGTACTCTTTCTATTCTTAATTGCTATGTTCTCCTGTATTTTCTGTGCTCAGTTTTGTGGGGATTTTTTGGGGGGGTTGTGTCTCTCCTTTTTTCGGGCATCCATTTTAACCTCTTTCTTCCTCCCAGACCCTTTGGGACTTATTGTGGGCTGAGTAGAGCTTCTGATTTGGTCTTGACTTTTTTTGCCTTTAAAAACTCTCCCAAATTTGATTTTCTTACTAGTCAACAGCTTTCCTCCCTCATCATATTTGATGGAACTTCTTTTATTTATTTTTTTTTAATTCAGTCAGCCCTCAATTGGATAATAGTAAGTTATGAGAGACAAGCAATCAAAAATCAAAGCCCTTGATAACAAAAGCCACATACAATTTTGGCTGTGTGCATTTAACTCCAGAACTATAGTAAACAGACTTTTGCAGATAGGTCCTTTAAAGAGCAACAGGAGACTGGCAAGTGGCATGTACCCTGCCAAGCTCTGCAGGGCACTGTGTTGCAGCAGAAAACCCAGGAATAGTGATCCACAGCTTGGATAACCCACCCCAGACTGCAGGGGATTAGGCTGTGGACTATTCAGTCCACAGACCTTGTTGACAGAAGTTGGTTTTTAAAGTATAGGACACAGGAAGTTAAAGCACTAATAAGCAACCATGAAGAAAGATTGGATTCTTGGGCATGTGGTAGGAAATTAATGGACAAATCTGATTTGCTAGGGGGAAGAAAACCATTTATCACCGATGTTTATTTCAACATTTAAAGAAAAAGCCAAAACAATACTTTAAAGCAAGAGACTAGATCAGCATTCCTTGTTCCTCTCTCTCTCTCTCTGAGTCTATATTTTATTGCAATGCTGTATTTTAGCCAATGGTAACTAGGACCAGGCAAACATCAAATTAAGTCTGAATTGCATTTCAGTGCAGCTGTGTTTGTGCCATTTCTGTAAGATCAGTCCTGGACAATAGTAGAACACTAAACCCTGGAGTTTACTTTTGGGCTGGACCTGCCAGTGGGAATGTCTCTGCCACCACTGAGAATTATAAGTTAGATGGGGGGGACAACAGAGGAAGACAGAGGAAGAAAAAATGTAGCACTCATCCACAGCCACCAGCTCAAAAGAGGCTATACCTGCTTGAAGAGTATGGTGAGGAAAGCAGTGGCATAGGGCCCGAAAGCTGGAAATACAGACTGGCTCCCTGGTAGGTAGTAGTTGTACATCACTGCTCTCTTTTCCTACTATCACAAGGTAAAGAAGAGGCGGTTGGACTCACTGGTGGGCTAGAAGAAAGGGGGGGGAAAGGGAGTTATTCCAACAAAAGTTTTAACTCCCATCTCTAAAAACCCAGGGCCATTCTCCAACTCCACCTCTGCTAATTTTTCCCAGATCAAGTTCCTGTGAGCCCTTTCCATCACTCCCCCTTGCCATCTTTTGCTGAGATCTCACTCTGGTGCAACACTGAGCTTTCCTTTCATGGGACTTTTTACTCACCTGGGCCATAACCAAGAATGAATTTGGATTCATCTGCTTACAGCACAGAAAAGGCTTGATCCAGTTTTTATGTAGCCACAGAAATGAACCACCAACCTCTGTGAGTTCCCAAATGTTACTACAGTGTGTACTGTAAGAAATCCTAGGGAGATCAGACATAGATGGCTCACACAATACAAACCACCTAATTGCTGAGCAATCCAAGGAGCTGGGTAAGCAGTATCCCTGGTCAGCACCTCCTCATTTCTAAGCTGAAAAGCTAGCTGTGGTAAAGAGCCATTCTTTTTGTTTAATTTTTGGCTTTTATCTTAAGCCCAAGCTTTCATCACCTATTTTCAGCCACAGCCTCTGGATTCCAAACTCCCTGGCTGTAAAACTGATATGAAACAGAATACTGGAGACAGGCTACAAAAGAAATAGAAGTCCTTGATAACCAGCATTCCCTAGAGTTATTACAGAAACTATATGCAGTGTTTTCTTTTCAGGAAGAACTTAATGTTTTAATTTTTATTCTTTTTTAATATACAGAAAAACTCTAGAAAGAAAGATACAGCCAAAAGCCAGACTGACTGGCAACTTTGCAGTTTCTTACTGTTGGTACACTAGGCAAATTCTGAAATCCAACAGGTTAAATCAGAGCAAGATGGGTTGTTAAGGATCAATGATTAAAGCTGGATATTTTATCTAAATAAATGGTGGATAGAAATTAATGGATTCATAAGTAGCTTCTTGACTCAAGCTTTCATGACCACCACTGTAAGTCATACGGAACATTATTACACCATCAGATTATTTTAAAGAGACAAAAGCATAGAAAACTTTGTGGGAAGCAAGCAGAGTTTGCAAGCAGTGACAAGAACTATTCCTGACAACAATTTGCATGTGTATTTGGGTTCTTAGAGAGAGGAACACATGCTGCTAAGCATCTCTCGTGAAAACAGACATGTAAGCCTTGGTTGGGGAGTAATCTGGAATGGGAGTAGAACTTCAGAAATGGGCAACTGATATTTCATCAAATGCAATATGCCACGGGGGATGGCTCCAGTGGAAGTTGCACTGCTGTTAGCAATGGCAAAATGTTATTGATAGGTACCTTTGACCTAAACACACCATATGGATTTGAAGCAATTCCTGCCAAAATGCTGAATGTGTAGTACAGTAAGTCAGAGCTTAGTGGCTAGAGTTTGTGGAAATTTCTTCAATGTCAACAGTTTCAGGAAGAAAACAGATACTCTGAAACATTCTCTCAAATCGGCCTTTCCAGCTCATTTAAACTACAACATTTTTTTATTACCACAAGTCAAAATATCCCTTCATGGCAAGAAATTTCTGCTACTTCACTTGCTTTACAACACAGCTGGTGTGACCTGAGAGATGTCCCAATACCGTGTTGTGCCATATTCCTGGGCTGGGCTCTTGAGTTCTTCCATGAACATGAGAGAGACAGCTCATTTCAGCATGAAATCAGTTGACTCAGACCACAGCTGAGAGTTGGACCACACAGACACAGAAACTCTTCAGAATTTTTTTGTTCTGTACATCACCCTGTAAAATAATAAAGCCAAAGCCACACCATATTCCCTAACTCCCCATCATACTTTATTTCCCTCCCTTTTAGTTACAGGCAGAGATCAATGGCTTTCTATACATTCTTCAATGGCAATGTACTCCATATACTGCAGTCTTGCAATCAATCCACCACACAGTCAGAAGATACAAAGGATCCATTTGCCTGTTTTACCCATCATGAGGACTATTAAAAAAAAAAAATTAAAAAAAAGGTTTTGTAAGCCAAAAAGAAATTATCACTTTAAAAATACTAATAATATTCAAGGTGCTTTGCCATTTTATAACTTGTTTAGCTATTCACAGATATATTTACTAGACTTTGTTGTCTGGAATATACATAGTTTGTCCTTTAAAAGATGGTCAGTCACACAATTTACTTTCTTCCATATATGTAAAGAAATGTCCTCCAGGGATGTTATTTCCCTAAAAATCTATGAAAGTTCTTTTGATTCACCCCTGAAAACAGTAACTAAATGAGTAATAGACATGTATCTAATACAATGTATTCATTTTTTTCATGTCCCTAAAGGACATTTGGGGCATGAAGGTTCCTACACACTTGTAAAATAGAACACTAAATTTATAATGTGTGGTTTTAATATTCTTTGCTTTCATTATCATATCATAATCTAAAGCTCAAAATGCCACAAGAAAAAAGCAAACAATCCACCTGAATAAATAGTGTCTACATAATTGCAAGTGTTAATTTAAATTGAAGATGAAACAGAAATAGTTTCTAAATATTTCTGTCAAAAGACTTTTTAGCAAGGAGAATGATCACCTGATATTATCCTCACCTATTTAATTTTTCAGACATTTTGATTATCACAGTCTTTCCTCACCTGCAGATAGCCTCTTTGACATGGGTAATCACCCTGCATGTTAACAAGGTTTTTCCCAATACAAAAATCTATAATGTCAAAGAAAATAATTCTAAGGTATCGTGACCTGGTGGATTCAGAGTGACAATATGATAATTTATGAACTGCTATGATGATGAAGTCATTATGGGGTCAACTTGGTAGGTAGAGTCAGGAAAGAAAAGATATTGTTGATTTGTGCCTTCTCAAAACCCTCTTCTGAAATTCACATGCTAAAACTCTGAACTACCCATTTTAAGTGTCATGCCAATATCTTCAGGCAACCAAAAAGCTGTCTTCCAATTACCAGAACAGTCAAAATTTTGAGCAGAATCAAACAGCTGAAGCAAAACGGAAAAAAAGGGGAGGCCCCCAGGGGTCAACTGTTGCCTGGTAGAAGCAAGTCGAGGCACACCAGCCTGCTGGCTAGATGAAACAGAGAAAGCCCACCTCCAACACAGGCAGCACTTCATTTCTTTTTTTTTTTTAAAAAAACAAGATTTTAAAAATATGTGTTTCTGTATCTCAAGGGCAGTTATTCTTGGAGAGCAGGACATGAGGCAGATCTAGAGCTGTGATTTTAAAAGGGTTGATTTCCAATGTTGAAAAGAAATAAGAAATGGCAAAATAAAACTCAATTGTTTCACCTATTTCTACCCAACTAAGATTTCGTTAGAGATCTCTAGATGCCTCTGCACACACTAACTGAGAAATCCTGGCAATTTTAGCAGGTGTCCTTCTTAACACTATAGTTACATCTACCAGATCAATGTAGGCATTCCACTGTCATTCAAAGAAAATCAATACAGCCTAGAGTGTGAAGTGAGGACTCAACAGAAGCAGAGTCCACAATATGTGTTTTAGTGGTTGAGAATCAAGGTCAGAGTTCTGATTGAAGATGAAAACAGTTGCTGTCTTACATATGTGAAAAATAAAAAATGCGATCTGGGGCACCTTGTGTGGAATATAGGAATATTACACACACAACAGTAGGACTTTTGTTTTGCTCCTGTGGGAAAAAAAAAAACAAACTTAAAACCTACATTGCATCAATAGTCTTTTTGAAAGCATTTATTAAAATGGCAAGTGAGAAGTGTTAAAGCAGGAGCAAAAGTATCGCTGGTATTTTATTTTCAAAAAGGAGCTACACATTTTTCAGACAAAACTGAATTTATAAAATTTGAGGGTAGAAAGTGAAATATGTCATTATCATAAATGTCAGACTGTCAAAAAAAATAATAATAATTTTTAAAAGTCTCTGGAACAGTAAAGTGAAATGGGTAACAGAAGCTTGCAAGAGACAATAAAATACAACTGGAACCACCTAAGAAGTAAGAACCCAAAATGCACCCAAAGGGGGACAGAAAAGCCTCAAGCTTCCTTCTCTGAGAAGTCCAACTTGGTGTTAGATCATCTGTGCTGACTTTACTGCCAACTTCCATTAAACACTAAAGTTGAAAGTTATATTTCTACTCTTTTCCCTCAGTTTCCAACTATTGTTTTCTTGCTCTCATTTCCAACATGCCACAGAGAAACATTTTTCTGGGCCTATCTTTAGTGCCAGTTCAAATTAAGGATTTTTCATTCTTTAAAAATTAACTCAGAAATCTGTGCTTCCACTTTTGTCCTGACTGGATGTAGACAGGGAGTTGAGAGACAATACATCTTGATAGAGCTATACAAGCTTTAAAACATACAATGCTCATTTGGGTGTTTTCTTTAATTTGTTTTGGATCAGGACAGGGTATTTTAATTGGCAGGGTGCATTTTGATTGTCTTGTTTCCCTTGAAAGGATCTTATTTTCATTACCTTCTTTCATCTTTTCCAAAAACCCTGCATTTAGATCAGCTTGGCTTGCATTTTTAAGAGCAGTTCGCTTGGGTTTGGTTACTCTGAACACACAGTTGGTTATAGTCTATTGAGAAACAATGTGAGTAATTTAGAGTTATCATTTGCTAAAGGGAATACAACCCCGCAAATGTTTTAACTTGAAAACATACTAGATGGATGTGGAATGGACAGTACTGTCTGTCCAAATGATGGTTGGCTGTGAGTGTTGTTGTGTGCTAGCCACCCATACCAGTAACATTTCCATCTAGGAAAGGTCATTCCTGCCTGTGTTTTACAGGAATGGGGGAATATGAACCACAAGAGAGTTTGTGCAGTGTGTGTCAGCAAGTAAGAATGGGAATGTTTTTATAGAAGTGGAACCTAATATTGTTCTCTTATGATGTGAAAAATGTAAAAACTTTCGAGATAGGATTTGTCTTGGCATTACCTTGATCTTATAACATCTGTATACTACATACACATCAGTGAGACATTCAGACCATACCTTCTAGAATTCCCCTTAGCATTATTCTATATTTACTCAACTTTTTATCTTTCTAGACTACTGAAAAACTTTCAACTTTCAATTATTTCTTGCACATTCTCACCACTATTTCTTTTCCTTGGCATTACATTTAATCCAAACTCCTCAAAAGAGTTGCTAGTTCCTGGTGATTTATGTAATTTGACTTTCTTGAGTTATTCTGTTCCTTCCTTGCCCTCCAAAAAAAAAAAAAAA
>VXBX01000890.1:228832-253359 GCA_013400415.1 Scytalopus superciliaris
AAAAAAAAGAAAGAAAGATGGATAGAGCAGCAAAAGCATTCCACCAAAGGAGTATGGCATGCTGGCACTGCCACTGCATGCTGGATAAAGGGCACATCATATATATTTAGGAATTTTTAGGCCACAACGAAAAGCCTAAGATGTTCAAATCACAAAAAGGCCACACTGAGACACAGATGGAGTACTCAACATGGCCTAAATATAGAAAGATAATCTTCCTAATAGCCTTAGAGATATTCTGAAGGGTGGTTTAGTTCAAGTCAGGAATGAACATTTCTCAAGACAATCTTTTGGTGACATCCATTTAATTGCACTTTGGTTCACATTGTGGAGCACCTCAGAGCACACAAACTGCATTTCTTTTGGATGAACTATGTGAACATATGCTTCAGTGCTTTGAAGTTAAAGGCATAGAAGCCTCTGGGTCTGATTCTGCAAGAGCTAGACCAGCCTGGACTCCATCTCAATGAAGGGGTGTCAGGAAAATCAGGCTTTTCAGTAGACTATCACAGGCTCAGAAAACCCTGCAGAAACAACATTTCACACCACTATCATCAGGAATCAGTGCTCCAGGTACAGCTGCACCCAGGGACTTGCTGTTGCAAAAAAAAGATGAGAGCTAACTCCTGGAAAGGTCCTTGTCATGAAAATATCTGGATGTTCTCCAGTCAGTATTAGTGGCAGCTGTCTGAAAAAAAAAAAAAGGACACCTGTCACATCTTTACAAAAAAACCTGTGACGCTCCAAGAGCCAATAGTTGCAGAGCAGCACCAAACTGCAGCTCCTGTCTGAGCCCAGCACATCCTGGCAGGAGGCAGCATTCCCCTTGCAGCAGCCAGCTGCGATGCTGAGCAGCTTTTCCTGGCCAAGAGTTCAGCCTTATGAATGCCACTTTCACTCCAAATATTGGCTCCTATCAGCCCAGTTTTCATGCCAATGTAAAACTTGTTATTCAGCGAGAGTGGGATGAAACTAGGTAAAATAAGGGCTTGATTTACAATCAGCTTTCCACCCAGCTTTACCCACTGCCTGTGTGTGGCATTCAGGGCTTGCCTCAGCAGGTGTGAGCAGCCAGGAGTACTTGCATGGGTACATTTGTCATTTTGCAGAGTCCGCCCCAAAAAGCAGGTGCTAATTGATGGGTGTTAGTGCAGACACTTGGGGCAGAATGGCTCAGTGTTCTGCTCTGCTGGCATACAGCAAATGGGAACAGGCAGCAGCCACCATCATGCACTTCATAAAAACACCACTCCGTCCATCACAAGGGCCCTGAGACCACAACCAATCTGGGCTGAGGGGCACTGGCTGAGCCGTGGTGGGAAGTTTACACAGCACCTGCCTGTGTTATATCTGGCACCCATCCCCATGGGCAGGCCCCATCCTTCATCAACAAACAGACAAAAAATCCACATACTTTTATATTTTTTTAATATATATAGCTTGTGTCCAAGGAGCAGTGAGTGTTTGAGCTAATTCTGATTTCCCACTTCTGCCTGCTTCAAAATGTCTCCTCTTGTGAGCATGCAGGGCTCTGCCACTCATCCAGCAAACCTGCCCTGGGGGGAGTGATGGTTGGTGCCTGCTGCCACCGATTCAGAGGCTTCCAGCCAGGAGCACACAGGAGCCAGGCTGCCACTGCAGCTCTGGGGGAGGGCAGAATGGGAAGGCTGCACCGTTGGGCGTGCTTTGGGAGGCACCTCGAGTCTACCCCAGAGAACTCCAAAGCTGACCTCAGGGTGCCAGAGAGGGACTGATAACAAAAGAGAGACACACACATGATGACCTCTTTCAAGCCAAAGTTTTGTGTCAGATCTGTTTCTTTTCCTTCCCCTTCTTCAAAACATTTTCCAAATATCTGTCAAAAAGCATGGGGAAGGTGTGAGGTAAACTGCACAGAGGAGAGGTTTTGCATTCACTCCTGAAAGTGTTGGCAATCCTGCAATTCATAAGGGAGATGTCCCACTGAGAAAACTTTTAGTCCTCACCTTCAAAGCTTTCCTGGCAGTGGGAGCCCTGCTTCCAAATATGCCATGTTTGCTACTGTCCAGGATAACGGGGTTTTGGGACCATACAGAGACAAACTTCCAATGGTGCTACTCCCTTCCAGTCCTTGCTGACTCATGATGCTTCCGTAAAGGCTTCGCAGCTCTGTTGTGCAAGAGTCAGGGTGTCACCACAGCTTCCCCTGTGTCCGGGGTCCCAACACCACATGCTCAAGCAGACAGTTCCCTCTGGGCTTACACTGGCTGGCACAGAGACAGCCCCAATGCCTCAACACTGGGTTAAGATAGCCATTTGCCATGGAGAAATGCGTGCCTGGGAGGCTCTCAGACTCCACTGTAGTTAATATTTTAAAAAGTATTTCAGCAGCTCAGGAGATTGAGTTTCACAGAAAAATTGTTCCCAATAGTTGGGTCCCGTTTGTATTATATTTAGGTCTGCTTAGCCCTGAGAGCACCCTCCTAAGGCATGAAAACAGAGGTAGACTAAGGGAACAAGAAAAATATATTTATCAGAAGTTGCACTTTAGGAATAGGGATTTGGGGACCTCAGTCAAATCTGTTGCTCTACTTAGCGTTTCTGTCCAAAACACTACTACAGATAGTACATTACCAAACATACCAGCTCTACCATCCTTTCGATATGTAATCACAAGAAGTTCAAGAGTCTGTATGTCCTTCAGGCAACTCCTTGAAGAAGAAAATGAATGTTTAAAAAAAATAAATCTATCTTCTGGCTGTGCTATTAGCTTATTTAAAATGATTGTTTGAAGCAAATAATAGAGTAAATCACCACATTGGTATTGTTTGTTGCAACTGTCAAAGATTTACTGAGCCATTACTTCAACAAGAACAGAAAAGCTCTGGGAGAGCAGAAGTAAGCTTTGCAGCATGATACCTCTTTTCCATGGTGGATGGCAGTTGTGTTCTTGTATGTCCAGGGGTTATGCCACAGCTTTTTCCTCCATGTTTCAGTTACGTTACATACAATATCAGGGTAGCAATATGAGAATGTCTTAGCAAGATAATTGCATGCCCTGTGAAGTTCTGTAGCTTGTTTCAATAGCTGTTACAGTGATGCCTTGAAATGCTTCTGAAAATTTACTATTATTTGGCATGACTGCTTTTTCTCCTGTATTGCAATACAAACTACACAGCAGTTAAATGAGATGGTCCCTCATGGCTGCAGCTAGTAGTTTCACGTCAAAACCTGACCTGTCTTTTTTGAATCTGACACACACACACAAAATATTAAAAGATTAAAAAAAAAAAATCCATGCAATAAGAAAAACAAATGAGGGACCAAAGGCAGTGTTCAGCTGTTAAATAGCAGACATGCACAAAAGGCCAGTGTGAAAACCAAGACTAATCTCCCCATGCAACGTACACTGTATTTGCAAAAGTCAAGTGCTCAGGTCTCTACAGTGCCATGTGCATTAGGCATATTTGTAGTGTGTTGTAAAGCTAACAGGCTTAGTTAAGCAGAGGTGTGTGGTCTTTTAAAGTGTATTCCCAGGGTGTAACCTCCCTCCTCAAGAAACTCATTTATCACTGTGATGGTTTCACCTCATTTGAAGCCAAGTTATTGTCACCCTTAAAATAATGTACTTTGACAGGAAAAAATTAAAGTCATGTGAAAAGTTATACAGTCATCACACTCTGGAGCCAAAATATAGACTATTGTATCAAAACATAAAGCAGATGAAATTTTTTTCTGTGGATATATTTAGGTGGTATTTACTTGTACCACAGCCTTTTTTTTTTTTTTTTCATTTTGCTTCTTCTTTTATTTTTTTTCTTTAACTGTATGTAAGTATTTAGATAATGTGCATTATGGAATAATACACATCCTGTGGTTCACTGTCTTTAAAGACAGGTGTACATGCTTCATAGCTGCCTCAGTACTGCAGTCCAGGCTTGTAAAATGTTAAGCCACTCTGAGAAATGTGCAGATGTATTTAATAGGGAGTAATGATTGGTCACCCCCTAGTGCACAGTTATATTCCAGGTGTAGGTGTCATGAGTGTGCTTAATCTTGTCCTGTCCTATTCCACAACTGATGCTTGCACTCTTAAATCTTTCTCTTCAACGCTTCATCCTCAAAAGTTGTCAAGGAACCAAGGTGGAGTAGACTAAATGAAGCTCTAAGTGGAAATGGTTTCTAGTTCAACCACAGTTTCTTTAAGAAGCTCAGTTTTCAGATATGTGTTTTCAAAACAGTGCAAAATACATTGTGTGCTCTGAAGGAGCCTTGCAGGAACACTGTAAGTCTGTGCTTCTGTGCTTTGCTTGAATTACAGACTCTTTTTGGGCTTCTGCATTTCATCTTTTTTCTCGGGTTTAGTTTTTGTCTTTTTGCTGTCATCTTTTGGCAGAATTTATTTTGGAGACTTCTTGGATCATTGTAGTTTTTCTAAATGGCTTTGAATTATTACATTTATTATTATTAAATAAACAACTAAAATCAACTCTGAAAGGAATTTTTATGTCTTTATGCAACTCTTTTCACTTCTATTGTTTTTCAAAACATTATTGAAGTTTATCTGACCTCTCTGTGAACATGCCATAGGGCATTCTCTGTGGGGCTGTACCTGTTAGGATCACCAAGTACTTCCTAAACTCTACATGAATTCTCTGTTTCCCCTCACTGCAGTCTGCTTTTTCAGCTCAAAGACAAACCTTCAAATCTGTATTTAGGCTTACAGTTAAGTAGTCTGAATATTAAAACCTTGTGAACTAACTCAGTGAAATCAGAAGAAAGATGTTTAGGGAACTGGAAATGAAGCTTGGATAGGGTATGAAAGTGGCAGGTGGCATCAATTATGAGAGGTGAGACACATAAATAAAAAGGAAGGTGGATAAAAAAACGCACTTTCATATAAGAGTGTTTCTCCTGCCTTCCTTACCAGGATATCCTCTTTTGTATGTCTTTATCTTACCCAGTCTCTTTTACTGAATTGTTAAGCATATGAAAAAACAACTAGGTGATTTTTCTTTGTTCAGATACTAACACAATAAGAAGAAATAATTGTCCAAGGGATGCAATGGGAGGTGTTGTGTTTAAGGGCTGTCTTAAAAGTCAGACCACTCTAATTATTTTAAAATTGCAAAGCTTCTTAGTAAAAACTCTGTTGCAAATCCTGCATATGTAATATGCAATTTTGACAGAAACAGCTTGTTTTATTGGAATTTCATTCTGAAGAGAACAGCACTTTTGACAATTTGAAAACATGCCTTGAGGCTACATTCACAATTTAATATTTCAATTTTTATTCTGACATAACTTTTCATTTACTTTTTTCTTAGTTTACCTCGTACTCATATAACATATGATCAAAATCCTACCCACACAAACCATAAGAAAATTAAATGTTTCCATTTTGTCAACTGAAGAACCATCAATCCAAAACAAGATGTTTGGGAAGCCTGGTTTCTGGAAAATGTTAAATGTTCCAGGTTCTGTGCCAGTTTAATACACAGCTAAATGTCAAACTATTTTGCAAAACAAAATTCTGTTTCTTTGCAACAAAATCAAGTAACTGGAGAACACAAAAATATGAGGTCAGGTTAGTAGAGAAATCACATTTCTCTAAATACTGAGCTTAATACTGATAAAGGATTCTGTTTTCAAAACTGGGTACTACTCATATTTAGGGGTCCATCCTAAACTGAATGTGTGCGTTTTCTTCCTCCTTTGCTCAAATTGCTCCTTCAGCTTCTCAGACTTGCACTCAATTTCTGATGCCATTATGGGAAAAATTCAACAGAAAATTTTTGCGTTTGCAATGTGATCAATTTTAATTTATTCATTTCCCCGCAACAATAAGTAAAGCGGCCAAGACATATACATATTATGCTAGTGATAAATGTCTATTGCAATTTTCCAGCTGTCTCCCACGAACAATTTTCTCTTGCAGAGCAAATATTGATGTCCACTTGGGAACAGTTCTGATACTTACTGAAGCAGATTCAAATTGGTCCTGAACTGTTAATCCACACAAAATTTAATTACTAAAGAACTGGAAGCAGCTGTAATGAGTAACTTTAGGTGTGTCTTGAAACCTTCTAATGCTGCAGAGGCTCTCACCAAATTTTGTATTTCCCCAGCACCACGTAAATTAAATCCTTTTTTTTTAAGATGCCTTTTCTCCATCCCTGTATAGATCTCACCTGGAGCTATTTTCCCTTGCTAGTCCCATTACTTAAGAGCAGTAGATAGCTTAAAACACTAAATATATCAAAGGCAATTTCATGTGTTTGATTGGATAGCAAAAGTAGTACCAGTGGACATAGAAATATTCCACTCTGGAGGGTCAATGAAAACTCAAAATAAGGTGAAAACAGCATTGATGAGACAAAGGTTATTTGTATAATAGTCACTACTGACATTGAATATTAATGTTAAACCTACTCTGTATGTCCTAAAATGATGAACAGACGAACTAATGGGCATACAAGAAAGCTATCAGACAGGAAGGGTTTCTTCTACCCTTGAGAAAAAGATGAATCAAACACAGAATAAAAGGCAGACGTGGATAGAGGAGATTAACTAGGTTGTTAAACAAGCTGCAAATAACAAGAGGAGTGTTGACAAAAACAGTAGAAAGTATGTTCTGCAGTCACAGACTGCAAAACACTGATCAGGGAAAGGATTTGGTGATGACTGTTGACAGACACTTAAAACCAGTAACCTGATGTCTGGTAGCAGTTAGGAAAGCAAGCAAATATGGGGAAGTGTAAACAGAGGAACAGAGCACAGATTTCAACAGATAACTGTTGCTGTGCCCACACCCTGAGCACTGTATGCTGCTTAACAGGAACCCAAGAGTAGGTACAAAGGAAGTAATCCAAAACATGAGCTTAAGAGCAGGCCCTTACAACTGGGAACATCACTCTGATGTGGGGCAGCCAACAGTAAAGAAAAGCTGCTTGGCAAAAAGCATTTAAAGGAAAATACCAACTCAAATAACTTTAAATAGAGGGAAATTTAAGGGAACACAAGGCAATTCAGCAGAGGCGAGACAGTGCTGTCCAGTGAGAACTTTCAGAACATATACTGAAAATCCTTGAACTGCATTTTTATAGAGCTGCAGCTATTCCTGTGACTGGGAGCACAGCATAACTTCCAAAGAGCATTTTGGCATTACCATGTGACTCATGGATATGGAATTGTTCAGCATGCTTAGGGGGCCACAGTTTGTACCATTGTTAGAGGCGTAGTTCTCTGCTCTCATGCACCAGATCTATCCTTGCCAAGCCAATTTGGATGCATTGTGGTAATTGAAACCATGTCTTTTCATGCACACCCTCTAGTTGCAGAATGGAGATTTTAAAATTTATGCATGCAATATTGAAATTGGAAAAGCAACATTTCAGTAGGGAACTCTGATTCAATGCAGTTACATGCTGGCCCTGCTTGTATCAATGCTGTGGTTTAGATTAGGAGAGTTTTACTTTTAGAGAATCATCTAGCGAACCGGCCCCATTAACACACATGATTCACATTGTGGAGCAACCTCAGGACACACAGACTTAACTCCTTTCAGATGAAATTAAACCTTGAGACCACTATCAAACCTCTAGCTGTTCACAGGCTTTTATTGCAGGGGTCAGAGCCCTTATTGAAGCTTGAAGTAACCCCCCTGAAACAAGAACAGTCTGGGTCTCAGGTCCTAAGCACTGATTCTTTTGCTCATCAGATTTACTCCTGCTGGGCTACAGAAGTTGCTAATGGAGATATAGCCTATCTTTATTTTGAAGCAATAGCTCCTCACTGCAATTCCTGAGCAGGCTTTGGTGTTTTGCCCAGCAATGTTTATCTCCTGGAGTGGCTGTAACTAGTAAACATCAGGGTTGACCTAGGAAAGACATATCCATGCCACAGGAAGGGGACATTGTGGAAGAATTATCATTATCTTCATTGTCTTTTGAAGACAAAAATAGAAAGCTCCAAATGTAGATTGACAAAAAGAAAATATCTGTCTTAAGGACTAGACACACAGGTCAAAGGAAACTGATAAGCCACAGAGCTTCTTTTCCTCCCAAAATATTATTACTGTGTAAATACGAACCATGCAGATGGCTTGGCTATTTGCCAGTTCCACTTGGGTGTGACAAGCAGCCTTCATGGTTGAAAAGCTATTTTTCTGAACCGCAAATGCCCATGGCCACGTGAGACATCTATTTAAGATCTGACCCAAGTAGAACCAGACATAAAAGACAAAATAACTGGTGGGGCTCTGTGCCACCCCTGAAGCTACTTTGTTTTTTAACAGTCCTTCATAAACTTGCTAGGGAGCCACCTAAGACAAGTTCAACCCCTTACCTGGCAGCTACTGTCTGCCTGCAAAATATGATTACTCAAAGATGTATTTTATTATGATGCACTTTCAAAACTTCCTGTGCTTAAAAGAGTTTCTTTTCAGCAGACTTTTTAGACAGGTCCTATCCATTAATCAAAAAGACAAAATGCCCTGGAGTGGACTGTGCTCCTCCAAAGGAGCTGTAAGAGCAGGTTATTCAAGAACTCATTTGCGGTTATAAATACTCTGAAGTGCAGAGCAGGAGTATCGGCAGTGGAGAGCACATTAGGAGCTGATGGTGCAGCTGTGTGAATATATTTCCCTTGACTTGTGTGGCATGGGGCTTAGAAAGTATAAAGGGTAGGAAGTGAGGTGGAACTGGAATTCAGAGCGATCAGGGTCTCTCTGCACTGAGAGCACGTTGAAGAAACAGCTGAGTACATAAAACCTCATAAAGAAAACCAAAACAATGATATTCCCTATTGTGACTGTTTAGTCTTTCTGTAGAGACTCGTGGGGTCTGGGCTATCATCTATTTTTAATATCACTTGACCTGAAAATTTATGCTACCATCTGGAGAATGTGAGGATTTCTGTGTTACAGACTTAATACTGTCAGGGAAAAAAAGAAGGAGGGGCAGCAAGGGAGGTACATTACAAAAAATGTTTAAACATTATTCAGCAAATGCCACTCATTGCTTTACCTTTTTTTGCTAAAGAGAATTAAACAAAAGTATGTATCTTAAATTGCAAAATGGAAGAATATAGGTTGATATATGAATTCATGTATATAATTTCAGACAATATTTGCTCTGCATTTCTTTCTATTTCAAGACATTTACTACCTTAGGAAACTAAGGTAAACCTTCCAGAAGTTTGTTGTTAATTTGTCTTCGTCATAATGAATTGGAAATACTGAATGGAAGAGGAAAAACAAAATATATTTTAAAACTTTGTTATATTGTTCTTGCTATTACATTTATAATGTTTTGATTTCTGGAGTCATCCCCAAATAAGGAGATTGGTTTTTAAATAATGACATATAAACATCAAAAATAAATACACTTCAGATTTTTTTTCATATTTAAGAATTAAATGCTCATGCTTAAAAACCTCTCTGAAAAGGTGACAGCTTGAACCCTTGTAAAAATTGCCATTGCTGCAATGTCAACAAAGCAAACTATGTAATTAGATTTTCAATAAAGTCACGAAAGTTAACAGCTCTGTAAGACAGTGAAGCAAAGCCCCACACCAGAGCAGGCTTAGTGTGGAAGAGGAGGATACTGGACCTCCCACTGTAAGAGTCAATCCCAGTCTCAGGGTCACCTGCAGTGTTCCCATAAAGCAACATCTGCATCTGGATACACAGGGTACCAAGGGAATGATCATTATCCAGTGTGATGGGTGGCACGAATGGCCCATGCCCAGATTGCTTAGTGCAGTAGCCCTCCAGTACTGGCCACAGTCTTGCCCTTGATTGCCTCTAGGCTCATGCGGTCCTACACATACTTACCTGACTTTCTGGCACGATGGGAGAGGAGGTGCTCATGTCCAGAATCATGTCTAAATCAAAATTAATTCAGACTTTATTGATGGAAATTAATGAGATGTGTGAAGATCATGGGCAATCAGAGAACCATATTTGATTTTCCACAGTCAGACTGTTTAAATCTTCCTCCATGCATACCTAACACTGCAAGTTGGCTTGATTTTTAGAGTTCATGATAGCACCCTGAAAAGATTCAAGAAATGTATTTCAGTACTTCTGGAAGTCAGGAAACATATTTAAAGGTCTGGCATTTGTAGCTAATAATTGGAAGACCAAGTAACTTGAATTCCTCAACGCCAAACTTTAAACCATTCATGAAATTATCCAATAAAAATAAGGTACTGTACTGCTTTGAAAAACTGATTTGAGATACCAGGAGAGGGATCACTTATCTTTGAAAAAAAGTTCACCACAGCACCTATAATTCAAATGCCTCCCTTACTGTCTGCAAACAGGCAGATTTAGAAGTCCCATTTTCTCTATATATAGGTTTTAATTGGCCACAAACTAATCAGAAACTATATTGTTATCAATGGAGCTCCATGAGGTAAGGAAGAGGCATTTTGAAACCCAAAGTGATCTTTTCCTTGGTTCTCTTTCTCAGATTCCTCCCAACTGTGGCTGCTTCCTGACCTGTCTACTCCTGTTAACCTTCAGCTTCTTTTTCTTCACAGCAGCTGGTAGGACTTAGACATATTTTCTCCCTTTTGCCATGCCCCTTTCACCCCACCTTTGCTGCAGCTCTAACTCTTACGCCTAGATTAAAGGGTGAAAGAGGAGTGGCAAAGTGCCGTAATTGAACAAGAAGCCATACATGAAACTCTCTGCTGACACAATCCAGCCATGCGAGTTAAGCAGCTGATCCTCCTTATCTAAATAAATATGCTGGCTGGGACAATGAGATCTTACTTCTTTGCAGACATACAGTACTCTGTTATCCTGGCAAGTACAGTATTAAAACAATCCGGATGCCCGAACAGAAATAAGTGGTTTAATATTTTCTTAAATTTGGAGAAGCAAAACTATTTTGTTCATGCTGCTCATCCAGCTGCAAACACTGTAAACATTGTATCCAAGACCTTCCTGCTAGTCTGACTTATACAGCATAATTCTTAATATTATTGTGTTGATTGCACAACCTGTGGAGGTTCTGGAAATTTGTAGCTAGCTAGCCCCCGAGAACTCAAAGAAGATAGTAGAAGTACTTGTTGCTCTTTTTTTACAATGGAATCTAACTCTCCTGTTTATAATTTTCCCTATATACTGTGATTCCTACTGCAAAGTAATGAAGCAGGACAGAACTGTTTTGGTTTTTCACAAGGCAGAGAATTAAGACAGTTTAAAGCACTGCTACAATATACACAGCTGTATATCAAGTTTGCATATTTATTGATTGCTTTTCCTTAACTATACTCTTACAAAATATTGCATAAGCATTGCCAGGAAAGGGCAAGTACAACCAGGTCCTCCTATGGCCTATGCCAAGGTCTCTGTCAGCATACACCAGAGGTATTATTTCTTACTTCCACTCATAAAAAGTGGGAAGAAAATAACTGCATTATCTATAGACTGTGCAAATCGTAATCCACTTGAATAATCAAGATGCATTCCCAAGTGAACTTATTTGGAGTTATTAATGTGACTAATGTGTTTCTGTATCAGCTATTTGTTTAACTGAGCATTGCCATTGCATTTTGCAGTGGTTGCTCACTGCATACATAGATGTTCATTGTTCTGACTCCAAGCTTTGTTCCTTTCTTTCACACATTGAGAAAGTTTTCCACAAACTGAGTGTTTATGTGTTGAGTGCAGTACTCCATGGACTTTAGGGTCTAATGGAGTGTGAGACGGGGCCTGTGGTTTTTCATCTTGTTTTCAGCTGTACAAACATCATGTACTTTTCCCTTCCTTTTAGAGGCCAGTCTATGGCCTGCTAAAACACCAGCACACAGCAGCATAGTTGCTGAGACTTTACAAGTCAAACTGGGAGGACCTGATGCCATTCACCTTAACACCAAACATACTGACAATGTTTATTTTCTCTGCTCCAGCCTCAGCTCTCAAATAAATATATCAGTGGCTGATTTTCAGTGCTCCTCTGAAGAAAAGCCTAAAAAAGTATCTCTTTCATTGTCAATAACAAGTCNAAGGAGAATATTAGTTCCTTTTTTATAAACCTTTTTAAAAACTGGTATTTATTTCAAGAAAGTTTTTGATACAAGCAGGGTTCTTGTTTTGCTTTTACACTTTACACTTTGTGAAATCCCAAAGGGACTGGAACTAGGTTGGTTGGTACTTTGTATATTTTTTAGCGTGTGCACCTTGTCTCTGGGGAAAGCCATTCATTAAATTGCTATTCTGGGTTGATGACATACAGATTTACTTTTTTTTTTCATCAAGAAAATTCTATAGCTGTCTAGAAAAAAAAAAGTCTCTCTTTAATTCGACACCTCCTAGATGTGTTTGAACCTTTAATTTAGCAGGGGAAAATGATTACCAGAAGTTAGCATAGATGCAATAGTGGTGCAATAGTGTACAATTCTCTCTAGAAGAAGGAAAGTCCAATCACAAATCTGTACTCTTGGAACAAAGATGTTCAAAATCTGTCAGTGTTTTGCAACATAAGCAGCAGGCTTTTTAAGGCCTTTTTTAAATGGAAATTTTTGCATAGGTGTTCAGAGATAGCTTAGTTAATGCAAAAGGAGTTCACAATTTTAATTGATAGAGAATAAGTGTCTTTTTTAGTGAATGCTAATTTTAGTGCTTGTCCACACCATTTAATATCTCCAGATTCCTTGAGCAGTATCTTTTCATCCTTTCAAACATGTCCATATAGTTATCCTGAATGATTAATATGAATTATATGCACAAGCCCTTTGACTGATTCTGATATGCTTGTACACTTGCATGCGTAGATTGCAAATGACAAAATGCAAAAACAGTTTCTGAAGTTTGCTGTTTAATCATACTTTCTGTATTCATGGTTCTCTTTTACATATATTCTTGGGACTATGATGTGGAAGCTGTTCGGAGCGATGACTGACTCTCACCACCATCTCTTCTGTCTTGATAAATATTTTCTCAAGTCTCACTAGACATGTGTTACAGATCTGTAAGCCCTTTTGAAACCAACTCATTCTAAAATGAAATAATTTATTTAAAAATTTAGACCTTGGTGTTATTTCTGTGTGGTTGTATTAGCTAAAGAAGATGTATAGAAGAAGCAGGATCCCACCATACTAGATATCTGCACTAAGACTTTTTGTGCCCACAAAAATACTAAGGATTTGGGAAATGGTGCTACCAGCCACACAGATGTCACAGCACCGGACCAACCTATCAAGTCAGAATTAGACTAAATTAGAGAACCTGGTTCCACAATTGAGAAATTTTAAAAATAACTGCAGCAAGGGAAAAAATTGACTCTGTAAAACTTGGGTCAAGTTTCTTCCTTGGGTCATGTGTGGTGCATTTGCTACATATGCAGATACAGTGCTGAACAACTATTTTAATCCTTGCTTGTGGAATTTTAGGTCTCTTAGATTCTTTACCTAACTAGTCACAAAAAACATTTTTGGGACAAGTCTTTTTCAAACACTTCAGGAAACCTGGCTTTCCTCTGCAGGGAGCACAAACTGAGAACAGGCAACTAGATGATACACAAAACTAAATGAAAATGTAAAAAAGAATTCATCACACAAGAGGTCATCTTCTTCAGGCATTTTTTTAAAAAAATGTATGTAAAAGCATAAATTTGTTCATCTCCTCCTTTTCCCATAATTTCTTTTTCTGTTTTACTGCCTTCCCATTTCCCCCCCCCCCCCCCCCCACCCTTTTTAAAAACAGGGAAGCTAATAATAATTGTACTCAGACCAAAATCTTTCAAACACACTGAGTATTGACATGTTGGTAATTAAGGTCTCCGCTCTCCTGTTG
Organism: Scytalopus superciliaris; assembly: GCA_013400415.1. Lineage (NCBI taxonomy): Eukaryota > Metazoa > Chordata > Aves > Passeriformes > Rhinocryptidae > Scytalopus > Scytalopus superciliaris. The sequence continues at coordinate 242,619 of VXBX01000890.1, forward strand.
TGACTTTTATTAAAGTCAATTTATATCTGTCAGATCCTGGCAGCCTGTGAGAATTCCCAGTGGGGATACTTGGAGCAGCTTTCCCCCATCATCATTAGCTGTGTGTCATTAATTTGATAATGTATCATAAGCATTTGATAGCCCTAGAGCCTGGCACTTTCAATTCAGGGCTTCTGTAATTGGCAGGAGCTATGTAAGAGCAAGCACATTCATCTAGACCCCAGATGCACACATACAGCCCCACTAAGCTACAGACTAGCTTGAGGATTTAGTCTCATACCAGGTGCATGTTTTTACTGTGTCTGAATTCAGGTATGTTTTGAGGATTACCATGAAATTTGGCTGGAATTTCAACTTGAATAGTTTGAAGAATTTTAGGTAAGAATGCCCAAATGAGACATGTACTGAAAAATGTGTAACTGATACTAGTAGCTAGTTACAGTACTAGAAACCTAAGCTTTTCACAGACAAGTAAGGCAATGTTTCCGAAAAGCTCAGCTTGTTACTACTTCACAGTGATGTAGCTTCTGTAACACCCTGCAAATGGCAGCAGCACTATGAAAAATCATGAAATAGCTGTAAAGCTAAACTCTTTTAATTTTCCATTAGTTTGTTCATCCCTCATATTCAAAGCTGAGTGACTAAATATAATGCCTGCATGCAGCAAAAATAGTTTGAAAACTGATTAGCAGCACAACAAGGGCTCCTTAATTTAAAAAGGCACATAGTCTGCCCTCTTCCCAATTAAACCCCATGCTGTGGGAAACTGATTTCACAAACTGGAACAGCTCTCAGCAAGACAAGCTATAGGACACAGACTAAGATCTTCCTCTGCCACCGTCAGTGCAGAAATGACCTTCAGTATAGTATGACGTAAACTAATAAAGTATCTAATCTCAAAAGTAAGATGGCATAGGAAATTACTGCTTACTGAAGCTAAGGAGACAAAGAGTTTCAGTTTTAATATGCCTTTTAAATTCTCATATGTGGAGTCCTTTGGATATATTTTACTGTATCCTCACTTCCCTAAGTGGGAGTGAGACGAGAAGAGAGTGTTTCCCAGCATTCTTGCCTGGAAGGCCTTCCAGGAAGCAATTCCTTGATCTCAAGCTTAGCCTCAGTCCAAGAGCATTAAAAAGCTGAGCCTGGCCCAGGCTATAAAGGGCCATTGTGTTCATTATAGGCAGAAATCAGACTTCATTGCACTTCTTATTTCAAGGAAGTAAATAGTAACTTCCATCAACAAACCAAAGGTGTGCCTGATGTAAAATCTTACAGTAGTATATCTGTTCCTACATTAAATTTTCTGTGTCCTAACAAAATCTATAGGAAGTACCTGAAAAGTGTTCAGATCATTTACTTTTTCAGAAGGAAACTGTGGCACTAACAAGGCTATTTGCTTTAAAGTTAATTAGTGATTTTGAGTGTCCTTTTGATTCTTGAAAAGCTTCACTCATCAGCAACTTACCACTGTTTTTCCCCAAGGCCATTCAGAAAACAAACTTACTTGTTTTCTTCCCACTAGTTCTACAGTTTCTTACTGTGGACATAATTAATTTTCAACTTCTCTGATGCCAATGTGAACTGGTTTGTAGCTGAAAGATTTTTGAACCTCGATGCAAAGGAAGGGACTGATCCTACCCAAGGCAATATATCTTCTCACAAGTAATTCACCTTTACCATCACATGCTGCTGTGAGACACCAATTTGCAATGACAAACATCTACTCATGTCCTTGGTCTGGGTGAGCAGGGCTGAGCAAGGAGACCTGTAGGCTGGGAGCCTCTCTGTGGGCATCATCACCCTTCCCAGGGGATTCTGCAGAAGAACTCACACTTCTTCCACGTGAACAACAAAATCCCACCACTGCCATGACTTGAGCATCTCTGTAACCACAGGAGAGAGGCACAGTTTGCTTTCCTGGGTATATATGCAGCATTCTACTAGGATAAGACTCAAAGGCCATTTGGTAACTTTCACTCATTTTGTGTCTCACTCCATTGCCTATTTCTTCTGACCTTTTACTGACAGCTCCCCGCCACAGCTGGACTCCACCACACACCATTTTGCCAGCAGCCTTCTGTCCCACAAGCATTCTCTATCTCACTACAAACTTCTCACACTTACTGGATCACAGTATCTTAAAACAGCACATTTTATAGAAATTCAGCTATTACTACTGGCATTAAGGATCAACTTGAGCTTCTGTTGCAGTTAACTGATTTTAGAGCTTTCAAATAATCTCTTAGGGAAAATGAAGAAAAATGAAAATTTTGTCAGTGTAAGAGCTGGCATTCAAGGACTCAAACAGAAACAATTTATTTTTAATTGGTGTAACAGCATAATTGGGACCTATTTCATTGCAGATGGAAAAAAACACAGCTTATTGTTTTCATGTGATGCTTTTCCTGCTCCTGCAGTTAGTAGGTGCATTTATTTCACAAAGGACAAGACTACAACGTGCTCTAATTGTTTGAAAGGAAAACTGATTTATAATGTATGCTGGAGCTGTAAAACCAGCTATTGTCCACGTGCACCCACTACTCTTTTGCTGAAGTGTTTAACATCCACTTATGACTAAGGATTGATAGTAGGACCTCCTAATGGACATTCTGACAGTTTCTTAACTACGTAGTTTCTGGCTAAGCAACTTTTTTTACACCTTGGCCTTAAAAATAATCAATCATAATTCTTACACATTCACATTCACATTTAGTGGGTTTGTTTTGGCCAGCTTATGGGCTTCTATAAGTACTGCAAAATCACACTGTGCATATAACTTTCACTGTGACAATAGGAGGCCTTAACTCTGGAGCGTGCAGATGCAGCATTATTCTACTGTACCCAGGGGAGTAGCCAGAGTTGAGGACAGTAGATATGATTTTAATTTTGACAAGACACTAAATTAATTTTTGATTTGGTAAACCCTCATAAGCTGAGTGTTGTTTTTTATAAGAAGTACTCCAGGACACTATTATGAACAATTTGTTACATGGTTACATATAGCTATCATATCTTGCATTTCACGTGGATATAACAAAAAATGAACTACATCATGTAGTTCAATGAGAAATGAATTTATAACATACTTATCTCATGATCAGACCTATATGAACAACTTATTTGCTCATATAAAGAGACCCTGAGATTTAGTTGCAACTTCAAACAATTCCATATTCTATAGTGTCCCTCCATTTCTGGTTTTCACAAACCTAAAAGTATATTTTTAAAATGCAAATTACATAGGTTTTGCCTTTTATTCTTTTGTCTAATGCAGGGTCAAACAGATCACTGGCACTAAAATAAACATTCATAATAATAATAAGATGGGGGAAAATACTAACTCTTCAGCAAGACATACTTTCATCTCTCATTATACAGGGGATGCTCTATTGCTATTCTTTAACTCATGGCATCAAAGGAAACCTGTAAGTCTTAGAAAGCTGCTTCATATTTCTAGATTATAATTCTCTTAGTTTCTTTGTGATCTGCACAGAGGTCCCAAGAGAAGGTCATAGGAAAACATGACTATTTCTTTAAGATTTTATTAGGGTATTTTGCCTATCTCATTTACATAGTCCCCTCTCATTTCTTGTCATTTGGATCTAGGAGTTTCCCTGTGTATCCATCATTTCAACCTGTAGAATTCAAAGTAGGTTTCAAGAGCATAATTAACATCACTTATTATTATAAATTAGCTGATGATGACCTGACCTTTTGGCTTGCCTGTTACTTTCCATTATCAGATCCTTGCCAGTGATTTTCAATAGTTCTTATCACCTTTCCTTCCTGCTATTTGCCAGATATTAGATTAAATTTAGATTGCTTTCTCTTTACCAGACAAAACTCATTCTAGTCCTGTCTGCAGTGAAAGTTTCTTTCTAAAAAAAAGAAAAACGAACAAACAAACAAAAAACCAAACAAACAAAAACCCCCATACCTGCATAACTAACCATTTTCAGCCACCCTCATGCTGTACAAGCCCCTAATAGATGATTTCCACTCTAAGGATAATGACCATCTGTTGCAAGCTGATATGGCAATATGCTTTGTTGTGTAAATTGAACAAATCTATGTTGCAGCTCAAGGTCACGTTATAGTTGTAGCTCTGTGTTTTCTTCTTTAAAAAAGTCTCAAACACCACAAACCTAGGAAATGAAAGAAAGACAGAAATGAAACCAACCAAACAAACAAACTGAAAAACCCTCTCAAAAATTACCCACCAAACAGAATCTTGTGTTAGAAGATGGGACAATTTTAGCTGGAAAAATCAAGTACTTGAAAGTCAGGAAACAGCAGTTCACAGTTACCCTATGGTACACCAATATCACAGACAGTTTCTCCATGAGATCCCTCCACATTCTCTAGAATGAACTGACACACAGCAAAGCACAGTCAAAGCTTCTTGCATAATTGTATTAAAGAGCTTGATTTTACAAACAAAGTAGTATTCATAGATGGACACTTGTTTTTCACTTTGTTAGGTTATGCAAAACAAAATCCAAGCCCAAATGTTGTTCAAGAACATATGATTGATGATTTGTGCTGCAAAACAAAATCCGAGATGAACATTTCACAAGTGTGGGTTAGATGCAAAGCTATTAACCCACTCAGGATCTGCATCTGACCACCCCGTAACAGCAGACGAATGAGAATGGTGTTGCAGAGGAGCATCCAGGAAGTAAGATCAAAAGAGATGTATAAAAATAAGGCTGCATGTGTGTTGCAGATGTTACTGGAGTCCTGGGTTCCTGATCCCCTTGTTTGTTTGCTTTTAAAGTATCTATGACTTTTGTAGGGCATGAGCAAGGTGATGGTAGTGGAGATATGCATAATGATTGCACCAGCTTCATCAAAACCAGTGAAGTCCCAAGACTGCCTTTCAGGTTAACAAAGAAAATTCACAAAGGATGAAAATTAAACAGCTTTAAGAGGGAGAAAGATTTCTTGTTCCCTATATAACTTCTTTAAGAAAACACTAGGCAGCCTTATCCTTTAGCTGCTGTATATCAGCAGCAGAAACCTGCAGGCAGGGAGTCATGTATAAATATTTTAACTGTAGTTGTTGTAAATTTGGACATTTTGAGAGAGGTTTAAGTTATGTGTGTTGAAAGGAAATTAAAAAGAACTTTAAAAATTGGATTTCTCATCTAGAAAAAATGTGCTTTTGGGTAAGAGCATGAATGCAGCCATTTCGAAACACACTTTGCAATATGCTGCTTCTAAATGTGGATAGCAATAGAGAAATAAGGAGAGAGTGTAATAAATGTGATTATAAATACAAAGTATTGTTTCCTATCTGTGTCCCTCAAATTCAGCATAGTATTGGGGAATGCATACCAGATCGCTGTGTTTAATAGCCTAAAGTAAGATTTTGCTGGCCATGTCAGAGTAAAAAGACACCTTAGGAGACTCTCTCCATTCCTCATTTACACTCATTTTAAAGTCTAAAATCCTGGTCAATTATATTGCTTATCTTGAAATATTATTTGATGATTTTGCGTCTGCATCTGTAAGAAGCTGTCCTTGCTGGCAAATTTAAATCTGTTAACATCATACATTTATTTTTCTTAGCAGTGTTATGTAGAACACATGCATTTGGTGGTGTGTGGTGGAATAATAACTCCTCTTAGATTTTCCTTAAATTTGAGCTGATTCAGAAGAACCAAACAATGGGAAAATATTTCTTAGAACAATTCTAGATTTGTTTTCATCCCACTGTTCTCTAGGTAGGTAACAATTTTATGCAATCTGATCTCTCAGAAGTATACACCTATACTGTGATCAGTAAAAGACAAAACAAGTCATTGGAAATCCCCAGTTAAAGAGACCCTGGTGAGAAAAATCTTAATTAACAGGAGATACGCAAATATTTCCTTTCTGAACTTAATGTTGTGGCTGAGATTTTTTCTGTCTCTTCTTGTTTCTGCTGTCCTGCTTCAAAAAAACATTTCCTGTGCAGTTGCAGTAAGTTTAACTGATACTTTGGTTATCCAGCATTTCATGAATCTCTTCAACATGATAAGTTTGTTTGGTGAGCTCAATTAGCTTGAGTACAGAGTTTTCAGTAAGAAGTATCAGCCTAGGGCCACACTGCAGGCAAACTCTTAAGCATGTGTTTAAATCCTGTTCAACAAAACATTGAGCTGATTTCCTTTTATAGAATGTACCCATGTTTCTATAAGTTCATGGGAATTTATTTTTTTTCTGAACAGGGACATTTTCTTTAAATTAGGACTATTTGAATTTTGGAACTGCCTGTTTAGAGCCATAAAATAAAAAAGGAGGGGAAAAAAAAAAAAAAAAAGGGCAAGTAAATTTTGTCTACTCTTTCTTGCTAGCTTGAATCAAGTAGTTTAGCATCAGCCATTCCAGAAAGATCTCCCTCAGATCATTCCACAAGAAATCTGTTAAAATCAGACTGAATTTTCATAGTGCAATAAAAAGAGAAATCTCAGCAAAGCTAAGAAAACAGTATCAAGCTAGTGTTTCTATTTGAATCAAAGCAAAATTTCTCAAGACAAGTTTCAGGGATTTACTTGTTCAGCTGACAGACAAAAGTACAGGACTGCAGCAATTCCTATGTATTTCTTTCTTTTTGATTTACAATATAAATTGCATAAATTATGCTTCGCCAGATATCAAACATCATGTCATACAGACAACCCTTAGCTGAGGAAAACTGGCATCCGCTTGTCCAGCTCCACAAGTAAGAGAAAGTATAAATAAAGCATAAATGATTAATTTAACCTTCCCCCACTGCCTCCCGTTAACAGCTCAAGGACCCACAGCACACTGTGCTCCTGTGATGTACCCAGTGCGGTAGAGCCTTCAAGACTGTGGCTAACCCCTTTCCAAGTACAAACACCTGTAAAAACAAAATTAGCCCTGCCAATATGTCTAAGAAGAAATGCTTTCCAGTAGGTTATAGATATAATATTCACCCCATTCAGGGGAATCCAAACAAAACACAAATGTCTTATTGGGGCAAGAGGATATTAAGAATAATAGACAGATTATATGATAGTTTATTGACGGCAAAGGAAGAGACATTAGTCATAGTTTTGTTATAAAATGAGACTTAATCAAAGAGGAGTGGGTTAGAGGTCATGTGTTCTATTTGTGCTATTATTATTTTTAAATCATTGAGACTTCCATGAGTGGCAAAAGAAATGATCCTGAACAGTGCAAAACAAGACAGACCTCACTGAAGCACTTCAAGATGAGCCAAAAGAGTCCACTGCACGAGCCCTGCTGGCTGTATGCTAATCTTCTTTTTATGTCTTTTTAACAAGGGATGACTGGGATCTAGGACCACCTTTGCCAGAGAATTTTGTTTCAACAAACCACTAAGCTGGCTGGGGTATTCTCAGTGATGTGTAGCAACTTGAGCAGGATATAACTTATCACAGAAACAACATTGTTCTTATATGTTGCTTATATGTTGCTTCTTTTCCTTCCACTATAAATTTTTAAAGTCAAACAAGATAACTCTGGTATGCGTATTTCATTTTTCTTCTAATTTATTATGTATATTAACTTCCAGATGTCTATTTTGATGCTGAAATGCCAGGGAGAGAGGCTCAAGCCATTCTCTAACACTGAACACTAAGTGATTTACTGCAATAACTGTGCAATTACATGGACAATAAATTTTAAAAAGTGCAACCATAACTGCACCTATATACTTTGTATGCAGAACTCAAATTTGCATGCTTAGGCCTTGGAGATATAGGTCAGGATAAAATCTTTAATACCTGAAAAGTTGCAATATGTTTGTTTATAGGTGAAACATGGCATCCTGCAATAACAGTATTAGAATTTCATTTCAAATCTAAGCCCATAATAAATTTATACCAGAAAACTGACATTTTAGAGCGTGAACTTAGGATATAATGCTCTTGAAAATGGGGTACCTTTGTTAAATGGCATTAACACTTAGGAGAGAAGAAAAAAACCCTTTTGTTTTCTTTGGCAGTAATTGAAGCCTCAATGATTTAAAAGTAAGAATTGTACAAAGATCTCAAAATGCCTAATATATATCTCCTTTCATACTAAAACTAAAGAGGAGATACTTCCCCATATACAGGGAAAAAAATCTTCAGATTTCCCTTAACTTCTTGCCCATGTAGCTTTTCCACTAACATTTTAAAAATAGCTGCGGAACTTGCAATGTTTTTTATTTTATACAACTTCCACAGCTAAATACACTTAGAAGGAAGAGTGCTTCTTCTACTATGCAGCCTATATTTAAGTGCTTCTATTTTTATACTGTTACTCCAAACTGCTTTCCACTGTTACTTTGGTGTCAGTCCCTTTAATTTATCCAGACTATTTTTGCTGCACCCACTTTATCTGCTGGCTAATTATTGTATCATGAAATATAAGGATTATTTAGTTGAGTCATTCTGGAGTCATAGTCTTCACTGCCTTACTTGTCTTTCTATTTTAGATCAAAGTTGTTCATCTGCATGATCTTATCTGCCATAGACTAAGGTCATCATGCAGCTGAGTGACACAAGACACAAATCACCTACAAAGCAGCTCCTGGACCACTTCACAGCCAGGAGGTGACTGGGTTCCTTCAGTCCATCCTTTTGTGGAACACACCTGGTCTCAGTCCAGATCACCTTAGCCCACTGCATCAGCAGCGCTTACAACTCCATTTTCTTCACAACTTATCTTACCCAGAGCCCTTTTCTGTGACAGCACTGTTCCACTGCCAGTCAAGTAGCACAGCCTCACCTAACAGTCACCTGTTTCTCCAATGAACCTTAGTGCAACCTTTGACCCATATAAAATGTCAGACCCTTCTCACAAGATGCAGCAGAAGATGATGTATTATGGTAGATTTTCTGCTTCGCTTAGTATTGCAGAAGCTTCTGGATTCAGCTAAGGAGATAGGAAGCAAATTCAAAATCCTGACATATTTGAGAGGGTTGGACCTATTTTTTTTTCCTCCTTTAATCATTCCAGTTTGTAGTCATACAATCATTTAGGTTAGAAAAGGCCTTTAAGATCATCAGGTGCAGCTGTTAACCCAACACTGCCAAGTCCACCACTAAATCCTGTCCATAAGCACAACATCTAGCCATGCTTAAAATTATAAGAATTATACTCATGAAAACTATTTGCTTCAAGAGCTTGTAGTTAAATAGTGTATCATACAGAAATAAAGGGGAGTATCACACATTTTGGGTTTTTAAATTTTCACAATAATCCTCAAGGGCAAATATATATACACATTTGAATATACCTATAGAGACTGTAGGTATATATAAGAAAAAGATATGAAAACAGTGTAAAGTCAGAAACAAGACAAAAGAGAAGGAGTATGGATTTTGAGGCACAGATGGGAATTGAAGAGAATGACTAATGAGGTTCATAAGGACTTTGCCTCTTGGAAGAACTAACATGAAAAGTAAATCCAAACAAAATACTCAGCAACAGTCTTTTGCCTTGACATCTTTGTCTCTTCAAATTATTATGTGTGTACAGTATTTTCTTTGTGGTTTTATGAATATGTGCATTATTTATAGACCATAAGTGGCAGTCTAGGTACCGATACCTCAGGGCATTTATTGGCAGTGTATGTATAATACTGGTGAAGGCCTATTGACCTCCTATGCAAGGTCTATATGAGTTCACAGTTGTGACAATATAGAACTGGGAAAACCTTTGGGAAACTTTTACATTTTTATGGGCAGCCTCTCCATTCTCTTATTTCTATAATTACTTCCCTAGCACTTGACTGAATCGCAGGGATTAGAGTTCAAAGAGTTGTTTAGTCTCAAATGCTTTTTTACAGACCTCCAGATAATTGTTTTGTCCTTCATTTGGATCCATCAACGTTTAGGAACTGGTTTTCTAGTGTGAGGGTAAGGATCTTGAAACTACCTCTGAAGCTCTGATAAGCACAAGCACATCAAGTGTGAGCTTTGTACCTGCACTGCTGCACTGTCCCTTTCCTGCCTTCATCACCTGCAGTCAGATTATCCCTGCACTGTACACATTTTTCATGCTTTTCACTTCATCATGACTTCAATTATGATGAGTTATTCCCCCAGTTGGTACTTTAACTTGCCCTTCACACAGGGATGGTAGTGAGGCAAGAAAACCTCTGACAGAAACTTATTTCCCCAAGCCACAGATTATCAGGAGGGGACAGGAACCATTCAGCATGTTACCAGTGAGAAGAGCATTTGGAAGCAGCTAGAAGTTTCCTTTGGTTTGTCACCAGCTCCAACATTTGAAGATGTAACACACCTCTGAGTCTATTCACCTCTGTCCTGTGGGGACCAGCTGAAGTGCTTCCTGTCGGGGTCTGGTATCAATAGCACTCTGAGGGGTCTCATTGACCCCTATAGCCTGTGCTCAAGTGGACAAGCAGCCAGATGGTCACACATTTCTGCATTCTTTCCCTGTGTTTTTCCAGCACTAGATATACATGGTATCATCTTTGTCTTGCAGATCTAAAGGGAACAGACCCCTGCAGAACAGCTTGGTTTCTGTACATGACAGGAATCAACATAGAAAATCTGAAAAAATTTAAATCAGTTATCAAAGTGAAGAAAAATCCAGAGAAGGTTCAGGGTTTTTTTCCTGAGTTTTAAACTCTTGTAAACATAAGGAGAAATGCAGTTTAAAGACACTACCTTCACAGGGATAGAAATATTCCCATTTATGTGATATGCACTCACAATAGTCACGTTAGAGTAAGTAATTAGTATAATCCTAATAA
>VXBX01000890.1:253384-270415 GCA_013400415.1 Scytalopus superciliaris
AGAGGAGAGGAGAGGAGAGGAGAGGAGAGGAGAGGAAAAAAAAATGTACTAGGATTCCCAGCACTTCTAATGAAGACCGAGGCATAAATCTGACACATAACAAGATCACATCACAGACACTGTCTACAGGCCAAACCCTTGCTTTATGGACTGGAGACTACCATGATTAACCCTTCAAAAAATACAGTAGATTTCCTAGTGCTTACAGCAAGCAGACTAGGCATGCTCCAGTGCTTGTCAGATGATGAGCAGTTAATCTCATAACTTCAGTCTCATCGTAGTGGTGTTCAAAAATATAGAAAAGCACATGCAGCTCTAAGTGCAACAAGTTCTGACAGCATGAAAGATGACAGATTTATGGGGTAGTAAGAGGAATAGATGGAGAAATAACAGTTTAGGATCCTGAGACTAGCCAATGATCTATGAAACAAGGATATGGAAGTATTTAACAGAAAGTAGCTTTTAATTACAGTAGCTAAGAGAAAGTATATAAAAATGTCAGCATGCATCACTGAGAAACAAAATCATATCATTATTTGCTTTCTCCCATGACTAATTGCATATACAAAATCCACCCAAACCCCAGCAACATGCAGAGCCACTGGTGAAATTCATAGAGGCCCCACCTGGCTTAGCTCTGGAATTTGCTAAACCATCTCCCCTACAGGATATAGATCCAGGTTTTGAGGCTTGGACCTGTCTATCTGAGAACTGTAGGTATTTAAGTAATTTATCACATTTAATTTTCAATTTTTCAAGCCATGTTACTTATATTTTTTCCCAGGGAGGATTCAGTTTAATTTGATATTGTCTAACTTTTCCAACCTTATGACCAGACATATAATTACCAGTGCCAAGGTCTACAACAAGGAGACAGAGTGTAGTCTAACTTGTTCATTCTTGTCTCTTAATTCATAAAAAGTCAAAATCCTGGAAAAATATTTGTAAAACTATGCCTGATAAAATATATTTGCAGTTTTTCCTTTCCTCATGCCATGTTACACACTCAGCCTTTTCTTGCATCTGCTGAATGTATTTTATTAGCTGGAGGTTTGTCCACATATCAGTTTTAGAGGGTCTGAAAGCCTCTTAAATGCTTCACTAACTTGCTGACACAACACATTTGCCAAATATTGTAGATTCATTACAAAGCTGGAGATATCCAAGCTTGAGACACTTCTCTCCTTTTTCCACCATCATCTCTGGGCTCCTTTCATCTCCTTCCTCCTCCTCCTCCTCTGTGCTCCTCTACTCCTTTAATCTCTCTCCTGCTCTTCCTTCCCCATCAGAACAGGAATGTGTGAACATTTATCTGTGTCTTTGCTAACATGAGCTTTCTTCCACTTACTCCAACCATTTCCTACCTCTCCAGGAGCAAAAAGAAAAAAAAAAACAACTCAGTTATCACATCTCATTATTGCTCAAAATCTTAGCATAAAATTCAGAGCTGAATAAAATTCACCATGCTGAATGCTATATATGGCCTGAGGTTTGGAAGTGCACCAGTTTTCTAATGAAATGGAGAACTGGAGAGAAATAAGTTAAAAGGACACAAGAAACCTTCCTGCTTTTGCACAGCCCCTCCTTGACCTGGCTGTCTGGTATTTGTAAATGTTTTCAATCAACTCCACTTTTTATCATGACCGCCCACATTACCTAGCTCCAATTTTGCTCTGAGCAGTGGTACATCTGTGCACCACAGCATGCTGAGGCCTGAATATCTCTAATTAGGAACTTAACACCTCTAAAATGTTCCATATGGACTCATCACAATTAGAGTCTGCTGCTATTTCCACCACGGCTGCATTTGGTTGAGATGGCTTCATTGCGTGACCTGTGACTTCAAGGTGCCTGTCTTGGTTTTCAGCTTCCTTTGGCTCCTGAGTACTTCTTATAATATGATCATGCCCTTTTCTGCCCCTTCTAGTCTGTTCAGAAATGTTACAAAGCAGTATAGTTTCTCCTCAATGACTCGAACAGCAATTAAAAATTTAAAAAAAAAAAAAAATTAAAAGCGTCATTTTGAATGTATCTTTAATGAAACATAGAGACTGGACACATGCAGTAGTTATGGCAGAAGATGCTTTTGTAACTCTGGAATTCTGCACGTGTCCCTCTAGCCATGGCTGGCACCACCTGCAGCTGCCCAGCAGTTTCAGGGAAGTGGCCCGCTCGCACCGTGCCGCATCCCAGGCCACAGCTCCTGGGCTCTTCCCACCCCGGGGGGGCTGCAAAGCAGCCAAACAGGGCTGCCCGCAGGTCTCCGGGAAAGCTGGCTGAGCACCTTCATTCTGAGCTGCATACTTGGGAAGCCTTAAGTGCGTTTAAGTGACCACTAGAGGGAAATGTTGCTCTGTTAACGAGACCTCTTTGGAGGGTTCTCATCTATTTTTTTATTTTTTTTAATTTATTTTTAGAGGAAGTATATAAAGTCTATGTTCTACCTTTTAATATTTTTTTCTCTGCTTATTACGAGGAAAAAAATCGGACTTAAATATTCATTTTCTTAAAACAGTTATATATTTATCACAGTCCAATTAGAGTAAAACAAACTATCTTTAGTGTATGAATCTGTCTTTTCCCTCTAAATAATGACTGAACACTTTTTGCTGTCTGATTTGGGGGTTTTTGCTGAAGGTTTACAGAAGGAATATAGTTTCAGTTCTCACTATCTCTTCTGAATACAAAGGTTGAAACCTACAAAATACCTTTCTTTTTTTCACAAGTAGAAGTAGTCCCAAACTGAGAAATACTTCCATTAATTAAATTACAGGGGGTTTGATTAAGAATTGCAGCTCCTGTCTCTAAGTCATTAAGTAATTTATTGAATCATACCACAATAATAAATCATACTGTGATGTTCCAGTGTATACAATCATTAAGCACTTTGGAGTGCATGACTTCCTGATATGATGTGTCTACATTTTTAAATAAATGCATGCCTGTATTCTCCTGTTACTTGTGTACTGCAGGCACCTCCTGTTCAAGTGCCTAGAGTAGTGAGATGAATTGGCTGAACTCTAACAAAAACTATGGTCAGTAATAAAATATCCAGGGAACAGCAATAAAATCAGGCATTCCCCCCAAAAATGAAAAGATAGTTTCTTCAGATAAAACATGAAATACAATCAGGAGATTGTATTGCACTGTCTGGATAAATATTTTTTTTTAAGTGTAAGTACTAGTACTTAAGTATGTGGTAATATTTTGGAGTTTTTGAAAACCATGACCTGAAAGTTTTTCAAGGTGTTTCATAATGAGAAGCAGTTTTTAAGAACAAATAGTGTCCTTAAAACAGAGCTTTCTTAGACAGTATTGAATTGAGTGAATCATGACAAAAAGAACAAGTAAACACAACAAAAAAGAGTGGATAATGTCAAAGGACTTAAGATTTGTTGTTGGGGGGGCTTTAATACTTATTATACATGTAGCTGTATTTTTTTTTTTTTTTAGTTTGATCTTAAAAATAAGAATTTTTCTTTATTATTTTCTATTTTGCCACCCTGTAAGGGATTCATGTATTTTCTGATGTCACTCAGACAGGAGTCCTAAATCATCCTTCCACAAACTATTTCCAAGCTTGCCTAATGCTATAATAAACCTGTCCTAGGTTATGTTATGCCAAGCTACTGCCAGGTATAATGAGAAGCTTTGGATGCAACATCCACAACTTATGAAAGCTCAGATTTTGTTTGTAGCAGTATATTTTGTGCCAGATTCATCCCAGATGCAATTGAACAAAATTTATGAAACTAGATGTTTACCACCACTGAGTAAATATTATAACAGACAGTAGTAAGTGTTGATCACTCAGTAACAACTAATCCTAGATGATGGAGGCTGTTAATTATTGGTTGTAATGAAAGAAGGTGGAGGAATTTATTTTTTTCATATGATGAATAGTTCATATTTATTATTGGCTAAATACACATGCAAAGTAACAAGCACATGAAATTTCCATTGCTTCTCACCCTGAAAATATTGCTGCTGATGTCTATGATAACTATTTCAGTATTAAGAATATTCAGGATTAGCCAATCATTTAGGAGAAATGGAGTGTAAAGGTAAATTTCAGCACAGGAATTCATCCCAACAATTAAAACTGTTTTCTGGATGGTGCCTCCTCTACTACCCTGTGTGAGCCCCTGCCTTGCTTCCATCAGGCTGCCAGGTCCAGGGGACAGTCAGACCACACAGGTCCTTTAAAAAAGACGAAATAAATCTCATCTGCAGCATATTTGAGAAGCGTCAATACCTTGATTTTCATAGGCTTATTATTCACATTGCAGGTAGTTTCTGGAGAAAATCATACCAAAATAAGTGGCTCCATCACAGTGGGGGAGTTTGGTCTTTCATTTCCTGAGTTTGGATCTTAAATGCTTTTAGGCACTTATGTACCCTGGAGACACTTTTTACACTGTTCTGATGGGCACAGTACAAACACTAAAATCTACAAACAGATTAAAAAGCAGTACTCCTAGTGTGTGTTATTTAAACTGCTATAAGGATAAAAACTTCAATTTGTTTCACAACAAAACTATATTGTTAGTAACCTTTTCTTCTTATCAGCGTCATTTATTGCTTCTATTGGTCTGGTGTATTAACATCTCTGTTAAGAAGAAAGCATATTTTTAAGTGCAAATTCAGTACAGATTGTTTCTGATCTAAAGCTCAGCTGTAGAGAGTACTTTTTGTAGCAAGAAATCTAAATATAACAATTAATATTCAACAATTTCTATGAATAAAGTCATCTAACAATCTTTATACAGCTGGAAACTCTGGACTACATGATGAATTTTGCTTATTCTTGGGAAAGAAGTAGGTCATCATAATGCATAAATAAAGTCTGATAAACCACCAAATAGCAATAATGGCTGGTGAGGAGGGGGGACAAATAAGCCTTGCAATTCATACAGGTAGTATGACACAACATACATTATCAGAAGCTGATGTGTTCAAACATTCATCCAGGCTGTTCCTTCCTACACATAATTCAGATCAACATTTCAAAATGTTTGTGTTAGCACTCTAATTCAAAAGGACCTTTCTATGACAGTTTGACCCAGACAGTCCATCAAGCCACTTATGGTTTGGTCTCCATTAAGTCCATATCTGCATAAGCAGAAAGAATAATTTTTAAATTATTGTTGCAAACTAAGTTAAACAATTGAGAGTAAGTTGTAAATAGGTTCTGTTTACAGGAAAACATTCAAAAATGGTGTTCTTTGTTTTTCTAACTTGGGATATTGGCAGTAAGAAAAATGTACGATGCACAGCATTAAATTATGCTACCTCTTTCCTATTGAAAAATTGCAATTTAAGTTAGATTCGTCCAATTACTTTCCTGCAAGACAGACATCATTATCTAAATGCCTAGTGTTAGGCAATAGGAAATAAACTGAAATGTACTATCATCAAAAAGAATATTTGATCATGCTTTCAGTGGGCTGATCCCATTACAAAAAGCACATTTTTCATTTTAGCTATAAAATGAGCTACTCACAGCTCTTTTCCCTGGACATTGCAAAGCAACCATCTAGGACATGCTCTGAGACTGACAACTTTCTTCCATATATGGGTAACATTTTAATTTTCCCTAAACTGCATTTGAAGTCTGTTATAAAATGTGTAGGGATCAAAATCCCTCCTTCTGAGCCAAAACATTAAAAGCCAAGTGTTTTAAAACTTAAGATGACCGAATGCCAGGCAGATTACGCACCTAAAGTTCCACGCAGATGTACTCCACAGGCAAAATCCAAACTCTGTTTGGGTATGACTGAGAGGTCGGAAGGAAATCTTTTGCCTGGAAGGAGAAACATGCAGAGTGCACCTACCTTCTGTATATCCATTCATAAGCTCTGTGCCTGGATATGAAGAAATAGGAATACATAAATCAATTATAGAGTCTAGTGGAAAAAAGCAAACCAACCAACCTGCCTTAATTTCTCAGACCAAGGAGAAAAGCTAACATCTCATGTTATTTCCACCTTCTCAATGAAAACCACTGTAGTGTAGGTTATATAGGTACTAAAGTACAGCTTATACATAGGAGTAGCTGAAAATTTCAGCAATTGCACAAATGACTAGAAAAGTGGCCTTCCTTTCATAACAACACAAAATAGTAGTAATTCACTTCAAGTTAGAGTGCTCATATTCAAGTTAAACCAGTTTACGTGGCAGATGTTATATTCATGATGGTGTATTTATGGTGCATTCATGGGGGTGAAAGATATACCCTATTCAAAATGAGTTGTAATGATCTATGATGGCTAGACTTCATTCAAAATAGACATTTCTCAAACACATATTTTTAAACATTTCCTATGCAAGTGTAAAATACAGTGGTTTCCAGAAGATTTGTCTTAAATGTACTGAACAGCTGCCCTTAATGAATTAAATCCACATCCATTAAGGAACTCAAGACTGGCACGATGTAATCCTAGTGCTTCAAGAGAGGACTTACCTCTACAACCTGGACAGAAAAAAGGGAATTATGCTCATTAGGTTGCAGCTTCTGAGGATGTACAGTAGTATGGATCCTTCCTGTGCTTCTCAAGGTCACAATAGAAACACACAAAGTGCTCCTCTAAGCTACCATTTTTTGTTGCAGTACTTTGTCTTCCCAATTACATGCTCAGCACATAGTAAATATCAAATAAGCTTCATTAGAAGCCTGAGAACTGAAGAAAACAGTGTAATTCCCCAAATAAGAAGTAAAATGGGGAGTCCATAGTTCTAAATTCAACATCCAAGCACTATGTCTTAGCAATCCATGTGTTAACTGAAAATGCTATTTATTTCAAAAAAGGTTGCTAGGTGAAAGAAATAAGATGGGAGATCTGCCATAACAGTGTCAGGAATGTCAGAACACGGGGCCAACCACGATCTTTGTTTTCCTTCTATTCTGTCTAGAGTGAATGTGAGTTTCACGCACTTCTCCTGGTTTTAAATGGCTAAATGGTCAGCCCAGTAGTTGTCTGGCAGCACAAATTCCCTGGGAGATGTCAGCTGTAGATGCTCAGGTCAAGTCCACACATGCAGAGGCATTGAGGTCAGTGCATACCAGGTGGACTGAGTTCATTGTGTGTGCAGCAAAATAATCCTGCACCTGTGACATGAAGAACATGTTTGACATATCTTATGTAGCCTAAACTTCTTTATGGGCACCAATTTCTAAACGGTTCAATGCATGTACCAGCAACCAATAAGCTTCTCTTCCATAATGCTCTAACCCCTTTTTGAGTTCTCTTATGCTTTCTACCACTGCAATGTCATGTGGCATTGATTCTGATGGCTGATTACACTCGTGTGTGAAAAGGACACTTCTGCCTGGTTTAAGATTTTGGATTCATAAATTGTACTTCTCCTACAATTCTGCTGAACTCTATCATATCTCTCCATTGCTGTATCTTACACAGAGGTATGGAAGCCAGTCTGTATGGATGCTCTCTTGAGTGGACCATGCTTTATTGTGTCCATCAACAAAATCATTACGTTCTGACATTATGAACATTTTGAGTGGTAACTGATACAAAGCAAACTTGTTGATTTTCAGATTTCTGCCTGTGCTTCCAGGATCAGCAATTAAAAAAGATATCTTTGAACACACCCAGTAAGTAGATTGAAAACAAAAACCAAACCAAACCAAAAAAACCCACAAAAATATAGTCTTGTTTTTTGCAAAGTACACACTACAGCTTAATTTTAGACATAAAGTTAGATTTATAGCAGAATTTTAAAAAGTACAAAGGTAGTTTAGGAATAAAATTCCCAGCGACTTTCAATGAATGTATGATCCAAAATTGTCCAGACATGTTTGAGTAACTCACACATAGGCCCTCAAAATTGTATTGTAAAAACTTTAGGTCCTTTTCAGCTGCAGGAAATTCTTCAACTGCTCTACTAAAAATAGACTTGACCTTGTACAGGAGAAACTTTTCTCCAATAGCATCTTCTAAAACTAAAACTAAAACTAAACTTAGCATATATTCACAAGAATGTTCAGAGAATCAAGAGGTCTACTTTATATGCATTCCATTATTTGCATATTAGTGTTAAATGGCAATGAATATTATATTAATCTATTTCTTTGTGTGTATATATTTATATGTACATGCAATATATATTTCATATTCATATTCCATTAACTCTGAAGTATTTCCATTGTATCAGAATATTCTTCTCATGGATTTATGGCCATTGGGAATATAAGCATATCTCTAACATTTTCCATCTGTCCCTGTAAAACACCACAGGCAGAGTGCCAAATATGGCTGTTGGAGCAGTGTTATTCTCCTCAGAATGTTTCTGGAGACCCACTGTATTTATGAACCCTCAAAATGAAATCTAACCTTGAATCTCTAGGGAGTGACACAGCTGCTACCATACTGTACACTGCCTGAGCAGCCTCACCTGAGTGAGTGAACTGAGTGAGCCCAGCAATTTTCTGATTTGCCCTAGGGGCAACAGACGTGTAACTTCTTGATGCTAATATAATTGTAGAATACGCTAAGTTGGAAGGGACCCATCATGATCGTTGAATCCAACTCCTAATACAGAATTTTCCTTGGTTGATTGACTACTGCACTTCTTGACCACTATAAAGAGCATGACTGAAGTTTCTGTTAGTTATGAATATTTACAAAATGCAGTTAGAAGTAAGAAATCCACGTAAGTGATCCATGTAACTGACTTCAAGATGTTGATACGTAGAACGTATAAGGAACACAAAGATACTCACATCATCTCACCTGTATGGGTTCTGAAAAGAGAAGTCACATTAAAAAATTAGCCTTGCTGCCCTTGGACTGGACCAAGCTTGAGATGACCCAGAAAAGCAAAGTCACCTGTTGCTTTCTTTCCAAAGGTACCTCTGGGCTTTCATGAGATAACATTTAATTCCATTGCCATCATAGTAGAAGAACTCTAATTTTCACAACTTGCTGAAGCATGAAGTGTGGTGACCACTTGTTGTTTTGTGTTTCCATGACAGGTTGCACTAAGGTGGCTGTGCAACCCAAGGAGGAATGGGTAATGCTCTGTGTTTCCAGAAAGGTATAGACCCTGCATTGTCATTTGATGCCAAAAAATGCAGACTGTTCCAGGAGAGGTGATCATGAATGCTCTGTGAAATGGTGCCACAACTGGCCAAAATGTTGGATAGTTCTGAAGCAGTCTCTCTTGAGTCACTGCATTAATACTATCTCAAAACAGCCGCATACTGCCAGCAATAAGATCTGCTGTATGTTTCAAATCATAACTTTCACTTAACTATTGTGAAAGTGTAAGCTAGCTGCAGACATCTGACTATCAGCTCAGACAAACAAAACAGGACTTCAATGATCTTCTGAGCTGTGCTGGTTTGTTGTAAACATTTTTTCTTTTAAAGTTTCAAATCATTCTTCTGCAAACTACTGTAAGCAACTTCCTCTCAAATCATGCTTTAAACACATCACTCTAATGGCATTCACCCACACCAATAAAATGTTGTTCTCTGCAATAACTGAGGACATTAAGGATTAAGAAAAGAGAAAAATGTAAGAACTGGACAGATGCATATGGGACAAAAAGCTCTTACCCACACAGCCTTCTAAGCAGAAACAGACGCCTACTTTGGGTGAAAACAGACTGGAGACCATCATATCCCACATACACCTACTCCTTGCTATTTTTGCTGTACAGAAAGATGCCATAGTGTCATGAGACACACAGCATCACAGCCTTACTTAGTGATAAACAGGTTGTTGGGACTGGAATTAAAAGCAAAGGAGACCAAACTGTCATACTGTATGATTAATATGCTCTAACCTCAATTATTGGTGGAAACACAATGTTGAAGCTGCAGAGGAAAATTGATTTTATATACTGCACTGTTTTAAAACTTGATCTCTCTGGTTATTGATGCCAGGCAAAATGTGCCCCAAAGAACAAGGGCCTGATAAAGAGTATTTGAACATGATCATACAAGTAACTGGCAACTTCCATCCACCTATCTAGAATTCATATGAGAAATACGTAGTAGATAACTTTTTTCCAATGTTTTAAAACATATGGGTGGTTCTTCTAAGGTAAAAATTGCCAGAGGCAAGATTAATCCTAAAAGTATGAATCCTTATGTTCACTGGAGAACCTGAACTAGTTACAAATATTCCTGTACTTTGAATGGACACAATCCACATACTTCTAGCATGTCCTTTCTATTTAAGGCTGCAGTTCTGCAAGTTAGTGAAACAAGTCTGCAATTCAAGCATGTTGGTGGCTCTATGCAAGTCAATGGGCTACACAATTACACTGAATTAGATGTACCTTGTTAAGCAGGCTGCTGAGTGGGCTGAAGACCTGAATAACAACTGATCTTTCAGATGCATTTCAGTGTAACAATCATCTTGAGCACCAGCCATGGCCCCTGGCTCTACAGGAATGTAAGAAGAAAGAGTGGACAAGAAATGAGCTCCAGACCTCTGGAGTATCATTGAACAGTATAGTTTCAGATACTCTAACAGGGACTTTCATTTTCATTATTACAATCATTTTTTGGTGATATTAAATTATTCTGGTTTTCTAAACAAATGGTGTATATATGGTATTGATGCTGCTGGGATCCTCCTAACAGCATTTGAATGCAGTAGCCATACAAATACATCAGAGAGGTTCTCTTCCCCAAGCTTTCCAGTTCCTGAAAGTTTTGTTAAAATAAGCTTCTGAATAGAAGAGAGAGAGCATATTGATCCCACTCACACAACGCAATGTTATCCTCACCATTTGCTAGACACCAGTGAATCCGCATGGGATCCCAGCCTTCAGGATTAACTCTGCAGGAAACCAGGCTTCATTGCTCCTGCCACTCACACAACTATTTATACTTCAGCTCTTTCATTCACACATCGCAATAAACAGTTTTGCCATGACTCCTTCTTTCACATGGCTGTACTTGACCCTGTTCAAACACATACAGGCATATACACACACACATTTTGTGTGTAGAGTCCAGATCCCTTCTTCAATAAATAAATAGCTATATAGATGGATAGATGGAACAACGAATGAATCAGTGATACAGGACATGAGCTGAAGACCCACATCGTGGACTGGATGTCTCAGCACACACCTCGTGGTGAACTGTGTTGAAAACTGACTTCTTGCAAGCTCTTCCCACAACAAGTTACTGAGATTTAAATCCCACAGTTTGATATGGCTTACCGTACTTGAGTTTATTTGTGCAGCAAGAAGTCTACAGAGGCAGTATAAAGAGTTGTCAGCTTCACGGAATGCTTTAAGCTGTAGCCCTCTTATAAAGCACATTCCTACCTGGACTGCTGCCCCCAGCCAGTTTCCCTGGAGGCCCCTTCTATTGTTGCAGTGTTAGTGTCATCACTCCATTAGGAGCCCACCGGAGTCTGTGGGCCTAATTCAGAGAGTGCACCTGTACAAGCATAACAAGAATGATAATTCCTGGCTCTGCTTTGGTGTGAAGTGCTTTTTTGTAAAACAAAACAAACTATTCATACCACGATGAAAAATAACTTCTGTTGTACCTGTCAAAGGATCAACGGGTCTTTTCTAGTCAGTGAATGAGCAGTGACTGGTCTCTTTTAAACCAGTGAAAAAAAAAGAAAACAGTTCATGAAAATAAATACATATAACACAGGGCTAAACTTCGCTGTCCTTATGCCAGATAAACAGCATTGTACAGAAGATATAAGCAGTGTTGCTTCTATGGATTATTCAGAGACAACAAGCTGAGAACACCATGAAATTGTGTGTTCACAGAAAACTGAAGGCATTTTTGCACCTTTTCATCTCCATGAAGCTCCCTGCAGCTGCTCAGGGCCCATGGCTTACTGACACACACAGGCCCCACTGCTGCTGTGTTTTAAATAAAAAGCAGGATGTTTGTAACTGTCTGAATTACAGTCCAGTCCCTGGTGTCCCACAGGGAAGGGCAGCTCCATGTTCCCTCATGAGTGCTGAACCAGAAGGTAACGCTCTTGAGAGCAGAGTCCAGGCTAGTCAGGTGGCTGGGGCCATCTGTCAGTAGGGCTGATAATATTCCTAATCCTAGTGCCAGCCAAATGTACAAGGTGATTCAGGTTGTTTCAAGTTAGGAGGAAAAAATAGGAGGCAATGAAATCAGGCATCTCTTTAATGCAATTTTATTTACAGAGATGTCAAATCCTTTCTTCTTCAGGCTTTTCTCTGTACTCTGTGTACTTGTGCTGGGTAGATATGGTACTCTCCTTATGTCCTCTTCAATTTCTCTTGTAAACTTGTCTCAAAGATTCACCAAAAAAAAAAAATAATCCAGTAAAATTCCATTTGCATATGTGTTACATAAGCATTTGTTCTGCAAAATGGGGTGTAGTGAATGGATATTGATAATTCAACTGAGTTAGGGGGTCTCTCTCTAAAAATATGCATTTTTAAAGCTATGCAACTATCCATAGTTTCAGATAGAAATTGCACACCAGTTAACACCTTAGAGCCTCAAGTTAACATTAAGCAGACACTAAAATCTGAATTTCCATTTAGATACTACATCATATGGGGACATCTAGAATGCTATCTCATTTATTGTGACATACTTACAATATGGATAGCAAATGCCCTTCTCTAGGATAGCTTGTCTGGCACTGTATTTTAGATGCAGTACTATATAATCTCCTTATTTCCATACAGTAGGAAAACAAAATAAAATGTTGGACTTGTAACCTATGATTGGAGATCTTACAGCAGCTTCTCAAACAGTGCAAATATTTGCCTAGATTATTGTATTTACAATTCCAAAAATATTTCTTCTGTTGAAGGTCTGTGTACAAGACACTACTCCAAACCATTTTTAAGGGAGTTTTGACATAAATGAAACTTTATGCTGGCATGGCAAGTGAAGTACTTGATTAATAAAGAGTTTCACTGTTTTCAAACACATATTCCATGCAGGCTCATTTGAAGAAAACCGCAAGTGGAGAATGCTTTACTGCTTCCAGTCACAAGGGGGTTGTGTATTTCAATCCTGCTTACACAGTCAGCTTACTTTGGAGCTCTGGTAGGAAAGAAACATGACCAGGAGAAATAATGCTACATTCAGTGACCCTGCCCTTAGAATCAATTGGCCTGATGGGAGAACTTTTTTCTCTCTTTTGCTACTGTTTTCTTAGTTTTTAACCTTTTAATACTTAATATTTCTTGAAAGACCATCTTTAGAGAAATATCTACTGTCCACAGACTTGAAGTACTGATTGAAATTGCCTTCTGACACTGTGAACAGGAATGAGAGACACATATCAACCACTGATGTGCAAGTAATGTGCACATTCATAGTCTTTTAGAGATGTTTTGGTGTTATTTAATATTTTCTAATTTAAATATTAAGTACACAGTTCAGATGCTTATGTTATAAATGGAGTGATCTCTAACCACAGTGACAAGTGAAAGAAGAGAACAAAGAGGTCTAAAGAAATGTGCAGAAAATTCAAAAAGTCTTGAAAATCTAGCAAATAAAAAAAAATGATCACAAGTTCTAACAGGCTGTGGAGTAGCTGCATGCTGGGGCTGGATTTCTCATTGTAGCCCTATCTTTAGCGTACTTTAAAATCTGATTGAACAAAGGACTAGAAGATATTCTGTGGTTAAAATGAAATGTAAAGTAAAGATCATTACTTACTTTGTATCCGTTCTACAAACTCTTACTCTCAGGCAGGAGAAGGAACAAAACTGCTTCAGTCATTGCTGCTGCTTCCTGGTCAGCTGGCACATAAATGAGATGGATTAGCTGGTGATGATCACTGACTGTTGGTGAGGCTGCCATTACCTATATGGTATAATTAAAACAACAATTTGGGGCAGTGTTTTAAAAAACAGCTTTTAATTTTGTACACACTCAGTAGCACTCATAATCATTTTGTCCAAACATGAGCATGTGAGTGTAGTTTATTATGGTAAGGTAAGCAACTCACCATGTCCAAGTTTCATGTACAAAACCTGTCTGCCCTTACAACTGCTCCCGCTTTTAGCTAAGTTGGGAGTTGTTGAAAGTCTGGGCAACTCTGCCCCTCTCCTGCACATAAGAAAAAAGGACAGATGAATGCAATCATATCTTACCCTTGCATGTAGATACTTCATTCCATCCTTCTTTCAGCAAAGGCTAAATCTCTAAGTAAAAATTCAAAAGCATAGAGCCTTTCTTTTTTAAACTAAGCAACCACTTGATATGTTTAAATCACAGTAGGTATACTGAAGCAAACTGATTACAAACGATGACTAATTTCTGTTTTAAACTTCCTCTCCTTCTCAGTGTTCTCAAGTATTTACTGTTCCCCACAGTGATAACATGTTTCTTTAGAAATGAATCATTAGCACTGAATCTGTCTCAAAAGACCATAGTTATAATGTACATTCTTTCCACCTTCAGGTGTTCTGTACCACAGCGCTCCAGAGACAGGTCCATAATAAAATAAAAATCAAAAATAAAATAAGGGAAAAAAAATTGATGGGTTTTGTCCCCATATATATATACATATTTTCACTTTCTATGACTGTAGTTCTAAAATAGAAATGTCTAACCAAGTGTAGGCTAAATTTTTGCTATTTCAGTTTTGAGAGGTTCACTTACTAGAGCTTTAATGATTGGTTCTTGAGAATGGCTACAGGACTTCTAACTAAGATATATAACAGTAACATGAGTCTTGTCTTCAAACACTCCTTCTAACCTTCTCCACATAGCAATACTTCAGAGAACAAGGCATTACCAGCATCATTAAAACACACCAGCTAAGCAAAAGAATCAGCCCATATCCAGCCTGTCAAAAAACAAAGCAAACCTGCAGTGGGATGTTTGTCTACTATTCTGCTTGAATACATACCATCACAGCATCTAGACAGCAACAGGTGCTTTATTTCAATGACAAAAGTTTTTTTCTTCCTATTTGTCTACCAGTTACTGCTACTGGGTTTACCCTGTTAAACATCTTAGCACTCATGAGGTTGCATCTGGATGCTACATGTAGTTTTGGGCCTCCTCATATAAGGCAGAAGTTGATAGCCTAGGAAACACTCAACAGAAGAGAACCTTGATGGTGGGCACTTGCTCTAGGAGGAGAGGCTGGAGAGCCAGGCTTGTTCAGCCTGGAGAAGAGGCAGTGTCAGGGGGATCCAACAGCAGACCCTACCAGTACACACAGATAGGGCTTCAAGGAGATGGAGCTGGCTGGGGGAAAAGCAGAGATCATAAACTGAAAAAGGACAGGTTCAGACTTAATGGTAGGAAGAAGGTTTCCATACAAGAGCAGCTAAGCAGTGAAGAAGGTTGCTCAGAGAGGCTATGTAGCCCCTACCTTCAGAGGTTTTCAAGACCCATCTGATAGAGCCCCAAGCAGTCTTCCTGTTGATGAGCTGACACTACTTTAAGCAGGAAGTTGGATTGGCCCCCTGGTAAGGTCCCTTTCCACCTGCATTATCCTTTAACTCTGAGTCTGAGTCAACTCTCTGATTTGAGGCTAAATTCCCAGTTATCTGTCAAGTGAAACTCAGCACTTTCAATAGAGAAAGCATGAGAATACAATAAACACAGGACCTCATAATGCTCTTGTTACTGAGATACTTTTCAGACTAATGTCAGTCTTGAAATGTGGACTTTGGAAGATCTGAATATTTCTGAAATAATACTCATGAAGTCATATGTATTCCTATTTAAGGGACAGTTCCCCCTTGGAAGTTTTCCCATGAAAATAATGTTTCATTCCAGTGTTTTACATCACTGAAACTCCCTCGTTCTAAGAAACAATATTCAGGAGAGAACATGAAAATACCTTTCTTTTTTATGTTGTTGTTCTTTTTCCTTTTGGTGACATCAAAATATTTCTCAGTCACAATCTCCTCTGAATATTGGGAAAATCAGCATAAATGCTCTCCAAATGATTAGGAAACTTAAGGTTGTAATCAGTTTGCATGACTTTGCATGCTCTAAAATTATGTGGTCACTTTGTTTTGCATAAGTACATTAGAACCAGATGTGAGTTGCTGAGTCAGCTTTGATACAGTAGCAGAATTATGCTTTCCAGGAAACAAATGATCACCATCCATAATTATATTTTCTAAAACCTAAGATAAGCAGCTGAAAGCATAAAAGGAAAACTGTGGACTGATACAGTTTCTGCCAGACATAGGAGATTAACCTCATGCCTGATTAAAGCATATAGCTCTCAGTTTAGCAAAGCACTGACTCTTATAAATGCTAAAGTATCAGCAGAGGTCATATAGCCAATACTAGAAGACCTGAAAGAGATTTCAGAATTTCAGGAAACAATGTCAGCTGTGCCTGTGCCATTTTCTGACAGGTGTTTATCTACCATTTAAGGAAAAATGTTATAAGTAGTAGGCATTATTTCATCTCCTAAGCAACCTTTTTCAGTTTTTCAATATCTTTAATATTGACAAGTTTCTCCAGATATATCTCCTAAGATTCCTGTGCTGTAATTTCAGTATGTTTTTGTCTTACTCACACCAAATATGCACTAGACTTTAATCACTTCGTCCTTATAGCTGTCATTTATATTCAAATGCCCCTGTTATAGCCGCTCTCAGCTTTATCTTTCCACTGTCAAGCAATCCTAATTCCTTCTACCTTTCCTAGTACTAATCATAGAATCATAGAATTGTTTGCGTGGGAAGGGACTTTAAAGATTACCTAGATCCACCCTCCTCTGCCATGGGCAGGGACATCATCCACCTGACCAGGTTGCTCAGTGCTCCATCCAACCTGGATGCAGCCAGCACTGTCATAATATTCCACTTTGCTGATCCCTTCTTCTGGCTAATTGTTAAAACAAAATATAGCCTTTGAGATCTCTTCTAATGAAGCATGATATTGAAAGAGATCAAATGAAAAGACATCTTTCTTGAAAACTCATTCAAAGCTACAACGGCAAAGATAGAGTCACAGGGTAACATTTTTGTCATTGCAGACAATGAAGATTTACTCTGGTTTCTTATAGTTTGTTCTTGCTGGTGTGAATTTTTACTCAAGAGAAGAATAGG